>VWZP01007817.1:37380-260136 GCA_013396995.1 Dicaeum eximium | reverse complement strand
AAAAAAACCCAAAAAAAACCAACAAAAAAAACCAATGAGGTTTTTATCCAATGCAGACATATTATGGCTTCTGTGAAAATTCTCAGCGCTAATTGCATCTTCATGTGGCTCAGTGATACAGAATAAAATAAAATGGAAATAAACCTATCCACAGCATCTAATTGTTTCCAAAGAACAATTTGATTTCTTTATATCCCAAAAGCAAGAACAACCACAGAATTTCTCTGTAGAAAAAGCATCCTTATAATGTCTCCCTTCTGGAGGTGCACACTCACTGGCAGATTCGAGGCCTCCCAAACAATGAGGGAGATACAAAATACTTAATGAAATGAAGGTTTTCACATGGACTTTGGACATATGTAATTCCAGTCATGAAACTGTGCAATGTTCCTTCTCATCAATGGCTAGAAGGGGCCAGCTAGAAGTAGTTGCCACTGCTCATGGTGTTCACATAGCTAGAGGCAAAAAGCAGAAAGAAAGGCTGGTTCATGACTTTCTGCTTCAACTACTGGCTCTGCTGGTTTTGACCCGTTTTCTGAGAAAAGATTCTCTATGTGGAATACCTCTGTAGAGTGGAACCCAAGGATGTCAGTGCCACAGGCTCCCAGGACAGCTACTGACCCACACAAGGGAGGTAAAGTTAGGCTTTGTTTTTTCCCAGCTCTTCACCCTTGTCATCTTTCTGGCACACAGTCTTCTCTTTCAGGCTTATGTGACCTACAAGGACCAGACTTTATAATCAAGTTCCTAAAGCAAGCTCATTCTGCATAGGGCATATGGACTAAATGGGAATAATTGCTTGTCACTCTTCCTCAGTTTCCTTGCTGCTCTTCATGAGTATTTGGGATTTGGTTTGATGGTCATGGTTATAGGTTTCTTCTTGAGATACTCCTATGGGACTTTTCCTCTGAACCCTAGAGGCTCATGACAAATCTAGCAATCCTAAATCCCCCTGACTTGGGAAATGCAATGGGTCTTGTTCCTGTCCTGTTACTCACCTGGGGCTGTGTCACTCTTGCTTCATTTCCCTTTTCTGAAATGGCAGGCCCAGCCCTTTGTTTTTATTTTGCTCCTACTTAAAGGCTTAGAATTGACTTGAATTTCAATTTATACAGGTATCTTCCTGTCTTTAGTAATCCTTCTCTTTCAAAATTATATAATTGCTTTTGCCGAGACTCCTAGGATCAGGGTCTACACACATATCTGGGTATAAAATCTTATAGCAGCATTGGACTATACCTGTGCTTTCATTCTCTAGGTGTTCCTTTGGGAAGAAAGGAACATACACGACTGTCTTCCTTGGGAAGAAAGATTCAGTGAATAGTGCACTGCATATATAAATTGTACACTTATGAAGTCTTTGTCCCCTGATTAATTCTGGGCAGGCCTTTATGGGGATTCAGCACTAACAGAAAGGCAAACACTACAAAACATTAACCACCAAATCTCAGATATGTCACTGCTACAGATTTTCAAATGAAATATTATCCACACTTTCTGGTATGAGTAAAATGTTATTTAATTATTAATCTAAATGAAAAAAAAAACCCAGGTTGAGGCAGATATTTACTACAGAAAATTCCAGCCCAAACTCATAACATTTGATAATATTATAAACTGAGGAAAACAGACTTTTATAGTGGGGACTGCTGGACACCTAAGAGCTGATTGTACTCATCTTATCTACAAGCACTCACTCATGATTCTGCACAGGACTTGCATAAAGCCTACTTGTGAAAAAAACACGGTATAATTTCGCCAGACTAAAAGGCTTTTACTCATGTTTCAGGGTGTTCTTTTCTGGATTAAAGTTTTTACCTCTCCTTTTTAATCTAATCCCTTTCCAAAGTGACACATTTCACTTAGCAGGAGGTCCCGAAGCCACTGCTATGACTTTTATTTGGCCCACTGCATGAAAGAAAAGGGTGCCTGGATTAAGATGCCACACTCTGTGGCCTAACCTAAATTCAGCCTTGTTCCAGATTTCAGACCGCCTGTTTTCTATTGAGCAGGTAATTTCATGTAGTTCTCTATTTATAATCCTATGCATATTAGAAGTGCTATTGTGTGAGTAAACATGCTGAAGATTAGGAGGTGCTTACCCAGCAAGGTATTGCTAACTTAGGATAGATAGAACAGAGTTCTCTGGAGAGCTCACACACTGAAAATTTGAGGGTGGATTTTTCATAATCCTCTGAGATGCACTGAGTAAAGTTTAAAGAACCTGTGGTCACAGATTTTCTGCCTTGCAAATAAGCATGCGTGACAGGGGAAGACTTGAAACTTACTGATCTCTGTTCTGGTAATGGAAAGTTAGAAGTAATAGCTTGTTTTCTCACAAGAAGCTCCACCTACTCATTGTTCACTTTGTACCATTAGTGTGAACATACTACATCAAGAAGATTATAGGAAAAAAAAAGCCAAGAAAGTAATATGTTAAATGCACATTATTAAAGGTTTGAAAATTAGGCAGTTAGAAGCAGTAAGAAAAGGCCCAAACATTGCATAGAATATGTGCAATATTTTACAGTCAGTAATTAGTCAGAATATGGCAGTGTACACAAACCACAGTGAAAGACTGCAGAAAGAATTAATGAGGGACGTTGTTATTTTGACCCTCTGTGGCTGGGCCTTCACTGGAATGACCTGCAGCTGAGGCAAACAGTGTCTGTAGAAGATCTGCTTGGCACAGATACCATGCTGGAACTTGGAGTAGTGTCTTCTTCTGGTCTGAGGTGCGCTCTCTTTCCTCCTCCAAGAGAGCTCAAGAATGGATTATCTGCAAATGGGCAAAGCTCCAAAGTCTGTTTGTGCTCCTGTGGTGTCCAGGGTGCCATGCTGAGCCTCGCTGTCCTCGAGAGAAGGGAAACCCATGTCTGGGTTTGTAGAAAGGAGCTGCTAAAAGACACACTACCGCTTTCTTTTCTCTCATGCTCTGGCTGGATACCCCCATCTGCAGTGATGATGGTACTGCTGCAATCTCAGCCTGACAGGCCCTAGCAGGGAAGGACCAGAGCAACTTCTCTGTGGCACTTGGGAAATGTTGACCCAGACTAGTGATGGCTCCTGGCTGTACAAAGTTGCTTGGACTCAAAGTTGAATGAAATGTTCAGTACAAGTAAACTTATTAATGAGATGTGTCCTGACAGTGTGTGCAAAGCTCAACTGATTCAAATCAGTTCAGTGCCTTTCATTGTGCTAGGTTTGTTTTCCTGTGGAAACTCATTTACCAGAGCTACTGCAATACATTTCTTTTAGATCTGCAAATCAGGGTGAGGTAAAGGCTAGGTTTGAAGAAGAAATGAAAGCAAAGGTCCAATTAAAATAAACTCCAAGATTCTAGATTTACCTGACAATTTCCTTTGTCTCAAGTCTCAGGCTGTACAGTTCTTCAGAACATTATTAGGAATGATTGTAACATAGAGAGTAATTCACCCAGGACTACATTCACCAGCATAATGAGAAGTGCTACATGAGTACAAAATTTTGCTGCTCCATCATGAGTTGACACACAGAACAATTAAGCATCTGTGTGAATGTAGGGGAGAAATTATCTTCTTTTCACCTACAACCTTTTCTCTGCTTCAAAAGTGGACTGAAAATGCTATTTCTCTTACATTTCCATGGGAATACATTTATTGATATACCTACAGATATTTTCTTATCTGGTTATTCATATTGTGGTGCATGAGACTACATAGACTTGCCAATGATCTTTCTCATGTGTTTGTTCTTTCTCATGGTTTGTAAAACCAAGGTAACAGTTCTAAAATATCTATTCTTTAACCTCTATCTTTAGTGTCAGGCAAATAACAACACTTGTCTTTAAGGGCAGACAGAGAGTTTAAACTGAGCCAAAACAGCATTTGATTAATTATGGGGAATTTTCTTGTGCTTTTTTTTTTTCAGGGAAGACTCAAAGGTTCTTTCTAAATGTTGAATCTGAATATTTAATTCTAAAGCATTTTGGTTGAAGCAAATTGAGGCATTCAGAAATTCAACATCCATCATAAAAGTATTTCCAGCTCTGCACTTATCTCACCCTTACTTTTCCAGCTTGTCCATAGAAAGGTTGTAGAAGATCGTACCAAAAGTCTTTAGGTCAAGGCACACAACATTCCCTGCTCTCCCTTGCTGCACAGAGCAGGTCTAGTCACTACCTTGGTTACACAGTCACTGCTGAAGCACATGTTATCACTACTGAGAGTACTGCAGTGACAGCATGAAACACCAAAAAACCCTCACAAAAGTAAACTCAGTTAATTTTCTGGAGTGCCCAATTTCTTTCACTTAAAATGTGCTCCTTGTCTTCCCCAGAAAATGCTTTTGTTGTTCTGGATGATACCCAAATCTGGTATGCCTTGTTGAAGGCATGTAACTTGGCCTGTGCCTCACTGGGCAGGGGCCCCAAGCAGCCACTTGGATCTGCAATCTGCTCCTGAACAACCTCCTGTCCTCAACTTTACATATCAGTAAAAAGCACAGTTTGATGCAGATTGCTCTGAGCAGTTTCAGTTATGAGATTTTCATAATAATAATTTTTGCCTACCTATTTTTTTTTTTTGAGGAAAATCTCGTTATGAGTGCCCGAACACCGAGAAATCATCAGTTTACATCACGCCAAAGAGTCGCATAAGAGCCACTGGCATGTGTGGATATGTAGTTGGAAACCTCTAGATTTGGGGCTTCTTGTTTTCCTAACAAAAGACAAACATTTTTCCTGTTCCAGACAAAGCTGCTCCCTGCCACTTGTCGCCCCAAAAACAAACCCCTATGAGATTCACTCCTTTTCCCACATTTCTTCCAAGAGTGGATGAAGGAAGGTCATTGTGATACTTTCTCTGATGTGAGTTTGCAGTGTGGCCTCATGACAAGGAAATCTGAAGTCAACCCCCTGACTGGCCCTGTTCTTCTTGAAGACTTCCAATTCTTGGAGAACACAGGCCCATATCATTACATTGCAGCTCCTGCAATGAATCTTCTTCCCTTATTTTTCCATCGAGCTGCTGATTAGCAGCCTGTTCCTGATGCAAGTGTCCAACAGCAGTGGGGACAACAATGCTAAGAAGCAACTGGTGTGCATTGCCCTAACCTCCAGCTCTCACAGCTCCTTGCTCCCAAACAGGTCAATCCACTGGGCCATGGATGAAATAGCAAGGGGCATCACTCTTGCCAACAACACTAAATTTGTTAGAACCTTTTTCTTTTAATATTGGTATTAGTGGATTTTGGATAGTTTTTTTGTTTGGGTTTGTATTTTTGTTTTATTTTGTTTTGGTTTTTTTGAGAGACAATAGTTTAATTCTGGTATATGTAAAAAAAAACAAAACAAGAAACAAAACAAAACAAAACAAACAAACCAACAAACCAAAAAAAAAAAAAAAAAAAAAGACCAAAAAAAAAAAAAACCCATGTAATTTTTTTCTGCTGTTGTGATTTAACCCTGGCCAGCAACTAAGTCCTCCAACAGCCACTTGCTTATTAACTACTCCCCAGGTGGGATTGAGCAGCGAATTGGAAGGGTAAAAATGAGAAAATATGTGGGTTGAGAACACAATTTAATAGTAAAGCAAAGTTGCATGTGTAGAAAAGAAATTCACAGGTGTTGAGCACCTCCAGGAAAGCAGGGATCCGTCAGGCATAACAGTGGCTTGGGAAGACAAATGCCATAATGCCAAATGTCTCCCAGGGTGTGCTGCATGCTGATTAACAGCTGAACAGCAGCCATGGCTTTAAACTCAATCTAGCACATTCCAACCAAATTGTCATCATCATGTACTGAACACACCTGCAAGAAGGCGAGTGTTCAGTGAGAGGAAGGAGAGATGCTCTTATCAGCTCTGGGAGTTGCCCAGGAGCCTGTGCTGAAACTCTGATTCCAGAATGCTCAGGTTGTTGTATGTTCCCTCTTGCAGAAGGATTTGGGATGGCTTTGAGAGTAAATAGAACAAAGAACAGGGGTAAGGCTGGTTACAGAACCCTGTGGAGTCTGGTATGTGAATCTGATCTCTTTTACCCTCATGGAAGAAAGAGAGACCCTGACCTATTTGAATGGAAACTGTAACAAAAGCTGTGAGATATTTTTCCTTCTGGCTGGAGACCTGACCAATCTAGAGAAAAAGCTAAAGAAACACAGTAAGTGGAGCTCACAAAAAAACATGTCCTGAATACCACAGACACTGCTGGCTGTGGCTGACCTAGGTCACATCTTTGTTGGTGTCTCTGAAACTGTGACTTGCCCTGGAGCCTGTGAAGAGAGGGAAGGGAGATGATCCTCTCTTTCTGTGGTCCCTTTGTACGTAACACAGCCTGTGAGAGCCAAGCAGAGCTGTGGCTTTGCAGAGGCTCCAGCCCCAGAGCAAGCCTGCGAGCAGAGCAGCTCTGAGCACAAAGGTTTGCAGGGGCAGGTGCTCAGAGCTGCTCAGCTGCTTCAGAGAGAGGATGGAGCTGAGCACCAATTGTGGGCAGGCAGCTGATGAGAACTCTGGCAACTCAGACACCAGGACAGCTACAAGTATCAGCAAAAGTCTGCATGGTTTTCTGCTTGCTGGCCTCCAGGTACTTAGGTTACCATAAAGAATTAGCATATCTTTTTTTAGCTTCTGAATTGCTTATTCTTCTAGCTCTTACCTCTGGGTGCATTCACATTGTGTGTCAGCTCTGCAGAATGCAGACTCTGCTGTGACCAAACAGCTCCGTGTGTCAACAGATGGACAGAATGGAGCTGAGTCTGTAAATGTGAAAGGAGCAGTTTCATGGTGCTGTGCCAGCAGAATCATTGTCTGCATCCTGCTGGTGTCCTGCAGAAACCTCCTCAGGCAGGGATTTACACCAGTCTATTGGCTGCACCAGGAAAGGGTGAGAGGCAGCAGGGCAGTGGTAGAAAAGCTGCACAGGAGAGGGAGTGCAGTGACACAGCCTTTCCTCTGAGGTATAAGGTGGATAACTACTGCATAGGTTACTGTGCTGAGACTGAAAAGCAGCATTGTTTCATCACTGATGTTTAGGTGAGGGATTTGGCCCTGACTCCTTCAGTAGCTGATTCAGATATGAAATGAGGCTCGCAAAGCTTGAGAGATGGGATCAGGCCTGGGTAGAAGCAGTAAAGGAACAACAAAGATCTATGTGGTGTTCCAGCTTGAACTTCTCTGATCTCTGCCCTCTCCTCCTCCTTGCATTTGTCATGCAAACTAACTCAGCCTTAGACAAGTATTTTTCCATGGTTCAGAGGCTTAGCAATGGCAGTATGTCATCAAATGAACAATTAAACTCAAGGGTTCCCTTGTGACAGGATGAGTAAGATATGTTTAAAAAAATTAACATTCAAGAGCTGTGTTCTGTGGGCTGCAGCTCTCTGGATTATGCTAAGAGATAAATTAGTGTGAGTCTTAGACCTCAGGATTGAAATAATTTCTGTGCTTCATGTAGCACAGAAATAACTGCTCAAGCTCAAACAGATTCTCTCCTTTTTCTTGTGTGTGTGTTTGGTGTTTTTTTGTTGTTGTTTTTGTAGGTGGTGGTGAAACACTTCAAAATTTTTATTGCAAAAATGAGAGTCGCTGAAATTTATCTTCAGTCCTGTGTGGTCATCCTGGGAAAAATGCTGCTCAATTATTACACACAAACACTTTTTCTTGATTTATTTTATCCTAGAAGACATGCTACTTAAATACTAGGACACAGCATGCCTGAAATGGAACAACCTTGTTTTATACAACATGAGTTAACTTCCAATTGCATATATGTTACATTTGAACTTACACAAAAAGATTGATACTTGCATAGGTGATAACAGCACCTGTAGTTGCACTAGAGAGAGGATGCAAGACAGAGCTGACAGGGTTGGGGAGGATCCAGCTTGCATGTTGTGCTTCTGCCCAGTTACACTGGCTGCACTGTAGATTTGGTTTGCTTCCTTCTTCTGAGAGCTCTGGTGCTGCTCAGTTCTTACTGCAGGCCACATCACTAACACATAACAGGACTTTGTTTCATCTCTGCTCAAGCCCAAACACCTCTGCGGGTAGAAGCTGCCTCGGTTTGCACCAGTTTCACACTGTCCTAGGAAACAAGGCACTAACACTCTTTAAGTGTGAGGACAAGGCTATTGTGGGAATGCAGTTTTGGTTTCTAGGAGTATAAAACCAGAATTCCTCCCTTTTATTTGTTAGAGAAACCCAATACCATAAGGCTTAGTGTCTGTAGTCTCACATGAGCATGGCCAGGGCTGGCCATGCTCCAGCCAGCACCCGAAGGAGAGCTTACAAGAGCCCTGGCACAGAGTGAAGCTAAAGTGTGACTCAAAGACAGCAGTTAATTCTGCCTCTGTGGTGTCTGCAGAGGAATTTGGGGCAGCAACTGTGCCTTGTGCCAGAGGCCAGCTTAGACAGACTAATCAGCCAAGCTGCCAGAAATGCCCAGCAGTTACAACAGCAGCAGACCTGTTCAGATCTCGTGCAATACTTCCTGCCTTTCTATACTGACCCAGCCATCCCTGGTTTTCTTTACCTAGCACAAAGGAGACAAAAAGTCTGGCTCTGAGCTCAGATAGGTATTTTGCTGCTCCTTTAATCTTCATAGCCTGGCAATCTTGATTCAGATCCTTCCATCAGGTGGAAAACCCCTAACCATTCCCTTTGAATTTTTTTTTCTGAATGATTTATGGCAGCAGGAATAGTCAGGTATGGACTTGTCTCCCTACCCCTCTGCCCCAACTGAGCTGTTCCAGTCCTCAGACAAACCTCCATGAACATGTGCAGGACTGACGGGTTTGTGACGGACTGAGGTGACCGTGCATGACATGAATTAGTACCAGAAGTCCTTCTAAGCTTCTCTGGACTGGCCAAAGGGATTTGTGTGTATTGTGTCCCATAATACCTATTAAAGAAGGTGTAGAGCTGAAAATCAGCCAGCAAGAAGAGGAGACTCATAAGGCTGGTAAGGCTGATGACACAGTGAAGAAAGCATCCACTCTTCTCTAAAGATAAACAGATGCTCTTTTAGGTACATCTCACAGACCCTGTTTCCCTTGTGCCTCTGTCAGGATGGCATCTCCTGGACAATGCTCTCTGCGTGCTGCACTTCAGAGGATGACCTAAGGCAGCTGGAATACAGTGCCAGACACACAACTGGGAAGAAACAACATCAGCCCATGTCCTTGATGGAGGAAGCCTGTCTTTCACTGTACGGCCACTCCTGCCCACAGCACTGCTGCAGGCCTTGCATATGCATCCCAGCAAATCTCAGCTCTGATTCTCTTCCAGCTGAGTATTTCAATCATGAAATATTATGGCTGCACACAACTTTCCAGCCACATCTTCAACTTCACCCCCTAAAGCCATCCTGTCCCATCCCGTCCCGTCCCGTCCCGTCCCATCCCATCCCATTGCAAGAACATGGGCCCAAAGCACAAGAGATGAAGATGAGGTCCCTTTTCCGCTTTTGCACAAGTGTCTTCCACTCAGGTGAGCCTTATCACAGCCATTCAAAAACTATCACAGCCATTCAAATCCTTGGCGTGTACATGGGAAATTGCTTCACACCTGTTATTTCTAAGTGGTAGGAAAGGAAACAGGAGAAAGAGAAAGAGGTTTGGAAAATAAAGAGAGGGATACAGCAGCTTCTATCAATGAAATGCATGCATTTACCCCAGCAAGAATTACAGAATGGATTAGCTTAAGGGAATTTTAAGGGATCTCAAAGATCCTCTAGTTCCGACCTCACTGCCATGTGCAGGGACACCTTCTACCACCCCAGGTTGCTCAGAGACCTATCCAGCCTTGCCTTTAACACTTCAAGCATCCACAGCTTCTCTGGGCAACCTGTTCCAGTGCCTCACTACCCTGACAGTACAGAAATTCTTTCAAATATCTAATCTAAATCTATTCTCCTTCACTTAAAAAAAAAAAAAAAAAAAAAAAAGCTCCACTTCTTACTGCACACTTTCCCTGCTGCCTGGGCTTTGTGTGTCCAGGCCCACACATAGTCCTTTGGATAACTGTAAAAGGAGCAAGGAGTGTCTTACCCAGCACAGTCAGGTGGAACATCATGTGGAAATTCCCTTCTGTTGATGCCAATTCACAGCTGTAGTTTCCCTCCTGGGCTATTCCCAACTGCCGTATCTCAAGGGCAGGAGCCAGACCTGGGCTGAATTTCCAGTTTATGTTGTCACTGCAGTTTGTTCTGTGTGTCATGTTTTTATCAGTCCTGTATACCAAGGTGCAAAGGCCTCCAGCCTTGGGGGTTATTGTCCATGTTAGCATATATATTAGTCTTTTGAGAGGGCAGATGAGAACCAAGCTGTCACCCACAGTTACTGACACTCTGTTGTTCCCTGAAGGAGAGAAAGAATGAGAAGAACATGTGAGACACTGCCAGGGATGTCACTCATGGCCTTGGAGGTCTGGTCTGTAGTTCATAGAGAAATGTCTCCACTGGGAGACACCACCATGAGGCCATGTCTGTGCCAGACCAAGAGCTGTGATTCTCTCCTTAGGCAGGTATACATCTCCAGTTTTGTGTCTGTGTTCACATACACTGAGCCTTGTTTCCATTCCCTCCCTCTGTAAGGTCCTCTCCCCGGGGCAGTGGATAAAGAACAGGACAGGCAAGCAGAGTCTGAATGAGCTGCAGAGCCCATTTCTCTGTGGAGATCTCTCAGGCTGCCTTTTCCCTCAACATCACTGCCCAGTACAGCAGAAGAATGAAAGTATGAAAATATTCACCCCACTTTTGCTCTGGACATAAGCTGCCCTTTTAATGTAGTCAAGCACAGGTGGCAATTTCTGCCCTGATGCTCCAAAGCTTCAATTTCCCTGATTATAGTGGTGACAGATGAAAGAGTTGAGGAGTCCATGGCATTTTACTGAAGAAAAAACACATTCCTGTTGTCTTGGTTTAAAAAGACAGGTGTCTGCTAAGGAAGAAAAAACACAAACCCCCTCCCTCCAAATCACCACAATTTTTTTGAAATTAAAACGCTCTCAGGCAAAAAAATATGGGGATAGGAATAACAGTTTTTACTAGGGAAAAAAAAAACCAAACAACTAAAGGAAACAAAGGTACTAGTACCAGCAAACAACAAAACAAACAAACAAACAAACAAACAAAAACCTTGACAGAGTCAAGATATGACCTGCCACCCTGGGGCAGGGTGTGGATAACAGTCCAGTTGAGCAGTGGCTGCAGTTCTCTTAGAGTGGGAGCCACGGCTCTGTCAAAACAACAGTCCAGCAGAGAAGAGTGTAGGCAGATGGGTCTGGTTTTCCTCTGGAAATCCCGTGGAGAATCCAGGCTGTCTTCATTTTTAAAAGTGTCTCTTTTTATCCCAGTAGAAATGCTTGGCCCCTCCCCCTGGGCAGAGCACCTCACAATGGGAATAATGTAATCTTATCAGTCATGTGGAGGCACTCATGGCCCATTAACAAAAAATGTCTTCCCAGGGGAGGTATTGTTTGTGAAGAGATAAGGGAAACCTGCCCAGATAACAACCCCATCTTTATCAGATGGCAAACAGAATATCTTATTTTAACAATCCAGGACACCTGTTTGCTGTAAGATGCAGAGATCCTCAAGAGACTCAAGATCACTTCTTTGTGACCTGTTCCACCTGTTCTAGCAAAAGCAAACTAGAAAAACAGCCAGGAATTTGCATAATTAATGTAGATTAAGGAGAGAAAGTATTGTAGCTGCATTCTCAGAGCCCATATTTTTGGAATTTGTTCTTCTAAGTCTTACTGAAACTTTCATTCTGAACCTTGTGTCATAAAATCCCACGACACCTCACTTTGTCAGGACAAAACACTGATACCTAAGAGTAGATCTCGACAGGATGAGCACACTGATCATAAAACCTCACATCAATTGTGTTTGTAATAAATTTGTTAATTATCATTAAAAATATTATACTCCAAGGAAATCAGTACCAGTTTTCATCAAAGCATTGAAAAGCTCAATTTTACCATATTATTGGTTGACAACTGAAGAAATCAACTTGCAGCTAGAAATATTTTGATTTCCAGATTATTGGTTTTTCCATCAAAAAGGCCCTTCAGCAATTTGTAAAGATCCCTTCTACAAGGATTTTCTTCCCCAAAGAAGAGTTGAGTACATATCACTCTGACACCCTGCCTTTTCCCCCCCTGCCCTTAACAGAGAGATGGTGCCAAAGTAGCATCAGAAGTACCTGTTGCTCCTGTGACTGCAGCGATGGTGACAAGGACAATGGTGTAAATGCTCTTCCTGACAACTTTCAAAGTAGCTCCTGCTTTTGTGGGTGAGAAGGATTTCTTGCATCCCCCACCTCACTGTGAGCTCCCCAGCATTCCCTACCAGTGATCCTGAAACCAGAACCAGTGTTCTTCCTCTGTTCCTGAGAGCTCACAGTGGAGCTACAAAGAACTGGTTCTTCTTCCTAACACAAGGCTTTCTCTGATGAGAATTGGTGAGCAGAGAGAAAGTGGTATTTGTATTTGCTCTCTGCCCAGTGGCCTTCCAGTCCATTGTATGCAGTCTCACTGTGGGAAGACAAAGTCTACAGCAGAACTTGAACAAAGCCTAACCAGTGTGATTTTTCATGTTTGGCTTGGATCTTGCTGTTAACAAAATTTTTAACACAAGGCTCTCATCTACATTTGGCAGATCAATTATGACACTGGGCAGCTCAAACTAGGGACCTCAAAATCGGGACCAGGAACAAAGATACCCATGGGTATTTTTACCCTTACAATCTGATTCTCCATTCCTCACACGACAGTCTGAACTCACAGCAATACTAGAGTCTGGGATCTTCTCACTAGTCACTGGCTCTCTGTTCCATTACCAAGTGGTTGCTACATGGTCATCTTCACATCCTCCTAGGTCAGTGTCAGTGGAGGTTTGGGTTGGCCCCTTGTTGTAATATGGTGGTTACAGTTCATAGCACAGAATCATGGAAGCAATTAGGTTGGAAAAGACCTCCAATATAATCGAGTCCAACCTGTGACTGATCACCACCTTGTCAGCTACACCATGGCACTGACTGCCATGTCCAGTGGTTTCTTCAACACCTCCAGGGACAGTGACTCCACCACCTCCCTGGACAGTCCAATTCAATGTCTAATCACCCTTTCTGTGAAAAAATTCTTTGTGATGTCCAAACTGAACTTTCCGTGGCACAGCTTGAGGCTGTGTCCTGTGGCTTGTTACCTGGGAGAAGAGGCCAATCCCCACCTGGCTACAAACTCCTTTCACATAGTTAAACAGAGTGATAAGGTCACCTCCAAGTGTTTTCTTCTTCAGGCTAAACAACCCCAGCTCCCTCAGCCACTCCTCACAGGACTTACTCTCCAGACCCTTCACCAGCTTTACTGTCCTGTCCTGGACACACTCCAGCACCCAATCTATGGGCTGGCCACTCTTGTTATTAATATTAAACTAATATTTAAGCTCCTAGGTTTACCTAGTGTAACTATCATGAATACTCAGATTATTATTTCCAAGTGTTACTACAATCCATCTTTGATTTACACAACACATTTGTATAGCTCAGATAAAGCTCAGTTTGCAGCCTAACAACTCTGTTTATTTCAAGCAAACACCTATTTCAAATAACATAAAATTTTCAACATTCACAGTAAGAATTTTATCATTGGTAATTAGGGGAAGGATATTTTTGATTAACCACTTCAAGGATATTCAACATATTAAAAACAAAATCTCTTGAAAAAAAATCCTTGTTCTGCCCTCTCTGTCCTTCCCCACATATGTAATAGACAAAGACATTTTCTCTAAAAGGCACTGGCAATCACTTCTCCTACACAGGGAGGGAGGGTAGCTAGGTATGATGTACATTTATATTACAGCTCTTTTCCTCTGATAACAGTATACCTACAGTTAGGCCAAGGCTGCTTTTTTTTTGCACCACTGTTTTGTTTCTCAATATATTCTGGTCCTATATTCCACCACATAACCACACAAGTGAGCACTGAGCTGTGGGATTTTGTGTAGAGCCAGAAGAGTGCCCTAACTTATGCAAGATCCCTAAAGGCCTTTCCCTGAACTACTACTATCAATCTTCCCATGTAATTAAGTGTCCTGGTTTCGGACAGATTAGGGAAGAAAACCTCCCCTAGAAAGCAAACCTCCTCCCTCCCCTTCCCCCAACCCCGGGGTCGGGAAGGAAAACCTCGGAGGGAAGTGGAAAAAACCTGTTTATTTACTAATAACACTCCCCAACACNGGGGGGGGGCGGCGGGGGGAACCCGCAGCCCCTAGACAAAACAAACTCCAAAGAATGATTGGGATACGAGGCACCGTCACCCTAGGACATTAAGACTGCTGCCTTATACCAGCAAAGACAGCTTTCCTAGATGTAAGATGAACCTCCCTGGAAATTAATGTACTGAGTTTAATTTTATCAGAAAAATATTCAGCTCCCCACACTCTGAAGCCACCAAGCTGAAAGGAGTTGATGATTATTTGTTCTAAAACAGAACTGTCCCCCTACAACTACAGTCAGAGCAGATTTATATATTTATGTGGCTGTGTGAAATGTGGTTGCAAGGGCTTCTATTTTGTGGTCAAATAGATGCAAGACACCCATGAGTGGATGATTACTGGCAGGCAGACAACCATGACTTCCTTCACCCAAATAGTGGGTGCTATTTAACTGAGAGGAGACATAGCATTCATAAATGACTACAAGAAAAAGCTGGGTAAGTCCAAAGAGAAAATTAGGCAACCTCTGTTTACACTTCTTATGAGAAACACGACAGCAGCAATATAATGAAATCTTCACCTCTGATGTCTTGTTGCTTCAGTTACACTTTCCAAAAAGTCACTCTGTCAATTAACCTCAGACAGCAACCTGCACCTTGGTCAACACAGCTTCTGCTCCAACGCTGTGTGGTTTAGCAGTGAAGTGCAACAATCATTACTCGTGTTTCAAGGCAGGTCCAAGATGCAAAGATCACATGTAGATCCCTGTGGTGTGAGACATACCATAGTCTCAACCATACAGTCTGTGGGTAAGGTAGTTCAGAACTAACTGGCAGAGGCAGCATGAAATAATGGTACAAGTCATGATAATCAAGATTTTAAGGTTCTAATCACTGAGGTTTAACCAGGCACCTGGAGAATGTAGGTAGAAGGGTCATTTTAGAAATGAAGGCAGAAAAACAACTAAATGGGGAGAATTCCCTACACTATGGCATGCAACCTAGTCCAGTTACTCTGGGGAAAGGCCTAATGGTTTTGGGTCTGGGGCTTTTTGCTAAATATTCTGCTTCATCTCTGATATTCAAAGTGATGGCTGGAAAATCCTGTTGGTATTTCTTTAATTAGCCTTTTGGGATTTGAGCCTCTGGATTACAGTCCAGCCACAACACAGCAACTTACTTCATGACTGTGGAGAGTGGAAAGGTTATTCATGGGTGATTTGGCAGGGGGAGGACGGGCAGGAGTTTTTTGGTTTTGGAAGCCCAAACTCTCAATCTGACACTAAAACTGGAGCCAGACAGCATGGCAGTATTGTGCAAGAGGATCACTGCTATGCCCCAGGCAGCTGATCCAAGCAGCTGTGCGGCTGGACCTGGTTGTTCTCCAACCAGCTCCAGCAGAGCTCTGGAGCTGGTTTCAAGTGTCCTTTGCTGTTTGATTGTTTCTGTCTCAGCTCAGAAGGCTTCTGTGTTCTGAGACCCTGTTTTAGTTGATTTCATAGCTCACAATCACCATGAACGACTGCACAATGTCCTGTTTCCTTTATGCTGTTTCTGGCTCTGGATGTACATCACACCTCCGGCAGAGTGACCCAGCCTCCCACTGCACCCCCCACAACAGACGTAATAAATTCTGGTTTTAGCTGTCCTCCTGGACATTTCAGAGCAAGCTGCCAATGGTCATTAGTGGTTCAGCCCCAGTGGAGAAAGCAGAGTTTTGCAAAGATTGGCTTCGTGCTGCTGCTGTTGCTGATGTTTCTGCTGCTATAAGGGTTTTTGTCAGGACCTATGCTATAGCTGCACTTTCTTCTCCATCTCCTGCTCAAAGCAAGCAACAGTGCCCCCCTTGAAAAGTTCTTTTTCTTTTTACTTAGCAGTCCAAAACCCCAAAACACTTAACTTTCAAAGATATTAATTGGTTTTTTTTCCTAGTATTGATGTTATAAGTTTGGGTCCAGGAGAAAAAAAAAAACAAAAACAAAACCCATCAAATTTAACACAGATATTAAAAAGATAACTTCAGTTCTGTAAAACCAGTGGAAACAACTCTTCAGCTGTGGCTAGCAGTGTTAGCTGCAAATGAACAATAGTGACTCTCTCTTTCATTACTTTACTATAGAACCTTTAAAAAAAACTTTTCCACCAATGTGTATAATGAGTGTTTTAATTTTTTAAACTATTTTTTGTTAATGTCTCAGAATATCCAGCCCTTGAGATATCTGTAGCCTTGAATTCCTTCTTGGGACTAGAGACACTTCTCCCTGCCCCCAGTTGCATAGTTTGCATAGAGGAAAATGCAGAGCTTCTTAGCATTTTATACAAATAATTTAGCCTTTAAAACTCCATATCCTAGTAACTCTAGTTCCTAAACCACCTTCCAAGTGAAAAGAAGATAAGATGTACTTTAAGGGGAAGCACAGATTCAGACACCGTCAGTAGTGCTGTTAACGTCACAAAAGAAAGCAGAAAGGCTGGTATGTTCACCTAGTCCTTTCCAGCATGCTTCCTGGTGACAATATTTGGTCCATGTTTCTCTTGGTGGAAATGAAACTCAAGACCTCAGCTGGTTTTGGTTCACAGGACCCGAACCAACAGGTCTCAAATGCACCTCACTGCTCCCCCAGAACTCCATCTCCAGCTGGTCTCACAGCTACTCTTCCCCAACAGATATCTAAAAGGAATGATGCTTTTACCTGTCTCACAATGCTGGCATAGACAACATCAGACCAGACAAGACAACTGGGGTTGCCACTTCCTTCCAGCTCCATGCTCTTGACTATTGTTTGGGATTTAGGTCAGTGTCAATGGTTATAGATCCCTCTTTCAAACTCTAGAGGAATGATTGTCAGAGTTTTTAATGTGGACTAAATTACTTTTGTAGTAATTCCCTAACACTTGAACTACATAACCAGCAACTGAAAAGAGACATCTGCTGCCACAGACATGAACCATAGGCAATGTCAGTGTGAAGGCCTGATGTTTGGCAATAACATGCACAATAAAAAGCAGTCTTTCAGGGAAGATAGAAAGCAGGCTTAAATGTGGGTAATTTACCAGCTCTGTCCACAGTCACCCATTTTCCATCTCCATAGGGTCTGCCCCAGAGAACCTAGACTGCAGTTTGGTCCTAGAAAAAGAAAAAAAAACAACACCTCCTACTGAAATGTACAGTTCTAGTCCCCAGGTTTTAGATGTGGTTTTACTGGATGCTCTCTGCTATAATTAGAAATATTCAAAAGGTCCTATACTACCTTAATTTCTTCCTGCCACCTATGTAGTGACATTAAAAAGAGACTTAATTAGTGGCTGGGACCCTGGCCAGTGAACTGGGCACCTCTGTCCTCACCATCACACCTGCAGATGTGGTGTTAAACAGGCCGATTGGTTTCTCTGCTGCCTTCCCTCCTGAGTTTGGCTATTCTGGGTGTAATGTGCTGCAGAACGTGTGCCTGGCAGGGGTAACTGTTGCAGGGCACTTTGAAGCAGGCAAGTCTGCTGCCTGCAGATGTGAGCTGTGTGGGACCCTGAGGCAAAAGTAGCTAAAAGCACTTGTTCTGCTTCACATGTCACAGTTTGGCATAGAAATGGGGAAATCTGCCTGCTGGTGTGGTTATGAATGCGTCTCTCTCCGGCCAGTGTGTTTTTTCTGTTAATAGATTCACCACCGATTTCAATTCAATTAGGTTGCTGCTTTAGTACCCCCCAAAAAAGGATTAGCACTGTTCCTGAAGTAATTCTTGAAAGGTTTTCCCTTTTTATTCTGCCTTTATAAGTATTTGTGACATAGGCAGTGACAGGAGAGACACTTTCCCTGTAGGTTCCAAACTGGTTTGGAGCCAAATAAAAGTCATCTGTAGATTTATTTGGGAGCACACTTCTAAGTACACATGTAGCAGCCTGTGATTGTTGTCTGTCCTGAGCTAGGCACATATGAGCTGTGTCTTGCTGTGAAACAAAGCAGGTTTTAAGAGGGCTTAATTTACAGGACTGAGGTAGAATACAGGGTTTTTTCCCCTAGGTTTATACCGTTAACGTCTCACTGTTAAGCATTTCTGCTGATCATAAATTTGAGAAGCAGCTTACAGATTTCAGTAGAAGTTTGTCTTACTACAAAATATTCAAAGCTATCTCTGAGAAACATGTATTTTGTTGGCTGCCCTTTTCTTAAGGGGTCAAAGTTCTCTCCCTATAGCTTTGTAACAGAGCTCACTACAAAGAAAGTAGGATATAGCCTCTGTTATCTTCTAACAGTCCTCCCTGGCCTTGAATTTATTCATTGTAGTAATTAAACCATCCAGACTTACAGGGTTTTAAACAGAGGGCTGTGACTATAGAAGAAGAAGGGGTCTCTGTCTCAAAGGAAAGGCAGTGCTCTGCAGGATGTCCAGGCTGGCCTGGGTGTAAGGTTCAACATCAGGATATTTTCACGTATTCCTTTTATAAAGATACCTATGAGGTTTACTTTCATTTGATGGTGTTAAAATTGCAGTACTTTGAAGCTGAAACATTTCAAGAATATACATTTACTTCTGTGGTTTTACAGCCCTATGAACTGTAGTCATGAAGAAGAACAATGTAAAAAGCTTTATGTGTTTTTTTTTTTTAAATCGGAAAACAGCACTCTGATACATATCAATTAAGTAGTAAAACTTCGGGGATCTTCTTACTATAGTGTGAACACAGGTGCCAACAGTTTTGTTGTTGCTTTGGGTTTATTTTATTCAAAATAGAATTGACCTCTACATAGTTCTCCTTGAAGAAATGTGGGGTTTTTTCCCCGAAATTACTTAACTTTTTTTACTTATCATACAACCACTTGGAAAACTGGGGGCTTCAGCCAGGAGATGGATGGCGCTATAGGACAGGGCTGCTTTGCCCCACTCCCTGGCCAAACAGAGCATCAGCACATGGAGCCCTCAGCAGCTCCACAGTGCGCCTGGGCTTGGCCTGAGAACACACATCAGACACCGAGCTGAAGAGCTGATACAAAGCTGGGAGGGGCTGCTGACTGCCTCCCTCACAGGCCCTGCAGAGAGACCTCGATAAATTAAAGGACTGGGCAATCACCAACCATATGAAGTTCAACGAGGGTCTGTACCTCGCATGGGGCAATCCTGCATGTACAGGCAGACTGGGGAATGAGATACTGGTGAGAGGAATGACAGACTGTCTTTACAAACAAATTGTGGGTCTGCTGGTAGACAGAACTAGCACAGAAAGATAAAAGAAACAATGGGAAGGATTCCACTGATTGATGAATGGGAAAAGATATTTGCCTTTACAAACAAACTGTAGGTTTGCTGATAAATGAAATTGGATGTTGGAAGATGAAAGGAACAATGGGGAAAAACTCTAAAAATTCCATGAGAATTAAAAATCAAAAAGTGGGGTTATACATTAAAGGGGATCAGGCGTTCCGGGAAGTCTGTACCTCTCAAGTACCTCAGCCAATGGGGAAAGAGAGAAGGGAAATGCGGCTGGGAAATTAGGATAAAAAGGAGGCTGCGTCCTCCAAAAATTTGAGAGACCCCAGGGGAATGCCCCATGGCCTCTCCCTTTATTCGAATAAAGTAAAAGGGACTCCTCTGTCTCCTTTTTGGACATAAACCTCTGATGTTTGTGGATTAATTTTCCTGACACTGGGAAGCAGCTCCATGGAAAGGGCGATCGATGGAAAGTTGAACCTGAGCCAGCAGTGCCCTGGAGCCAGGAGGGCCAACCCTGTCCTGGGGGGCATCAGGGACAGCAGCACAGCCGGGCAGGGGAGGGGATTGTCCCGCTCTGCTCTGAGCTGGGGCGGCCTCACCTTGAATATTGTGTATAGTTTTGGTCACAACATAAGAAGGGTATAGAAGACAGCTATTAGAGAGTGTCCAAAGTAGGGAATGAGGATGGAGAAGCGCCTTGAGGGGAAGCCATATGAGGAAGGGCTGAGGTCACTGGGTCTGTTCAGCCTGGAGGAGACTGAGTGAGACATCGCAGCCTGGAACTTCCTCGTGGAGGGGCAGGCACTGATCTCTTCCCGGTGGTGACCAGTGACAGGACTCGAGGGAATGACCTGAAATTGTGTCAGGAGAGGTTTAGATTGGATATTAGGAGCAGGTGCTTCATCCAGAGGGTGGTTGAGCACTGGAACAGGTTCCCCAGGGAAGTGGTCACAGCACCAACCCTGACAGAATTCAGGAAGTGTCTGGACAACATTCTTAGACACATGGTGTGATCTGGGGATGGTGCTGTGCAGGGCAAGGAGTTGGACTTGATGATCTTTGTGTGTCCCTTCCAACTCAGCACATTCTGTGATTCCATAAACAGCCGGGCCTGGGCAGCATCTGCGGGTCGATGGGAAGAGCGGGCGCACAGGCCGTACCAGCTCCTGACAGCCCTGGGGTGGGTGGGGGCAGCCGAGGCACCGCCCCTCTGTCCCGCCTTGCTGTCCCGCCCGCCGCCTTCCGGGGCCGGCCGGGTGCCGCCTGCAGCCGCCGAGATGCTGCTGCCGCTGGCGGGTGGTGCCGCGGGCCGGGCCTCGCCGCCGCTGGCCGCCCTGTCCCAGGTGCTGCGGCTGGAGCGGAGCCGCCGCACCGCGGTCGTGTTCCCCCTGCAGAAGCTGGAGCGGTACCTGGCGCCCGGCACCGACACGGTGCGGTTCCGCCTCTTCCAGCCCGGGATGGCCGTCCTGCAGCGCGCCGAGGCGCTCTTCAGGTCCGACCGCGGGCACCCCATCGACTACGTGAGCTCCGCCGTGCGCATGGACCATGCCCCGCCGCCGGCCCTGCCCGAGGTCAGGCGAGCGCTGCCCCCGCGCCCCTCGGCCGGGACCGTGCCGTGACAGCGGCTTCCCCCCGCCCTGGCCACCCCGGGCCGGGCTGAGCTGCGGGGGTAAAGGGGTGGTGGAGTGGTTGTGCAGCTCTGCCAGAGCGCTGCGCAGTATGTGGGGCACTTACTGCTGCTTTTTAAAAAATCGTTTAATTGTTGTTGTTCTCTATTGTGCAACTCGGCAGCCTGACGTGGCACAGGACACCGCTGTCCCCGGCCACTGGCAGCACAGGCTGGGAAGTGATCAGGACTGGCTGCAGCAAGAGGTGGGCAGGTGTAGATGTGCCCTCTCTGCCTCTCCCCCTCCAGGTGTGCTTCGTCGGCCGAAGCAATGTGGGGAAATCATCTTTAATCCGGGCCTTGTTTTCACTGGCTCCAGAAGTGGAGGTTAGAGTGTCAAAAACTCCGGTGAGTGACGTTTTTAACTTCCCTCCTGTCATAGGTTGAGACCCTTTGGGTCATAAGCTGGTAACGGTCCAGAGGATAGGGCTGAGAAGTGTGGGAGGGAACAAGCTCTTTGAGTAGCCTGAAATGACAAAGTGCCAGCTCGTAGCCATCCTCATGGCTGACACTGGCCTTGTTGTAGCCCACGAAGAGGCAGGAGGAGTCCAGCCCAGCTCTTCAGGCAGATGAAGGAGCTGCACAACCTGAGCAGGTGTGCTGTAAAGGCCTTTGAGAACAACCAAACTCAGAGAGCCATTAAGGTATTTTTAGTCTGTTTTGTGATTAGAGCCATGTGGGATTGCTACATGGGTAGGAGACTGGGCAGTTTAAAGCATTCTGGGGGGGCAGGGGTCTGGTATAGAGAAGTTTTGCAGAGCATGTCCTAATACACTGCTTAAAGCAGTGTTAGAAACCACCCCCATGCTTCATCTTGCCTAAATCCTCTCTTCAGGGCCACACCAAGAAGATGAATTTCTTCAAAGTAGGGAAGTACTTTACTCTGGTGGATATGCCAGGATATGGCTATCGCGCCCCACAGGACTTTGTTGAGATGGTGGAGGCCTATCTGCAGGAACGGCACAAGTAAGGGACCTACCTGTACCTCACAGCACAGGGACACAGGGAAGGCCAGACAGACACCCCTGTACAGTGTCATGTAATTAGGGGAGCAAATGCAGAGGGGTGGCTGCTGCCATCCATTAGTTCTGACATAATTTCCGTGGAAGCTTCTGCAGTGTCATTCATTCATTCTCAGACAGATTCAAAACAGCGGGAAAAATTGAGGTGCTGCTCCATGCTGACCTTCAGTTTCCATGCATGGCTTTTCTTGGCTCTTCTATCCCCAGATCCTATGTTACTTGTTTTTGCTTATGAATTTTAAAGTAGCAGAGCAAGCATGGAATAATGGTGACAATTACTGTTGCTTGTATTTCTTGCAGCTTGAAGAGGACTTTCCTGTTAGTTGATGGTGTAGTTGGACTCCAGAAAACAGATCACATTGCAGTAGAGATGCTGGAAGAGTTTGGGATTCCTTATGTGGTAGGCAATGCTCAATTTTGGGGTTGGTTATAAGGTACAGGTAATCTGTAAAGGTGTGTACTCTCTACCTGAGCTTATGCAAGTTCACCTACCTAAGCAGTAAACCCCACACCCTTTATTGTTAATAAAACAGGTGTAAAATGTGTTGAGGGAGACAAGTAGGATTTAAGATTTTTTTTTGTGTAGTTTATTAAATAGATACTTTTTTATTCAGTACTCAGCTTGAGCAGCTTGAAAAGGCCCACTCCTCATGCAGGCCGTAGAAGTATTTTGGTGAACTGTTAGACCATTTTTTCCCCTAGATATGACCAAAGCTTTCAGACTTCTTTGTAAGATGGTCTAAGACTCTTACAGGTGTTCCAAGTTAACAGCAAAATAATCTTACCTTTTTCTTTGAATCCTCCCTTTCTGGATCCGTGCAGATGGTGTTAACAAAAATTGACCGAGCTTCCAGAGGAGTATTGTTAAAGAATGTACTGGAGATCCAGGAGTTTGTAAATGAGAGCACTCAGGGATGCTTTCCTCAGCTCTTCCTGGTCAGGTAAAGCTCCTCCCCACTGCTGCTGTTTCCTTTCTGGTGATGAGTTCGGTAGGGCAAGGTACCTAAAACAAGTCTGTCTGCTCTAGAGGCAGCACCCCTCTGTACCCCAAGGATAGAGGGTGGGCTGCCAATGGGGAAATGTCTCTTTCCTTCTTCCCCCTTCTCTGCAAGTGAATGAAGTTTGTTTCCAAGGGTGCTTCTTCCTTTCTCAAAGCAGGGCAGCAGTCCCTGTGCTGCATGGTAGCAGGCTTTGCCATTTTGTGGAGTTCTGGTAACAGTAAGAGCTGTAATTGTTGGATTATATAGCCAAAGTGCAGGCTTTTCTCAAGGTGTACTGTGGGACATGTAATTGAACACAGCCAGTGGCTGTTTGCCTTTATTACTCCAAGACACAGCAATATCTGGCACTGAACATCTATGCCTCTGTTTCCACAGTTCTGTGGAGTTCTCGGGGGTTCACTTGCTGAGGTGTTTTGTAGCCCATGTTACTGGAAACCTGCCCACTGTAGAGGCCAGCTGAAAAGACCTGCTGATCTGCTTGGCTCATCAGGAACAAAAGGTACCAAAACCTTAGGTCTGGGATTTTTGTTGTAAATAACCCAAGTTACTATATGGTGTTTTTGAATAAATTAGTATTTATAAAGCTAATTTTTTAAATTTATTAAGTTCATTTATTAAGTTCAGGAAGTTTGCAGTGTGAATTAATCCAGGTTAATATAAAACTGTTTCATAAAACCTACATGATTGTAAGGAGAAAAAAGTAGGGAACCTGGCAGCTGAGAGCATTTCCTCTTCCTACACTGAAATGTCCAAAAAATCTACTACTCCATGCCTAACCTTTGCTATATTTAGGATACTACAGACAGTCTAGTAATATCATTAATAAAGAGGCATTTAGGAAAGAAAAACTACAGCCCTAACATTAAGCAAACTGTATTGCCCAGTTGAACTGAATGATGCACAGAGGTTTATACTTCTTTTAGCTGGGGTTAGGGTTAGGATAGCAGGGGCCAAAAACTACCTCCTGTTCAACCTACCTGCTCTAAGGCCATGCAGAGTGGAAACAGCCAACCTGTTCTCTGTGAAGGTGCGTTTCATGTCTTGTATATTTTACTTTTGTAACTCTTCTGCGTCCTGTTTTCAGTAGGTACAGCAGGATAGCATGCCTTGCTTGCAGACATTGAGCTGTCCCTGTTCCACAAGGAGGAAGGAAAGCATACATCTTTTATGGGATCTGCTTTTCCATGAGTGTTGGCTTGAAACAGAGTGGAATAGAACACTGACATCTAGAGGAGCCCTGTCCTGCACACTGTCATGAGGCAGTGCTGCATCTACCTTCTGTTTTGAGATGCAGGATGAGTTTCTGCAGCTCCACGTGGACAAATTGCCGGATCTGAGGCACACCATCCATGATCTGTATCGCCTCTACCCTGGCACCTGAAGCACAACACTGATGTGTCCTGTGAGCTGTAGGGGAACTGCATCCCACAGCAGCTGTGCCTGCCTGAGAGCACCTGAAACTGTCCCAGTTACAAGGCAGAACTGGACAAAAGGACAGCCATCGACAGCAGCACTCATACAGGAGAACTTAGTCTGAAGCTATGAAGTGCCTGTTGTCAAACCCCGGACACAATCTTTTTCATGTCTCAATGTGGCCAAATGTGGTTATGCAGTTGTCAAAGTTACTTGGATTAAGTGTTTAAACCTCAAGAAAGGAAAGTTCTTTTCTAAACCACTCTGACAGTGCAAAAGGACTAGAAACATCACTTTCTTTCACTATGCAATTTCTTGTAACACACTAGACATGAGACAAGATCTATTTTCAGCATACATGTAAGAAGAGGAGAATGTGAGAAATGCAGTAAATGTGGCTTTCTAGCTTCTGCATCTTATTGATCAGACCTGTAATTCTGTTCATATTTTATCTCTAATCTCAAAATGCTGCAGGGAAAACCAGCCCAAGGGATGCATGATCCTAGAAATGCAGTAGTAGCTATACAGATGGAACATGTGAAAGTAACCCTTCAGGAAGGGTCCTTTCCTAGTATCTTAAAACCAGGATCTTCAAAAAACATCAATCTTGTCAAGGCTGTAATTTTCAGGGCCTCAGCCTTGACTGAAGAGCCTCTGAAAATGTAAAAAAATACAGTTGTGGGTTTAGTCCCTCTTCAGAACAAAACCCCTTACAGTGCTAGGAAGTCTTTTACTAACCACTTAAATACATTAAATACGTCCAGTTAATCCATTAGTATCAACAAACTGGATGTGTGTGCATGGAACATTAGGTACTATCTTTTCCAGAAGAACCAGCTTTACCTCTGGACACATGCTGGTTTTATTCAGAAGTGCTTCAAATACTGGAATAACTCCTGCATTTTGCTCAGCCATTTGCAGGAGAGAACACTAGAGTTTGATTCTTGAGTGTGACAGTGCCCCTGTGACAAAGCAGTAAATAAAATCAAGTCCTCTCCCTAAACAGTAAAACTTACATAAGTGCCTTTGTGGGAAGAGGCTTTGTCTTGACACACTACTGGACTATTTTTTGCCAGGTTCTTAAGGAACTGGCTGAATTGCAGAGTGAGGAACTGCACTTTCTCAGGTGAGGGACACAAAAGATCTCCCTTTCTTTCCCCCTCACTGATGAGTGGTGGGTGGGCCTGGCAGCATACTGATACGGTAGAGGTAATTTCTGTTTTAAATTCAAATGTCTTTAGTTGTTTGCAGTGCATAAGCTTCACTTAAGTCTCTTGTCATTACCTGGTAAAGCTTTGCCTCTTCTACAGCTGTTATTTACAGAAATGATGTTGAGTTTTAGCTTCCGTGGAAAAGGATTTTACCTTGTGCATCTTTCTTGATCTTTCAGCAGTACTTTCTCCATTTTCTTCCTCTGTTCTGTCTTGTGTCTGATCTGGTCTGTTGCCATAACCCTGACACTACAAAGGCAGTATTTTTTCAACAGTGTCCAAAATTAGAACATTGCAGTCTGGACAGATGCACTAGTAGATCAGTAAAAACTGGTTGAATAATTGAGCTCAGAGCACAGAAGCCAGTGCTGGCAACATCCAGTTGCATGGCAGTTACAAGTGGTCATGCAGCTACAGATCATGGAACATAGCAAGGATCCATCCTGGAATCTGTCCAGTTTAATGTCTTCATGAGTAATCTGGAGGAGGTGCATTGCTATCAAACGTGTTTTGGGCACTGAACTGGGGGAACAGTGGACATGCTCAAGGGCAGGGCTGGAGGAAATGGGGTGACAGCAACTGTATGAGATACAACAGGACTGGAGCACCTCGCCTACAAAGGCAAGCTGAGACAGTCGGGGGCTGTCCAGAAGGTAGAAACCTCATAGCAACCTTCCAGTATGTGAAGAGGGACTAAAGAGAAGCCAGACGGGGCCTCATCAGGAGCTGTAGTGGTCGGACAGGGGGGAATGGATACAAACTGAAAGAGGGGATTTACCTTGGGCAACCTGGTCTAGTGGGAGGTGTCCGTGTCTTCGGCAGGCGGGGCTGGGATTAGATGTTCTTTAAGGGCCATTATTCCAACTACTTTACATTCTATGATTCTGTGAACATTCGCAAGTGTGTCTCGCTGAAGGGAAGGAAAAGCCCCTGCCAACCGAACAAACGGACTGTGAAAAGTCACCCTTTCTGTCCTCGTGGCTGACCCTCTTTCGAGCAGGGGGGTTAACAGACACATCCCGAGCTCACTTTCAAACCACGCTACCCCGATCTGGCAATCCAGCAATGAGTGTCATATCCAGGTTTGGGGAGGGTCACCAGACCCATGCCGCAGCACCGCCGCGGTGCCCTCCGCTCACGCAGGCCCGGCAGCGCCGCCCACCCTTCCCGGCGCGGCTCGGCGGGGCCGCGGGGCGGGGCCGGGCCGCCGAAGTTGTTCCGGGCCGCCGGGCAGCCATGGCGGATGAGGAGGAGGACGCGCCGGTGAGTGACGGAGGGGCCGCCTTTCCCGGGGATCCACAGCCCAGCTGCGGGCGGGGGGGCGACGGGAAGGGGCCGGGGCCAGACGGGCGCTGACCGCGGCCTCCCCTCCGCTGTGCCCGTGTAGTTCGAAGAGGACGCGGAGGACGCCGGCGGGGGCTTGGACGGCGGGCAGGGCAGGAGGAAGAGGCTGTTCTCCAAAGAGCGTAAGTCCGGCCGGGGCACTCAGCTGAAACCCCGAGCTGACAGCTATGGGGTCCCAAAACTCACTTCTCTTTAGCAAAACAGCGGCTTTCATAATGTGCCTTGGCTGCAATTGCAGAAATCCGCCATGTAGACCCCCCTCAAAAATACTGCTAGTGCATCCTCTGGACCTAGCTGTGCCCAAAGTCAGCTGCGCTGTCTGTGCTGTGCTTTGCAGCCTAAATTAATATTCAGAGGGCCTGTCCGTAGACATGCTCTTCTGTATGTACTGCTCCTGTCCCTACAGGAGGGCTTTTGTTGGCTTCTGTTTATTTCCTGTATGTTTCCTCAAGATTTGTCCTGCTTGGCAGACGAGAGTGCCGTCCTGGTGCAGGAATGTGCAGGCTGATGAGCTCTAACTAGATTTGTGCAGCACTGAGTGGATGAAAGAAGGCTCACGCTGAGTGTTTCTTTGTGCAGTAAGGTGCATGATGTATGGATTTGGGGACGACCAGAACCCTTACACAGAATCGGTGGACATTCTTGAGGACCTGGTAATAGAGTTTATCACTGAAATGGTAAGTCAGCTCTAGAGGCCATGGTCAAAACATCCTCACCAGAACTTTAGCTTTTGAAGGTTAATATCTCTGACTCAAATATTGCATTATCCCAGGCCCCAAACACATGGCACTGGTAGCAGAAACATAAACTTGGATGTTGTTTTCCCAAGACTAAAGCAAAATTTATGCATCTTGCTCCATGTGGATTTAGAACACTGAAGTCTTTAAGTAGCAGTTAGATTGGTATTGTAGGAGGGGAACTACCCATGTGACTTTGGGGTTCACTGTGGCATCACTGTATGTGCAGCTGACAGAAGGCACAGATTTGAAAGTCTGTCAACTTTTTGTGTTTGCCCAGTGTCTGTACATGGTTGGGAACTTAGCTCTGCCCTACAAAAGATGCATTTGTGGGCCTGAGGCCATTTCTTTTCCAGACCTGGATACCATTTCTAAGTATCCAAACATTCCCCTTTCTTTTGAAATGCTGATCTTTCCTATCCTTATCAAAATTCCTTACACTGTCCTCTGATATGGTTACTTCACATTGCATCCAAGTTGTGCCTAATCTTCACCCATTCTGCAGGCTGGGTGTCCTATGTGTAATCTGGCCTTAGTTTTGATACCATTATGTAATGTAGTATATGGTGGTTATTGTATTATATGTATTATATATTAGTGGTTATATTCGGGGTGTAAGTGACAGTCAGCTCAGGACAGCACAGTAAGCCCATGGTTTACTGGGAAGTTCTCTTGTGACTAGGATGATGTGCCCAGAACCTGTAATTGCTTACTTTATCCTTATAAAATGACAGGAAATAAAGTGGAATTGAGAGCTTAAAAAAGTACCATGGCAGAGGAATGCTGCTGACTTTTGTTTTCCCTCTAACAGACACACAAGGCCATGTCCATTGGGCGGCAGGGTCGGGTACAGGTTGAAGACATTGTATTTCTGATTCGCAAGGACCCCCGGAAGTTTGCCAGAGTTAAAGACCTCCTAACTATGAATGAAGAACTGAAACGAGCCAGAAAGGCCTTTGATGAAGCAAACTATGGGTCTTGATTCTGTGCACAAGCTACACTGGGGCATTATTTGGGCACCTGCTACCCAGGGAGAAGGAAGATCGTGCATGTTGTTTGGAAGGGTTTTCAGGATGGAGATCACTGCTGGGATGTCTGCCCTCACTCCCAGCCTTTTCTGAGAAATACTGAAACAGCTGAAATGTTACCTGACTGTATGCAGTATACTTAGGTATTTTTATACCATTTGATGAGATGAAAAAAAGAGCTCTGAAAATTCCTGCAATAGCAGGAGTCTGTTTCAAGTAGGCCTGTGTTGGATCAGATGGCTCGGAGGCTAATGATTCATGATGCTCTAAAATTGTTTCAGTTGTCACTGGGTATTCCTGTAACAGGAAACCCTGAAAATGGATCTTGGTTATCTGTATAAAAACCTTAAGCCCAAACTACTATCAAAGTTGTGCTCTTCGCTCTGTATATGCTTTTTGAATAAAAAATAAGTTTGTGCCCATGTTTTGTAACTAAATGTACATTGATCAGTTCATGTAAGGTGGGTAATACAGGGTTACTGTTGCAGGCCACAGCTGTGCTTTTCCTTACTTCTGGAAAAGCTCAGGGGAGGTAGGTTCAGTTAACTCCTTCTTTCAGAACAAGCATCACAAATGCTGAAACAGCAATAATATTGCACATCAAGGCTGTCCCCTCTACAAGCAGCACAGAAGGAAGGGTGTAAGGCTTGGAAAGGTGTTGGCAAGTCTTTTGTCCAAAGCAACAGTGAGTGATCAGCTACAGCCATTCTGCCATGGAGTGGAACTGTTTGCACTGTGGATTTGACAGCACCATTTAACATGTGGTCGGCCAATAGAGTGGAGACACTGAGTAAGGGTAACAAAGTTACTGTTCCTGGACAAGGGTAGGTAAAAGGATGGCAACTATTCAGTTACTTGGAACACCCTTTAAAATATAAAAATCAGCCATTGAAAAAAACTGTTTTACAAAAACATCATAAAATGGTTGTTACTTTCTTAACAGAATGCAGGATGAGAGTTACTGAGACACCATTAGGGTTCAGAGGGGTATACTTAAAGAGATATTTACTTAAAACTACAAAACAAAAAACTAGAATGACTTGACCCCTTTCCTCCTTCAAGTCCAGGGTCAGACACCTATTGCTGCAAAAATAGAATCAATATCTGTGTTCTCAGCATCTTCTTTCCACACAGGTCCAGGGCTTCCTTCCAGCAGCAGCTGCTTAGGGATCCCGCTTGTGCTTAGTCTGACATGTCCTGGATTAATGCTGGAATGTTCTTTCTGACTCAGAGACCCATCCTGGTAAGCTGGGAGGATGAGTGATGCACTGTTCTCACAGACCCCAAAAAGCTCAGGAGGCTTCTGCCCACCAGTCTTTAGAGCCGTCTTCAAGAGTGCAGATGATCTGGTCCTCCTTCGGCAGAACTGTGCCCTGAGGTGCCGCCTTGGCCAGCGCATGTGTTGTGACCCATACAGGAGGTATTTACGGACAGATGTTTTGACACAGCTCAGCTTCTTCTTCAAGCTTAAAGGGAGCAAAGTGTACAAAACAGAACTTTACCAGCTACTTCATTTGGAGTTTGGAGGGATTTCATTATTACCCGTCTCTATCATTTTCCTTATCATACCAAGGAAACAGAACAACACCTTGTTGTTCTGAATAAAGATAACTTTTGCCTCATACAGTTGTTACCATAAAACATGCAGATGATTTCAGTTGCATTTTCATCCTCCCTCCTAAGTATTGTACATTTGTTAGCCTTTTAAATCCTTTTTATATCACAAGTGACTGAAGCTAAACAGAATGACCATGGTCAGAGCACCCAGTAACCTAAACTAGTGATCCTGAGTTTTAAAAGAATGGCTTAGACTACTGTGTTTCACTATACTATAGCAAAATACATAATATTAAAATATAAAGTGTTAAGACTCAGAAATCTCACACCCATGCAAAACTACCTGCATCCTTGAGCCTCCACATGGTGCAGCCGGTTGCTTTTCAACAACTTGTTACACAGAAAATAAGCTTCTGATTTGAATTTGTTGTTTTTGCACCAGAGAATAGCTTTTCTGAGTGCCTCTGACAGCTCCCCAAATGATGCAGCTGTTTGGACCATCTGTACAAGAGATCCAGTGTGCTGTGATTTTGCTATCCGAGACAAAAGTGGTGATGACATTGCTTTAAAAGGGGTTGATGCAATACTTAGACCCTGAAACAAACAGTAACAGAGTGTTTTAAAAAGATGATGTATCTGATCCTTTCTGCTGGAAGAGAGCAGAACACAAGATTTTTGTGAGAACATTCTTTATTTTCTAAGGAGGAAAGGGAAGAGCAGTCTTTTTTTGTGGAATAGAAGAGGTAGTTATTTAGAGTTCCTATTCCTGTCTACTAGTAACTTGCTCTCTAGTAATTTCACTTGACAAATCAACAAATGCCCGAATTCCTAAGCAGAAATAAGTAGTGATTGATTTTCTTTGCAAAGCTTCCACACTAACTGGAGTTGTTAGACAAGCAAAAATAAGGCAGGAAAAGGCGACATTTTCAATCAGGAATATCATGTTTCAAGTGTTAGAGTCTTTAAAGTAAATAAAAATAAAACTTGTGTAAAAAAAACCCAACCCACCAACCTAACATGTAAAACAATACCATACAAACCTCTTGCATTGGATGTCTGGATGGCCTAAGCAAGCTCTTCACATCAAACCCGGGGTGCTGCCCTACAGAGAGAGAAGAGAGTTCCCATTACAACACAGAAATAGTTTAATTTCTTTGCACAGATTTACCACAGAGCTCTCAGCAGGCTCACACCTGTACTCAACATTTCCAGGCAAACTAAAAGGGACTACACTCTTGCATTGCAGCTGGCAAGGAATGAAGAGCATGCAGAAGGCTGCAAAGGAGAACTTAATGGGTAAAAGCTTCACACAAACACATGCATGGCTGCAGTCACTGGCCACAGCCCTAACTGTAGAGGAAGATTTGGGCACAATTCAGAACCAGCAAGCACAGGATACTTGCATCCTGTACAGCTTTATCTACTCTTGTATGGACTGCAGACAGTGTCTGTAGCTTCTTAGCTATGCAAAAGCAGGAAAGTACAAATAACTATTTTCAGGACCTGTATACTGCATTCATTACCTGCTTCTCTCCAGGATGTATCCTGTTTAAAAGAAACACCCCCCCAAAAATCATGATACTGACATTATCCACAGCTTTAAAAAGGCAAGGGCACATGCAGCACTCTCTTCTTCCAAGGACAGGGAGTTTGTGCTAGAACCACACTGTGGGTAGTAGAAGTGCTTGGCCCTGTTGGACAGAAGTTGCAGTCAGTCTCTGAGATGTCAGAAACCATTACACTGGCACAAGGCTTTACCTCTCCTGGCTGTGGGCACCACAACTCTCTCTCCAATGTCCACGGGGCATGGGATGCTACGGTTTTTCATGGCACTTGTACAGGTCTCAGATTTTCTCTTTTTCCCAACCTTTGACACTGCCTCTGGCATTGCTGGGAAGAGCTTCTTCATCCAGCTGGTAGATTTTTTTGTTGTAAGCATTTTAGCCTTTTGCTTCTTTGCCTCAGAAGATACATTAACTCCAAGGAAGTCACTGATATCAGAAGGGAAGGTAAACCCCTTGATATAAGGGGTCTGTTGGGTCTCAGATACCAGATGAAGCATTGTTGACAAGGCACTGTACAAGGATGTGAGGGTCTGCAGAACACACCTGTACTGAATCCTGAAGACAGAGGACAAAAAGGAATGGAGTCGCCTCTAGCAATATATGATGCTCACTGAACAACTACCTTTAGCTCAACTGCCTTTTCCCTGTTTCCCCTCAGTACAACTTTACCTTTTTACACTTCATCACCCTGCTTTCCTTAAGTCTAAACTTTAAGGAACTGTTCCAGATCAGAATGCAGGAGTGACTTAAACTAGTAAATTCCTGATCAGGAGCCCCTCTGCTTCCATAGAGTTTTGCTGAGTGCCACACCTGGGACCTGTCAGGTTCTTGGGTCACATCTAAGGTGCCATGAGGTCTTCCCAGAAAAGCACCCTGCACCAACTCAGGCCTGATGCCATACAATTGCCTGCTTTATGTTTCCTGGGTTGCAAGATTTCTTGTGCAACAGAAAGTTGTTCTAACAATATTGTTACTCCTTCAGCTACAGATAACAGCTATTCTCCCAGACTGAGAGAGACCAGAGCACCAATTTCCCTAGAAAACTCAGCAGTATAATAGAAGATGTTTAACCCAGCCTTTCCATTTCAGCATGAGGCAGGACTTACTCCTTGCTGCACAGAGTTCCAGGTATTGGATGGCAGGCTGACACTAACACTGTGATTTTGTTAGAGCTACATACAGTTTGCTAAGATCCAAGAACAAAGCCTTCCACAAGAGCGTGTAAGAAGTCTCTCCTCGCTTATGCAACTCTGCAGGTGCTAGAATCAAGTCCAAAGGCATGGAGGGACCCTCCCTTCTCCAACTCCCAATTGAGTAGGCCTTAGCAGCAAGGCCTAATTACAAGCCCTTCTCCCTGACAGGCACATGGAACAGACAGACACAAACAAGACAGATTTTTGAATACACAAACCAGAGCCGGCTCAGCAGCCCCGAAGCCACAGTATTCAGGAGTATGAATTCCTTCAAGCAGAGGTGTTTAACGGACAAGCTGAAGATTACAGCATTTAAGGTTAAAAAAATAAAACAGCATGTAATGAGACTTGGTGAACACACCAACTAGAGGCAATTCACAAGGCGATATCCTGGAACAATCTGGGAGATGAGTATCCAAACTTGAGACTGCTCAAGGCCAGAACAGCTGCCAGCCAAACAGCCTGAGATTCCTACATAATAACTTGAAAAGAAGGTGTTTGGCTATCAAAGAAACTTCAAGTTGCATGTATGAATTGCAGAGCTGCGTCCATCTGCAATACAGGGCCTACACAAAACCTAGTTTTGGTCTCATGAGGCGCTACTGGTGAACTCTAAGCTAATGTTTTTGTGGTGAAAAAAGGATACAGAAAAGCTTTACAGCAACAATCCAGTAGACGTAGTATGAGCTTGCAGGCTCCCAGTACCTTCAAAGCCACAGTTTCCAGCATAGGCTGGCTGGGAACCAAGCATTCTCCATAGGCTTCAGATGCTTTTTTCCTGTGTTGATACAGGGATGAAGAGTTATGATCTATCATCCTCTTCCTTTAGCTCTGCAGATTGAGTTAATGAATAGTACAAGATATGGGATCATGACACTTACTTGGGAATCAGTTCTACCAGAATTTCCAGGCAGCCCACCAGATTCATTTTCCACAGGCGCTTCAAACATTGCTCTACCTAGGAGAAAAGAAAACTTCTTTGACTGGTATTTTGAGAGAATGAGTGCCCTGGTCTAAGAACTGTCACTATATTAAATAACACCTTCGCCTTATCAGTTCAACAGCCTGCACTGCAGCTTTGTGTGATGGGATGTTCTGGGACATTTCTGTATCTGCACTATGATGAAAAACATCCCTTCATCAATCTACTGTACATATAGAATCAAGTGAAGGACTGGAGTGGATGTCAAGAAGGAAAACACAAAAACAAATCAAGAACGTAAGCAGCATTGCTGCTCCATTTCAAAACAGTTATTTGAAGATGCTGACAACCCCTTTCCTGGAAAACTGGCAAGGTGTTCACTTTTCATCTTAAAACAGAAAGTATCTAAAAAGTAAGATAGGATTCTTATTCCTCTCTGCTATTATTACAATTATTTGAGAATGATGTCCCTGCATTATTCATGTATTCAAAAGTATGGAATTGTACCTACTTCAGGTCTCAGCGTGAGTATCGGAGACCAGGGCTGGAAAATGGAAATTGCACTTGCTGCACACGGCCAAGAAACCCACTGGGCTCAACCGCGAGACAACAAACGTTTTTTTGCACGATACTCGGGGTGCCAAGTGCTACTCCAAAGGCTTTCCGGGGAGTGGTGACCGGGTGCCGGGAGTACCCAGCCGCCGGGTCGCTGCCGTCCAGGCGGGGTTGGTGCTCACCTGCTGCAGGGCCAGGTAGGGCCGGTGCCGGAGCAGCCTGCTGTGGTACACGTAGAGCACGGCGCGCAGGACGCGTCCCTCGGCGGCCAGGCCCAGCCCCGACAGCCGCTTCCCGGCGATGTCGCACCACCGCCGCAGCGCCGACAGCAACCTCACTGCGGGAGAGACCCGGGCAGCGCCTCAGCGCCAGGCACCGCCTCAGCCGCCGCTCCGGCCNCCCCCCACCCCCCCTGAGCACCGCGCCCGGACCTGCGGGGTGCTGGGCCGCCAGCGGCACCGCGGCACTGTTCGCGGGCCAGGGCACGTCCAGGCGGTTCCAAGGCACGGCCCCACCATCCCACGCCGCCCTGGGCGCCCTGGGCGCCGCCATCTTCCCGCGGCGCGCGGCGAGCCCCAGCCTGGGCGGCACCATCCGGGCCGGCCGGTGGGGAGAGTCCCGGGCCGGACCAAGTCACCCCACGGGGGTGCGTCATGGCCCGGGGCCTGGCGCCGATGCACTGCATTTCCCAATGCCATAAGCCAGAGGGGAAATAACTATAAATTATGAGTGTTATTCACACTTTCTAAACCTCGCAATTCTGCACTGTTTGCCTCGGGAGCTGTGGCCGTTGGGAGCCAGCGCAGCAGCAGCTGAGCCGCTCCTTGATGCGGTGCAAGGGTGTTCCTGGGGGTGACCCCATGCCTGCAGCTGCGCTCTCCTATGTCACCTACAACCCTCAAAGTGCTGAAGAAGCTCCGTGATCGGCTTCACACCAGGAGCAGTTCATATCCGGACTAGAGGCTGTAGTCTTAAGATGCATCAGGGAAGGTTCAGGTTGGACATTATGAAGAATTTATTCACAGAAGGGGACATTGGAACGGACTGCCCAGGGAGGCGATGGAGTCGCGTCACTGGGGGTGTTTAAGGAAAGAGGGGACGTGGCACTCAGTGCCAGGGTGTAGCTGACACTGGTGTTCGGTCACAGGTTGGACTCAATGATCTCAGAGGTCTTTTCCCACCCAGCTGATCCTGTGATTCTGGGATATCGGTGTTCTCAGCAAGGAAGGGCCTTGCTGCCCATGCCACAGGTACCCGCCTGGCCATCCCGATCGTTCCATGCTCACAGCCCCTGCTCTAGGAATTTGCCATGGCAGGGGTGCACTGCGGGTGCCCCATGGAGTTGATTGGTGTAATTTATTAGTGTTGTTGGAATAGTTTCCTATCAAAATGATTTTTGTGGTGTTCTGAGTTCTGCTCTCTCAAGTACAAGACATTTCCTGTCTCTTTCCCTGCCTGCCTGAAGTTCAGTGTAGTCTCTTCCTACTTGCAAAGATTGGTGCAATTAATGTATTTGTTAGAAACAAGGGGATCAAACTGAGCACGATTTTTGTACACTCTTACTTTCTCTTGATTCCATTTTGTTGTACACTTACTCTGTTCTTTTAAGAAACTCATACAAATACAGATAAAGTCATGTGCCTTTAAAAGGAGCAAAAATTGGCATTAATGGTTGCACCTGTAGGGAAGACAGATAAGAGCAAACCAAGAGCTAGAACTGATAAAAAGCTGCTGTGAAAACTTGCCCAGCCTGGAAAAGGAAGTTTTAAGTTCCTGAGGCTAAATGTGGAGGTTAGAGGTGAAAGGAAAAATGGAACCTCCAGGGTGTGAGCAGAGGATCGCAAAGGTTTCTCTAGCTGAGCTTCTGAGGTGTTTTGAGCATCCTTTAAGTGAGGAGCAAGCCTGGGCTATCTGCTTTCAGTGTTGCAGAAAAATAGAGCAGTTGTCCCGCAGCCCACCACTCTGTTGTGTGCTTGTGAAAGGTTCTGAGAGCATCTTTATCCACGCTGATGGTACCGCTTCCTTCAAGGTCTACCACAAGTCTGGTAAGAGCACAGGTACCTGCAGATGTTTTTCCCATAACAGGCTGAAGTGTGAGGATAAAGTGGGGGAAATTTATTTTCCCCTGATTTTTTGTTTTTCTTTCCCCATCTCTTTTCTGTATATGTTGTCATGAAGCTATTCTCCTGCCTATACTTCATTTCAGAGGACCGTAGATGAGTGATAATACAGATGTATGACCTACTAAATTCTCTAATAGTGCTCTATTGAGTCATTTGGTTCTAGGAATAGCTGTGATGAAAGCCTTCTAGCACTTATGTTATTTGAAATAAATACTCTGAGGCTTTGTTATATGTACTGCTCTGTTCATCTTCCAGTCTATGGTTCCTTTGTTATGGTAACTCTCACAGCAGATTTATGGTTGGTACTTTCCCTTTTTTTGGTCACTATGTGTAGCCAGCAAGTGGTAATAACTGTATTATATGGGGCTGTATTGGGCTGTAGCACAGATCGGTGCTAGGCTAACTCTTCAGGGACTAGAGTGGGTAGTAAAGAATAAAGACAAAGATCTTGTGCCACCCCTGGAGGTTGGATATCAATAAGTAAAAAACCAGATGCAGCAGCTGTTATTTTGGGCTGATGCTGACAATAACATGAGTCTCCTATGTTGTTTTCCAGGACTCCCCAAATACAGGCCTACTTTCCCCAGGTGGGACTGACTTTAGTCAGAGGAGTTAGTTACCTTATTAAAAACCATGCTTCCCATTCTCCTCTCTTGAAAAGGGTTCTAAAAGCTGTTTATCAATGCCTGTACAGCTGTCTTTCTCCCCTGACCCTCGTTTTTCCCTTTCAGATGTCAGCAGCATTCAGCAGTCAGAGGACAAGGTAAGCCTGTGTCTTTACCTTAATTGTGTGTGCAGATACAATCCTGTTGTAGTGGAAGGTCTGCTCAGGAGCTGCAGATGTCTTGGGAAACTATCAAGGTGCTTGAATTTGCTGTGCCCTGTGAGGGTGGCTCCCCTGCAACCCGGAAAAGGAAACAAAATGCTTGGACTGAACTCAAGTAAGACAATGGGAAATATTTCCCAGGACTGGGAAACAATGTGCACAGATGCTGTCTACTGTGGCATAGGCCACAGTCTTGTCCTAATAGCAGATATCTTAAGGGTGCCAGTTAAGGCTATTTAAAAACTTTAAACTAGCTTAAATGGGGGGTATTTCTCATCTTGAGAGATGTGCTCAGTCCTCAGGAGCAGAGGTGGATACACACATGGCTGGAAAGTAAGAGCTATGATGTTCTCCACAATGCTTTGTGCTGTATTGCTTCCTTGGTCTCTGTCTGCAGCTGTTGGAGTACTTGGGAGGGGTGATCTATGAAGCCCTGGACTGGGGAATCGACAGCCAAGTGGAGCGAGAACTGAGTGATCCTTTGGAGAAATTGCTGTGCCTCATGTTGAAACTGGATGATGAGGCAACAAAACCACCAGTCACCCTGCAGGATGTTATCAAGGTTTCCTTCTTCCCTCTTAGTAGAGCTTTAGAGGAGTTGATAGAACAGAGCTGTTGACCAGGAGGCAAGACCATTTCTGGGAAGAAGCTGGGTGGGCTGTTGGAGGACAGAGAGGGAACATTGGCTTTCCCATCAGAGGGAAAAGGCAAAACCATTTAAGATGTTTGTAAGTGCCCATGGAAAATAATTAAGAAGGAAGACTGAATATGGCTCTCCCACAGCTGTGTCTACAAAGTCCTTCTGTGTACAGTCTCCAAATTCAATACCTAGAACACTATGGATATTGAAAAAACTCCCTTTTCATAATATTTGGCTTCTGGAAAGGCTGGGATTTGAATGTCTCAACTCAAACAGATATTTTTCTCTCAGCCATAATGTAAAGTTATGAGAAACTTCCCATCCTTCTGTCTGATCAGGGCAGGGGAAAAGAGCAGGGCAAGTGACTCCATTTGTTGTTCTTTGAACTGGAGGCTTCACCTTTCAGGTGCTTGTTTCAAAGCACACCTTATGGAAAACAAGATAAATTACACAGTTACTTCCATTATTGTACGTAAAAGATTTAATATCTTCCTTCTTTGTTCCTCTGTCTCTAATAAGGAAAAAAATATAAAGGGGCAGTGAAGAAGATGATTTTTAGCCATGGATTGAAGCAACAGAATCTTGCTTTATTCCATCCTACCGTGTTGTTTTCTTTAAATTTCAAGTTCTTTTTTAAATAGCTGCACTTCTTTCAGGCTTGTGAGGAGCACTTGTCCAGGCCTTCTGAGGCTACTAGCCATTATAAAATGACCTGCAGTAGTCTGTTTACTGAATATATGGAACTTCAGAAGCTTGTGACCATCATCCAGACCTCCAAAGAAGTACGTTTAGGATTACCCATTAGCTGCTATTCCCTCTGCCTTCACACACTCACCCAATTCTAAAGTAACCTTCTCTTTGCACTAGAAATGGAACACCTAGATGAAGTTCTATTTTCACAATGTGAATGCTATCTCTGGACCATTTTAACTTATTATAGCATTTGAAAGTTTTAAGTGTTTGGAGCTTCTTGGCTTTTCAGATAAACATTAGTAATTTATGCTGGATAGATAGGAAATCACTGAGGAGTGTAAAGTGATGAACTCATGTGCTTGCTTTTCTCAGAGACTGAGAAAAATGGATGTGGAAGATTGGGTGGAAAATCCCATTCAAAAGAAGAAAACCCATGGTGTAAGAGATTTATTTTCTTCATTATGGGGGACTGGGGTTTTTTGGTCAGCGTTGGCTCTCTGAGGCTTTTCAGTGATTGTTCTATGAAAAATAGAGCATGAACACAAATTCAACTGCTTAGGTTGTTCAGGAGCCTGAGTAGTTAAAGACTTGTTTGCAAAACAAGCTGGGGAGTTAACTTGAAGTTAAACTATTTCATATGTCAACATCACGTGGACTTTTATTCTACCCAAAGATTGTCTTTGTGGTCCAACTTAAACCACTTCTAAAAATGAAGTTGAAGGCAGTCTTTGGAGTAAATGCCCACAAGTAGTTATGCAGGCTGTTTCTTCCCACAAATGAGCCCCAAATTCCAGCTCTTGGCAGGAACTGACACCTGCCAAAAGCAATCTGTTCCTTTCTCATAGCTGGACTGAAAACTCTCAAACTCTTCTGCTGTTGACAGTCCTGGGGTGGACTAGTTCACCCTTATTATGCGGGATCTCTGTTGGTCAAGACTGGCATGGACTGAAAGACAGTAGCACTGTCCATCTTCGTGGTTGTGCAGCTCCAGCAGCTCAAACAAAGGAGTGAAGGAGGGTGAGGAGATGTCACTCCTACCTTCTGTGCACTGCCTTTCTTGTCTTTGCCTTCTGTGCTTACATAAGTGTTGGACTTTGTGTTTGGGGCAGAGAAAGCAACATACTGTGCTTTTTTCAAGGCCCTACATAGTCAGGGCTCAATCAGAAACAAATAGCTCTTCAGTCTGGAGCTCTGCCCAGCATAAACAAATGCTCTGTAGTCTGGAGTCTGTGGAGACAAACAGCAAGCCCCAAGAGACTTGTGGACTCGCTCCCTTTGTCTAAATAGCACTTGCTTTGAAGCGTGCTCAAACTATTCGTATGAAAATGTTTGTGAAATGTGTGTTTGGGCATATTCTCAATTTTGGGATCTATTAAAATAAACTGGCAAGCTGTCTCAAACCACAAACTCATCAACTGCTATAGCTCTTTTCTGCAGGGGATACATGAATAAATACATGGGCTTTGCCATGTGGCCTGAAGGCCAGTGTATTTGGCCTCTGCTGCTTCAGGAGGCATGAATTCCAAAAGCTGGATGTCTGTTGCAAATCCTCTGCCTCTAGTTTCCAAGTCCCTAAGCACCAGCTGATTGCATTGCTCTGACAATCTCTTGAGTTTAAAATAACCAGGATGCCAGCTTCTCTGGAATCCCACAGGTTAGAGCTGATGCCTTGAATGGTGCTAAGCAGGTAATGTGCTCTATGGACCACACTTTTTCATGTTGACTGATACAAAACAGATATCCTGAAATGTGGAGCACAGCCTGAGAGCATGCAGTGTTGTACAGTTTCAGGAGAGCTTACATGTCCCAAGTTGATGTTCACCTTGAAATCTAAGCAGTGAGACCTGTTAGAAACACAGCTGTCTTAGCACTCACCTGTTGAACTCAAGGTAATGGATTTAGAGTGTTGCAGCGTTTTGTATTGCACTTCATAGGTTGTGGAAACTTTAGGTTTTTGGCTTTAGTTGACAATACATGGGGTGGCAAAAACAGAGTAATTGGAGTGATCCAGTCAGTAGGGAAATAAAAGCATGAGTGATAATGATGTCACCAACATCTGAAAAATGTTTTGGGTAAGTGAGTTGCTCTGAAATGATCAGCTGAAGGCAATTCTTGTCCCCAAAGTGCAAATGTCTTGGGGTAAGCCATTTCAAAAGTCTCTAGTACCGATGCGTTTGCCCAGAGACTTTTGCGTGTTCTCCCACACGGTATTAAATGTAGCCTAGGAGATATGGCAAGTGTTTGGTCATTCTTTGAGAGTTCCACTTTTCTGGAGTTGAGGTATGACTACCAAATCCAGGCTAAAACAATCCAACAAAAATATCTGTCTTTTTGAGGACAGCCATCAGTCAGAGCTTGTATAAGACTCTTCTGTAATTATACCAAGGTATCTGAAGGGATAAACAGAGAGAAGATGCTTTATGCTGTCAGTAGAAAAGAGAGAGAAGCCTAAGTCAGATACTGTGTTCTGAGGCAGTTTTCTAATATGTTTTGCTTCCCTTTCACTGTTTATAATACAATGACTTGTTCTTACCCAATTTGCCACTGGGATCCAGATAAGCTGTTGATTTAGCACTTCCATTACAATGTTGTCTAAACATGCTATTGAGTTGATTACTTTTTTTTCCTGTCTTTAACTTTTGTTGGGTTATACTGCATGCCTGAACATCCTCAGATGCTAGTACAGAAAAAGGATGAGCAGATGTCAGGGTTTTTAGCTTCTGTCTCTAGGCTGAGACTTCTAACTTATGCTGCTGTTAAGTATGAGATCCCTTGTCGACTTTTCTTCCTCTTTTGTTTGTGGACAATTCAGCCCTTGGTTTTCTGAAAACTTGGAGGATTTTAATGGTAAGATTCGGGATTTCATTCCCAGTGTTTCCTAGGAACCAGTAATATGAAAACACTCTGGCACCTGGAGCGTTTGCAGAAAGAAAATGGGTCTATTTATTTACCTGGCAGCAAAAGCTGCGTTTTGCTGAAGTACATCCATAAAGTTAATGACAGAGGCTGGGAATGAGCCTGGTGAGCCAGCTACAAGTTTCCTTGTTGTAAATTAACTTCTGCAAAGAAAAGCAATTCTCTGCTTTGGTACTGCAGCCTGATCTGGAAGTGAGTAGAAGGGCATGTTAAGGATACAATTCTGTGTTTCTCAATGACTTCAGCTGCTAAGTGTGCTTTGTTACATGGAGGGAGGGGATGCTGCTCTATGAGTTCTTGCCAGCTACTGACTTGGGCCTTGCTGGTTTCTCCAAGGCATACCCGTGGTCCAGTGTCATCTGTGAGCTGCAGGCTGGTGTGAGGCTGCGCAAGGCCGCTGAGCGACCACGGCGTTGTGCCTCTCCAAAAGAACGTATTCGCTCTCCCTATGAGCTACTTTTGGATGACATTCAGAACAAGAGGTACACCCTGCGGAAGGTGAGTGACTGGAGTAAACAGACAACTTTGGAAGTATCTGCTCTGCTTCATTTCTGAGCAGTGTGTGTTGAGACCTCTTCTCTGAAGGCGTGTCTTTTTCAAAGCTACATCAAAGTCCAGAAGTGTCTGGGGCTCTGAAGAGTGTCACTTCGAGCCAGATCTTATGAGCTCTCAACGACCTCTTCATACTCGGAATAGCCCAGCTACCTGGATGGCTTCAAAATGAGCAGGATGGCTCTTGTGGCAGTGTTTGAAACAGAAAAGGGTTTAATAAGAAACAAAATAACAAACTCTTTACAGAGAAAAGCAGTGCCAGGGCAAGAGATCCTTGCTCCTGCTAAGCACCCCACAAAAGTGATCAAATCTTTTGTTCTGTCCCTTTTCTACCTAATGGCTCAGGCAGGACTTTTTGGCTCTGGTCCAATCCAACAGCCCCAAGTTTGAGGTGAAGGGCAAAGGGTCCTATGAGGTGTCTTTGTATCGAATTCGAAGAGAGGTTTCTGGAGTTTTTGCCTTTTTTAGCAGACAAAGAGTACCTGGAAATTCTATTGTAATTTGGTCACCTTGTCAACAGGAGGCACACTGCTATAGGGCTCCCTCTCAGCTGCAGCTCAACATCAGATCACCCTGTTTGTCCACCCAAGTACTTAATTTCCAGTAACTTTTAAAGTCAAAAGTAGCCACAGTTCCATGAATCAGGATAGTAAACCTCTTCTCCCTCCAGGGTCAACCACCCACTCCCTGCAGCAGTTATTCTGCCCTGTGCACAATGGTTTCATGGAACACAGTCTTGCTTCCTTGTGCTTTCCACCATGGACACTTGTGTCCTTCCAGGCTCCCTGAGCTGAGCTGTGCCTGGAATCTTTTATGTGTTGCTTTGCCTTCCCAGATGCTGTGGTGTGTATGCCAGTGCAGAAGCACTTTTGAGACATTTCTCCGCCCAGCCTAAGGTAGAGGCCTCTGGGCAGTGCAGTCAGCTACTGCAGGAATTTAGTCAGGGTAAAAAATGTTGAACCCCTCACAGGGAGGGCCAGAGACTTCCACCTTCACCACGTGGTTGGTGAAGATGACCAAGGTACAAAAGGTACAAAAACATCTGGGGTGCCTCTAAAGGCTTGTGATGCTCTTTGCTTGCTGCAGCTTGAGCTGGGAATGATGAGCAGATCTAAAACATTGGCACAAGGCCTTGTGGCATTGGCGTGCTTTGCAAACAGACGTCTTGGCAGAAGATGAGACACAGCTCTTCTTGTAATAAAGAGTGGTATTACAAAAAGTGAAAACTTTGCATACTGCACTAGACATCAGCTTTTTTTCCCTCTTTGTTGGGGTTGCTAGAGTCTGGCAGGTTTAAAAGCTTTAGCTAAACCATGCATCTCTATAAAATCCCAGCTTTTGCTTGGCTTGACTGCGGCTCCAGCCTCCACGTAATGCTATGTCATGTGTTTGGAGGTGTTATCTTGATGGATGTGTAAGTTAATAGTATTGGTAAGGAGGCAGTGCATCAAGCTAGTCTCCTAGCTAGTTAGGAGACTAACTAGCTTGTATTCCTTGCAATGTACTATGTATCAATGCACTGTGCAGTACAGAACCTTAACTCAAGGTGGCAGGATGATCTGGGTCTTGATTTTCGTGGGGTTTTTTTGGGTTTTTTTTCTTTCTTTCCCTTTTTTCTTTTTAGTAACTTTTTCTTTGGTCCACGAGAAGCACAAACATGTTTGAAGAGTAGTAGTCAGAAATGCTGAAAGAAAGCAGAGTGCTACTGCTCAGATCTTTGTGAAGGCTCTTAAACTAGGATTTCCCCATCTGTAAAGCTATTTTAAAGCTTCTTTAGCAAACAGTGGTCTAATTTGCAAATGAATGAAAGCACAGCTAATGTGGGGAGCTGTAGTGTTGTTCTACCTGCACTCCCACGTGTTCTGAAGTTGTACACACAAGTGAAAGTAAACGGCATAGCCTCAAAATACGAGTAAGTGAACAAGGCAGCTAAAGACAAGCATGTGCAATTGACTTTTTTGTCAGTTCTCCCCTATGCAGCAAGCACAGGGCTTGATGCTTCACATGAATATCTGCCCTGCAATTCTATCTTGCTATTGTTCCTAGTTTATGTCGGGCTGTAAGCCAGTCTCTGGGACTCTGGCTTATTTGTACAGTTGCCTGCTGCTGCAGTTGTTACAGTCCTGTTAACCCGTTCAATTGCTTTCCTCCCTGGAGCCGAGCTTTTACTGATAAATATGATGTGACCATATGTGTTGGGATCACTCCTGACATTAATATCTGAGTACAGTGTTTTCTAGCTGCTTCTCAGAGCAGCTGGGGCTAGAAGGCTTTGTGCTCCTTGTGCAAGCCTCTAGGGGCTGTGCAGTACTTCTGATAGCCTCTGGTTTGCCGCGGGCAAATCTTTCCCTACCAAAACCCCATATAAGGAAACATCGTTATTCCATGCTTCCTAACTCCTTGTTTAGTTTTGGAGGGTTGTTTGTTTGTTTTGTGGGGGGGTTGTGTTTGTTTGGGGTTTCATTTATTGTTGGTTTTTTTAAGGTGTTTTTTTGTTTGTTTTGGGCTTTTTTTTGTTTTGTTTTTTAGTGCCTTTCCCGCCTCCCCTGTTCCCAAATCCTGACTTGTATCATAACATATCATTCACTGTGCCACTGAATGGCAGTGCCAAGGATCAGAGAGAGAGCTATTTCCTAGGCATCACTTCTGCTCTTTCAGGTGACCATCAAGCAAAAGCACAGGGCCCCCACTGTTGATGTAGCTGGTCTCAAGCCTCATCTAAAGCCGGTAGGTGACCTTGTGCTGCTTCTGATGATAGCAAAACAAGGTACTTCTGGAGGTAACAGAACACTTTGAAGTAATATAAAGCTAATACCTTAGCTACTGGTTTGTATTTGGGAGGGGGTTATATTAACCATACTTAACTTTTGCGTAGACCCTCCTGCCAAACATGGTACTAGAAAAATGGGAGTTGACATCTTTGTAGAAGAAAGATGATAATTCTTCCTACTTTCTCCACTGCTTCTTTAATTTGCAACATTTTTTGGTCTTTAAAAGAGCTCCTGGAGTTCTTGATTTCAAATTTGAGAGTCCCTAAAGTATTCTACTATGCATAGTGCTGAAGGCTGTCTCGTGTGCAGGGCCCAGTGCCCTCTTGGGTGACAAGCACTTGTAAAAGAGTGCCATTGCTGATGCAGTTGTTCTGTCACCACTGGTCTCTTTGCTCTGTCCAATGTCTCTTTGTGGTTCTATGCTTTGCCTGCAGATGTTGAAGGTGAAGCTGAAACAGTGTGTGCCACAGGAGCCCAGGTGGCATGAACAGCTCATGGCAGAAGTAAAACAACCACCAAAGCTTTGGGCAGCAGCAGCACAGGAAAAGAGGAGCAGGCCCAAAGGTACCTGCAATAGAGTGACCTAGCAAGCAAGTGAAGTCAGCATTGGCTAAAAATAATAGATGGCCTTGGAAATGAAAGCCCACTTATCTTTTCAATAGCATTTGTAATGTAAGAAGTGGGGAATACAAATTTTGTGTAATAGAGGTGTTATGGCATAAGAATAGTTATTTCTAAAAAATCTGTTTGTGGCTTATTAAGCCTCAAAAGATATTTCAACTTGCCCTTCTTTTTATGGATGTACAAATTTGTCTGTCCACTAAGTGAGATTACAGGATTTTGGCCATCACTTAAGAATAAAAGATTACATAACTACCAGGACAAAGCCTGGCTAAATCTCAAATTCCAATGTGTGGGTATCAAATTTGTCATTGTCTTGTCCCAGCTCTATCTCATTTAGTCTGTGAGTGTGAGGTTTTTTATTCTCCCTCTCCCCTGCAGAAATGCTTGTGGCATGGAACAGTGCCTTGAACTCTCCGAGCGACAATTTCTTACATCTCCAAGATGCCAGTACTGAGTTTAAAATTGCCAACACTAAAACACAGCAGCTGGGAGCAGGAGCTCAGGTAAGGCTTTAGGTGAAAGGACTATGGAGAGGCATGCATACTTCAGGAATTAGAGCTGCAAGCATATACATAGCCTAGAAGGGCAGGAACAAATCCTGGTGTAGGAAATCTTGACTCAGAAGTGAACAAATGTGGTAATACTGGGTTCATTAAAGTCCTTTCCTCTACAGAAGCTCATTTCATCTTCAAACACTTCTGTTTGGGGCATGACTGCAGCCTGTAGGTACTGATCTCTTCTCTCTGACCAGTGACAGCATCCAAGGGAATGGCCTGAAGCTGAGTCAGGAGAGGTTTAAGTTAGTTGTTAGGAAAAGGTTTTTCACTTGCAGGGTGGTTGGGCACTGGAACTGTCTACCCAGCAAAGTGGTCACAGCACCAAGCCTACAGAACTCAAGAGGCATTTGGACAATGCTCTCAGGCACATGGGTGACTCTTGGGGTGGTCCTGTGCGGGGCAGGTGTTGAACTTCGGTGGTCCTTGTGGGTCCCAACTCAGGATATTCTATGATTCTACAGAACTGAAGTCTGCTCAGGTCTCTTAAAACTAGATCCTGCAGAAGTTATAGTAGCATGGGAGTCTGGCCAATATGGACCAGAATATTCCCACTCTTACCTCACAGTGAGACATTTGATGCTAGATGTATTGATGTATTTTGATTTCATGTGGTATGTGAGCTCATGGAAGGAAAACTTAATGGTGTATTTTGAGGAAGGAACTTGATGGGTGAATTCCCACTTGTCTGTCTGTGGAGTTATTTTGGGAGCACTGTTCTTCAGTAAGCCACAATACACAGTCTCTGGGTTCTTTAACTCCTGGCTCTGTCATGAAAAGCTTGAGTGCCTGGTTCTGGGGTTCAGTCTGAGCATATTCTGAAATTCTGTGGAACAGAACTTAAGCCTTAACACATCATGTCTCCACAGATGCTCTGGCACACAAACAAAAATCTGTTTTCTGTAAATATTTCTGTGTGAAATGCAGTTGCCTAACTGAGGAAAACAGATATGAATTATAAAAGCAGAAAATCTTAGCTATATTTGCCCCAGTCTGAGCTTCTTGGAGGAATGTTCAGCATTTGAGAACCCTGTGGTTGATGTATTACTGCTAAACTAGAAGGACTTTCATATGGAGGCTAATATAATCAAATTTGTTTTCTGCTTTTCTATACAAGGTAGAATCAATGCTGTTGAGATAAAGCATTGTGTTTGAGTTGAGTTAATGAGCTGGGTTATGCACAGCCTCTTGAGCTGTTCTCCAGTGTTGCTACATGTGAGCTTGGTATGGGAGCCAAGAAAATTGTTCCAATGTATTCCATGGGTTGTGTGGGCAGCATTTTGCAAAGCTGGTTCCAGAACAGATGAAACTTCAGTACTAGTATCCACTATTGGACTTGGGCAAGAGAGAACAGGTGAATTGGAAACTTCAATAGCTTGGCTGGAATTTCCTAGCTGTGGAGTGCAGGGGGAATTAACTTTATATTCCAAGAAAAAATAGAAAGCTTCTAAATGTACTCTATTGATTTTTCTCACTACTCCTCTTCTGGCTGAGCCTTGAACATTTTTGATCAGTCATGGGTAACCTGGGTTTTGTTAGGCAGCAGTACTTCTGATGAAGTGGCCGTGGTGTCTCTTACATGCAGATTATGAACATCTTGTCCTCTGGTCTACAGGAAACCACTCCCAAGCTGCCTGCCAGCACCTGCCTTCCCTCCACCAGGCCATCAGGAGTATCCTGCATCAGCACAAGTCAGTGCACTTCTGGCTGTTCATCTAAACCAGGTGAAAAAGTACAGCCAGTGGCCTGATGGGCTCCCAAACCCTTGGGCTGGGCTCAATGTACACTTCTTTAATCACCTGAAGATCCTTTGCAGGAGAAGTTCCAAAACTAAATAAAGAGTTTGGGGAGGTGCCCTTAGAAAACCATTTCTCTGCAGTTGACTGAAGCTTATGTAGCTCCTGCAGCTTCAAAACAATGATTGCATGTCCCCAGAGGCCTGACTGGAATTTGCAGTAAAAGCTAAATTAGTGGTTTGAATATTCAAGTAGAAAGTGCAGCACTTCATTTTATTAAATGAAATGGTGCTAATGAAGCCTCATCAGTGCCTACTGACAAGCATAATTACTGTAACCTCTGCTTTTTTTGTGATCTGAGCAGATGGGTTGGAGGGGGAGAGATGTAAGCCTTGCTATCTTCAGAAGTCAGTGTAGTGCTCTTGAGTGTTCAGCTTTCAGGGTGAATACTTAGAAACTGACAGTGCACCCTAAAACTCTCTCTTCCTATCCAGGTCTCACTGCAAATTGCATGTCTCCTCCCATGAGTGCACCCACACCAGGAGACATTAAGCCTAAGTGTTTCCTGAGCACTGGCCAACAGCAGCTGCCTCCTTACAGAGGAAGGTCCAGATCTTTAGAGAGAGGCTTTCAAAGCAAGGAACTTGTAAGTCCAACATGTCAGCAAGCAACCCTGGTCTGATACATCTGGTAATGACTTGCACCTTAATCCTCATGAAAGCAGTAAGCATGCTCTGTGGTTTTTGTCTTGGTCATACATACCCATCTGAAGTTGGTATATTATTCTCTCCTTGGAGACATCTGAAGAGAAGACTGGATGTTGCAGTGTCCTTGTGGTGGCTTCCCCCTTTGAATGATATGAAATAAAGTTGTTTCTCATACAATAAGAGAAAAATACCATAATATTTGAAAGTGTCCATCAAGGCTTCCTCAAGCAGACTGTAATTGAGAGTGGGACTATCTTGCTTTCTTCATGTCTGTTCCTTTTCTCTAGATTCTGATATGCTCACAAGTATCTTTTAAGCTGCAGTAAGGGGCAATAAGTAGTTAACAAAATGTGGATAGCCCAGCATTAGTGACTTTTAAATGTATAATATATGTAGAACTGAAGTTATCAGGCTCTGAATGATGGTCGTGGGAGCTATGTGCTTCTATGCAACTCTTTGAATTGTGGCCTCACCCTGTTCTGCCCTGACAAGTTGTGTTGTGCTCTTGTCTCTTTCTTTCCTTCTGCATCCCTCCTTGCCCCACCTTGGCAAGTCTCTAACTGACCTCTCTGATGCCTCTTTGTTCAGCAGTGTGGTGAGGGATGCAGGTGTGTTGGGGATTAAAGTACAGTTGTCCCTCCTGGCTGACCATGAGACCACAGCTTCCATTTGTATGGGGCCAGTAGGTCTTGGGCAAGAGAGTGTTGTGCTGTGGAAAGGAATTTTGTATCTAGGAGAAGCCAGGGTGGCATCTGTTGTGTGGCCTGTTCCAAAGCATAATATGTCTCAAAGAAATCTGCTTGAAAACTGTAGCAACCACTCACCTGCCTGTAGTAGTCTCTCTGCTAGTATTGTCAAAGAGTCACCTGATACTACCCATCACAAGCGAAACGGGGTTTGGGACAAAAATGCTCCTGATCCTTTGGGACCCAGTTTTGAAATTACCTCCCCAAATAGCTACTTTCTTCAACTTAATTTGATGTTTAACTTCTGTCTTTCAATAGAACTGTCCCTTTTCTACCAAGTGGCCATCACCAACCATTGCTGAGCTGATTGGAACCAGATGTGCAATGATGGTGCTGGAAGGGCAAGGCCTTTTCCAAGGAGGTAGTGATGGTGTCTTTCCAAGAGCAAAGGTATGTTTCTCCTCCTTCTCTTTGTGCTTCCCTTGCTTTTTCGAAAGCTGGCTGGTTTCATGGCCCTCAGTGCTGAACTGCAGAGGCACCCTCTGCCTCAACTTATCCTGTTCATAACAGCTGATCCAAGTTTGGCCCTAGGCTGGAAAAATTTTTTGGTGTTTGTGCAGTGATAGCTTCTAATCTAGCTTAAACTGTGTAAATTGCCTAGAAATTAGCCCAGCCTTTGCTTGTTGCTTCTTGTCTGATTTCCATGCAAGGAGAACTGACTGCCTTGACTGTTGGTCAGCTCTAAAATCCCAAAGTAAACAGTCAGGATTTGGTACTCCTAAACAGTGAAACAAAGGCGCTTGACTCAGGCTCCCACACCAGAGTTGTGCTGACTCAAACCACCCTGCCAAGTGGACATGAAGGTGGGGGAAATGAAGGGGACAGGGAAGGAGCTGTATAGCTCAGGACTGTTGGTCGTTCACATTTATCGACTTCTGCCTTATCCCTGAGGCTCTTTCAGAGGGGGTGTGGCAACCACTCCTGCAGAGCAGATGTCCTGAGTACAGGCCCTTTGCAACACAGATGTGAGGAAGTCTGTGCTTCTTGGCTTTTGGGTCATTTTTTTGCCCTCATTTATTTAGCAGTATGACAGAGTGAAAGGTTCTACTAGCAGAGCCGTGCTACTTCCACAAGCTTATCTGATGCTCCTGAGACTGAATCCCTGTTTTCTTCTCACCTTACTGACCCTGCTTTAACTTGCCTGCTCTATGACTATTCTAAAATGGATTTCTTACCCACTGCTGTTTTTTTAGCTTTCTCAAGTTCTACTTCTCAAGATAATATCACTTCTGACTGCCAGCTGTGTATGAATGTGCTCTTTTTTATAAAGTTCAAGCGACTCATCAGCTTTCTTATGACTCATTTTTTGCTTCAGGATTGAATTCAAATTTGCCCTGATTTAATCTCTTTGGGATTGCTGCAGTCTACCTCAAAGAATGTCTCTTCTTCCTTCTCTGTTAACTAGCTACTGTTATACTCTTGCACAATACAGCTATTGTTTGCTCAAGAGCCTTTTTTTAAACTCCTGTTGTCTGGCAGCTGCCCCAAACCTCTGCGTTATAAAAACACTGGCCTACAAGTAAGAGTTTTTTTCCTTTTTAGCTTTTAATTCCTGTGTCTTTGCTATCCTTTATTGGACCTCTGTTATTGTATATGAATCTAAAGCCTTTAGAAGGTTTGTTTACGTGCTTGCTTTTTGGCAGGCAGTGGATACTGTTGGTACAAAGATGTTTCCCATTTGCATTCACAAATAACTTTCCTTTCCACAGATCTGTTTCAGCTGCCATAAGCAGATGTTTCTTAAGTGGCCTTACAAATGTTACCTCTGCAGCAGGTGAGCTGGTACAAAAGGACTGAATAAGGAGGGAGAAAAGAGTGAAAGAACAGTGCTGAGAATTCTCAGTAGTTGTTGGCTGTACTACTGGATAGGAACAGGTTGCTGCGCCCCTCAGCTTTGCCTTACTGCACAAGCCAGGCTGAAGTATATACAGCTGGGGAGGATGTGGAAAATCTTGTCTCTGAAGCAGTATCTCAGTTTTAACTCTTAGTGTTAAGTCAGCAATAGCCAAATTTCCTATACCAGTATTAAATTAGTTTCTCTGTAATCACCCTCTAAGTTTTGCTCTAAAGGTTTGCTCTAACTTCAGCCAAGGATCTGAACACGTTCTGAGAGAGGGTCTACACCACAATCTTCTATTGAGGACTGAAAAAGAGAACTCCAAACCTTGTGACTGGGAAAGGAGTTGAGTATCCACTCAACTTGTATCCACTTATTGTCAGAGGCTTTCTGTTCATGGGAGAGTGAGAGAGGAACTTCAGGCTCATTAAGGCTCACTTAAATCTATTTGAAGCAATTGTGAAGCATTGAATTGATTATAAGCAGCAAGTAAACAACCACTGGAAATTGAGCAACTGTCTTGGTGGTAGTGCTGGGTGAAGCGTAATGAGCATTTGCAGATAAAGCCTTGAAGCTATGGATGTTGACACATTTCAGATGATTTAAACTACCAAAAATAGGAAAGCTGGCAAACTGAATAATGGAGTTCTCAGTTTGCTCACTTTGCTATCAAGTGATTCTGCCACAATCGTGGATTCAGACTTACTTGGGAATGTCCCCTGTAGCTGCAATATTGGTATCTGCTGAGCTTTACTCCAACGATAATGCTGGAGACTTTTTCCTTTCAGAGTTGTCTGCTGTGACTGCTGCGTTAAGGCAAGTCTAGTCTTTACAACAGCATATGGGATTTTTACATTTTCTGCTTTCCCTCCTCCTCACCTAGTCGTAAGATGCTTTTCTTCATCCCAATGATACCTCAAATCTACCCTCTAACTTATTTCTAAGAAAATAGAAGAGGGACTAGTATGAGGTGTAAAAGTAGCCACGGTGACATAGATATTTCTTGTCATACTTAGCTAAAACAACTCTGATTCTTCTTTCTTTCATCCTGTGTAAAGTGGTTGGGATTGCACTGGGCTCTATTTATACAAGGGTTGGAAAGTTCACTGCAGTAATGTCTACCTTTTAAGTGCACCAATAAATCAGTTGCATGGCATGCAGATTGTCCTGATAAGAAGGAGGATGTGTTTCCCTGAGAACTCAGATGAATTGTATTGTGATTCTAGATGTCCATGCCCTTCAGAACATGTGTACATCTCCCACTTCAATTCCTAAAATTTTTGAGGCTGTCCAGAGAGGAGGATCCAGCTACTCAAGAGCAGAAGAGCTCCGAGTTGCTATATGAAATAGAACACCAGCAGTATTTTGGGTAAGCTGGGACTGGGTTGTTTTATTTTTACCTTAAAAGATGTCATCCGTTACTTATGCAAAGCTACAAACTTGCAGACAGCAGTATTTAATATTGGGCTGGTCAGCTGAATGTTCTGATGAATGGCTGGTTTTAGCTACTGGTCTAACTAGTCGACAGTTCTCTGGAAGTATTGTGGATTTTAGATGACCCAAAGGGAGGAAGTGTAGGTGCTCTGAAATGCATTTTCTGTTTTAACTATGAGGTTTGTGACATGGATTTAGAAGTGTCCATATTAGCCCAGACATAGAAGGTTCCTTGCAATAGCTTCATAGTATGAAAACCCCATCACATTTTATCCCCCACAGATGGAGCTCTGTCACTACAACCCAGGAGTAGCCCTTTTCTACCTAGATATGAAATATCCTAATTGTGGCTCAGGGGTAACTGACTGAACAGTGATGCCACAAATGGTTTCTTGGTCCCTCCTCCACGTACATACAGACTCTTTCATTTTTGTCCTCTGAAAATGAATTATTCCAAAAAGTTTTTTATAGTTCTGGGTGAAAAAGACAGCGTGCATATAAGTGCAATATACAGGACTGAAAACATACATTATCTCTTCTTTATGTTCTCTTCTTTCCAAAGCAGTTATATTTTCTACTGGGAAAACTGGTACCTTCTTTTTCTTCCTGTGAAACCATTCTTTATTGTAGCCAGAATAAAGACACAGTAGTTTCTGGTACTAAGGCTGGTACTTCAGTTGCCAAAAATCAGGAGTAGTGTTCATTACTGAAGTTAACTGCATGGGGCAGGCAGTGGTTTGATCTATGTTGTAATGCAAGTGCTGCAGAAGAGGCCTGAGAGACTGCATTATTGTCATACTGTAGGATGGCAAAAAAAACCTGCTACTGCATGAGGATGCAGCCATAACCTTAGACCAGACACAGATATCCATTAGTCCTTTGGCTGATAAACTGTCAATAGAGAGAAGGTGTCACCTGTTCTGGTGCTTTTTAGCCTTTCTAAGTGGTGCTGATGGCTTTTTTGAACCTGTGCATTTGGCTAAACCACTTAGCAGCCTGGGAGAAGGAAGAGCACTATGCCCTCAACAGAAACCTGAGTAAGCTTTCCTGCTTTTGTTTTTCTCTGCTCCTCCAGTGTACCTGTTGTTTTGGAGCCCCGTGGCCTAGCACAGCCCCTGTGCTGTTGCACAGGGACCATGGCAGACTGGCTGACTGCAGACATCTGTACACGGTGTGAGCAATATCTGCGGAATGTGGCTTCCAGTCAACAGCACAGCATCCCTCTCAGGAGATTTTCCTGGGCTTGAACCAAATTGGAATGATTCTACCATACATTTCTCCTGTCACTTTTTACATACCTGAAATAAATGAAACAGCTTTATGTACCTACTGACATAAAGGCCTGAATGAAAGACCTCCCTGCTGGTTAGTCTAAGCAGGAAGCACAGTTAGCATTTTTGTATTGTGAAGTATTCTAAAGCTTTGTGGGTTTTAGAACTGTTGTAATTCTTTTTATGTGTCTTGGGATAAATAAATGTTGAAGCATTATCATGCTTCTAGCATTTCTTTCTTTGCACCTGCAGTTGTTATTGTTCCTTTTTGCATTCATTGCTGAGCAGACTTCATCCAATGTACTGAGCACAGGGAAACTTTTAACCAAAAAACCCCATTTGTGAGAGGCTTGGGAAGTGGAGCTCTCAGTTATGCGATCACATCACTCTGCATTTTGCATACACTCCTTCCTTACTACTCATAGCACTTAAAGCTCATGGCTTTGATGCATGTAAAATAGCAGTGATAGCTGCTCAGTCCACTTGCATTAGGAAGATGGATTTGATTTAGGAAGATTGTTTTGATTTTTTTTCTGTGCACTATCGTGCTTTGGCACCAGAGCTTTCTGTGCATCTCACAGAAGTACCTCTCAATGCTGTCACTATCTGAAGGGCAGAGAGTTGTTCTTGAGGGATTCTTGCTCATTGTCTTGGCCCTAAGCCTTTGCCCCTGAATAAACTGGACTATTGCAATATTCCATAGATTTTTTTTTTTGGTGTGTGTAAAACAAAAAAATGAGATAGTGGATAGTATATTTATTTATCCCCAGGAATTGCCTGTATGGAAGGGCCTGATGGAATTTGCCTTGGTGAGTTTTGCAGGGCCTGGATAGACAGTGTTGAATGGACTTGTAGCTGGAATGAGTCATGCTGAAGAAAATAATGGTTGGGAAGGGCCAGTTCTAGATAGAGGAGAAGGGAAGAAAGACATGTTTAAGCTGAGCCCAGGGTCTGCATACGAACTGCCAGAAGGGTCAATACCTCCAGCTGACTTGCACTGGCCTGACTCTGCTTCCTCCCAATTGCCTGTCTGCAAGCTGATGCCTACTTGCAGGTTTGGGCAAGCTCTGCAAGTAAATGAATGTGGGGAAGCTGGAGCTTGAGCTTCCTTTTGGAGCAGGTTCAAGTGCTCCTCTTCCTTCAGTCAATTAGGAGGGGTGCAGCCTGCCTGCCCAGGTCCCCTCCTGTGTGTGCCAATCTCTGGTGCTGCTGGGAGGCACATCCTTATCAGGCAGGTGGGCTCCTTGCAGGCTGCAGGGAATAGCAGCCAAGCCTCAGGTGTGCTTGCTGGCACCATGGGCAGAGTGTGGGGCCAGGGGCATGAGGACACTTGCTGAGTGAGGTAGTTTAGAGAGAGCCAGAAATGAGCTGAGATCAGCCTGCTTTGAGTAATGTGAAAGGCCAAAATGCTGCTCAGAGCCTGGGTGCAGCAGCAAGGAGAGAAGGTGTCCATATGGCATTGAGGTAGACTTGAGCTCACCTGTGGAGCAAAGGTAGTTCTTGGTTCTGTCTCTTGTACATCTGTTGTGGGGTCGCATGGGCTTGTTTCACTGCCTTTCCCTACTTTGTGACCATGACAGGGGTGATGAAATGCCCTCACTTGCAGAACAGACAAGCAAGGGGTGGGGGGGTAGGAGTTTGTGCTAAGGGGCAGCCTGACCTTCCCTGATCTAGCATGCTGATGGGATAACACCCCTGTTCCCATCATTCCTCTCAACGACAGTGGTTGCAGTGGCCACGGGACAGTGGCAGTAACACCTCTGTCCCCTGTGCCCGTGACATCTGGTCCGTCTTCATCCCGGCTGAGCCGGGACACCTCCTGTCCGCCAGGGGGCAGCCGCGGGCCGTGCCGCCCAGAGCCGCGGCGGCAAAATACAGCTATCTGAAAAATAACAGAGATTTACCTCTAAAATAACACAGATTTTACCGCCCTCATTTATTCTTATTTAATTTTGTCCTTCCCGTGGCACTTCCCCAAGGCGGGAAGGTCCTACCGGCACACAGGGCCTGGGTGACAGCAGTGCGGAGGCTGAGGGTGAGGGGCAAGGTGAGGGCGCGTGGCTCAAAGACAGCTGGGACAGAGACACAGCAACACAAAAAGGAGGTTTTAGGTGGAGGGGAGAGGCAGGAGAGGCCTGACTGCAGTAACGTCGTGTGGCTGTCAGAGTAGTTTGGTGTTTGCTGCTTGAAGCCAGCTGGGGAAACATGCTCCGGTAGAATCACAGAATGGCTTGGGTTGGAAGGGACCTTAAAGAACATCTCATTCCAGCCCTCTGCCATGGGCAGGGACACCTTCCACTAGATCAGGTTGCTCCAAGCCCTTTCCAGTCTGGCCTGGAATACTTTCAAAGGAGGATGGTGGAGCATATGAAGGGGAAGCCTTATGAGGAGTGGCTGAGGTCACGTGGTACAAACCTGCTTGAATAAACTCACCCAGGGCACTGCTGCAAGCACTTTCTTGTTCAGGTTAAAGCTGGCTTTGAGTGGGGTTTCACCCTACATCTGGTTCAATTTGGCTTAAATTTTTGTTATGTTTTATTATAAAGGATAAACATAAGGACTTCCATTTTACACATGAAATAAAACCGTAGATGTAGTGTTGGGCAGGATTAGAGTTTAAAACTGTATGGGCAAATTGGGGAAATGGTCTGGAAGAAACAGGAGGCAGCTGAATTAGGAGAAGTAGAAGGTCGTACACTTGAGCAACAATATGAACTCCCAGAATACAGAGGAGGGAGTGATGGGTTAAGTAGCAATTCTTCAGGAAAAGGACCAAAAGTTGAATGCAAGTCAGCTATGTCATGAGCCTGAGGTGATGGAAAATAAGTTAAGGGGAGACGTGGCGTAATTGGATCCAGCCCAGCAGAAAGCAGGGAGAACAAGCAGAAATGGAGAAACCATTACCTACCAGGAAAGCCTGAAAAAACTGAAATTCTCTAACCCAAAGAAGGAGAGAACTGAAGTCTTTAAGTACATAAAAAGGCATAATCATTGCTCCTTGTCTGTGATGGAGGAGAGGAGAGAAAAAAGAAGGCTTAAGACACAGCAGGAAAGGCTCAATTTAGATGTTAGGAAAAACTTTCTAATGACAGGCATAATAAAGAATAGACTGCCTAGGGAGTGGAGAGCTTTAAGATCAAGTTAAGCAACATCTGTCAGAGATGTCCGAGGTTTAGGTGATCCTGGTTGGGTTAGTGGAATGGACTGGTCTGACCTTTCAAGGTCCCTTTCAGCCCTAATTTTTCAGTGGTTCTGTGGGCTGACATTAATCTTCTTAATGGTATTTAAACAGTCAGCAGCTTCTCTTAAGTAACTGCTAGCAAGTCTCTTCTCTTGCCTGCGGTTTAAAATTAACTTAATTTCCATGCATCACTTTCGCCCTCCAGCTCCCAAGTCCTGTATAGTGAACCAGCAGCTGAATTCCTTGACTGCTTGTCAGTACCTTCCTTGTGGCTGTGTAGCTACACATGATAAAAAGGAAGGGATAGAAATGCTGCATATTGGAGGCTATGCCATCAGTGTGAGGATACCCTCATTTTCTGCATTTATATGCAGGAGATATGGTCCCCCTTCTTGAGATGGCTGAGTCTCATATGTAGGTATTTCATTTTGTGCGCTCTAGGGACCTGCCTTCCCATGTTGCCTGCAGCCTTCTGAGGCAGTTTGTCTTGCCCTGCTTCTGGCCAAGGCCGGCCTGTTTTCTAAAAGGAATCATGTCAGACCATGGGCCTTCACTGTGGGTTTGTCACAGGGGTCTGGAGCACAGTTCTTATGAGGAGCAGCTGAGCGACCCGGGGGTATTTAGCCTAGAGAAAAGAAGGCTCAGAAAAGACCTTATCACTCTTTACAACTACGAGAAAGGAGGCTGTAGCCGGTGGTGGTTAGTCTCGTATCCCAGATAACAAGTAACAGGACAAGAGATCACCAGGAGAGGTTTAGATTGGATGTGAGGAAAGAATTTCCTTCACTGAAACGGTTGTCTAGCCCTGGAATGGGCTGCCTAGGGAAGTGGCAAAGTCACTGTCCTTGGAAGTGTTTAAAGACCCTGTGGATGTGGCACTTGGGCTCACAGTTTAGTGGTGAACATGGTGGTGCTGGGTTAATGGTTGGACTCAATGATCTTAGAGGTCTTTTCTAACCTTAGCAATTATATAGTTCTATGATAAGGTTTGCATGTCCAAGCCCAGACACTGCCCAAGGTGTGTGGCACTTCTGTGTAAAAATGTGTACAACAACAGGCACTATACTTAACACATTGTCCACAAGTGATCTCTCTTCAAAGGGTTCAGACTCCAGAAGTCTGAAGTTGGCCCTGGGCTGGGTCCCCTGAGGTTACTGATGAAGGTGAATTACACTTTTCATCTGCCAGCAATACAGTAAGAGGGAGAGAAAACCTCAGGCTGTGATGAGCAGTATCTGGTCCTTGACTAGTGCTGCTGGAAAACAGGAGAGCTGGTCCTGAAGGCAGCGTGTCTGCAATTTCTTAGTTTTTTGCTTAAAACAGAAAAGATGGCATTTCCATAGCTGCGAAAAACTGTCCCAAAGGAGAGAGGGGACCACTGCCTGAAAGTCCTCTCCTTTGAAAAATAACTCTCTACCAGGCNCAGTGTGACCATGAAAACTAGGTGAATATGGTAGCAAGAGGATCAGAGCTAGGAGATCAGCAGTACAGGAGATAGCCATAAACTAAAACAGGTTATCTGTAGTCAGGAAAACACGAGATTTCCAAACCTTTGTTGCATACTCCTTAGTTATTTACCTAAAACAAAAAAGGTGATGTTTCTATAGCTGAGAAAAATCATCCCTAATGAGAGAGGGAACCACAACTATCCGCACACAGAGAAGCAGTCACAATTTCTCCCACTAATCTTATCCAGTGGTTTTAACCAGCAAGATAATTGTGGGCCCGATATACAGTGGCCTTCACATATGCTTTTGTTAACAGAGCAAGATCTGTCTTATCTCTGCATGACAAGCATTAAGAACTTTATTTCATATGTGTGAGTAACGTATAAAGAAACGGCGTGGCCACCACGGCAGCAGGTTGGAACACAGGGCCTTTCACTCTCGGCTCTGAGCTCCTTCTTCCAGACCAGGCTGCCAGCTCCCAGACGTGGCGGGGCCATTATTTATACACGTAATAAAATGCCACCTGAGTGCAGCTGGAGTCCTACCTTTGAGCAACGTTAGCACACCAGGGACTTTATTTACAGCTATTTCACTTTGCCTCTCTTGATGCTGGGAATGAGAGTTTCAGGTGTGCTCCCCTTTTAAAAAAACAGTGTGAAATATGCATATGTTGAAGTGGGTTGTGCTTTTGTGGAGCCTATATCCCAAACTATATAGTAGCTGCTTTGTGCACAAATTTTACAGTTCCACTCCAGTGAAAATGTATTTGTCAGAACCACAACAGTATGAATCTGGCTTATTAAATGAGGCCTCATTTTTTAAGGCAATGTTGAGAGTAATACAGATAGAGCAAGCTTATAAAGCCCTTGCAAGGAAAGGGTGAAGCAAGCTTACTCCTTAACTGCTGAAATTTGGAAGAGGTGTTTTTGGAAGTGCTATAAAAATCATAACTTTCTCCAGATATTCTGAATGCTGCTGTATGCCACCAGATTTGGGGAAAGGATGAGATTTGTAAATTTATTTGAACAAAGCAATTTATGTGAAATCCAGCAGGATTTTTTAAGGTAAGAGAAAATCACGACCTTTTTCATTTTTTTGCCCAGACACCTGGGAAACTCAGGACCAGCAACACTTAAGCACTCTGCATTTCGGGCATTACAAACTCAAAAGTTTTCCAAGTGCGGGGTGCTGCCAGCTGCAGTGAGCTTGATCTCTGCTTAGCTCTGGAGCTGGAGCCAGATGGAATGCTGATGCAGTATGGCTGCAGGCCTTTCTGCTGTTTTTACTCTGTGGAGTTTTTATGAGACCATATCTGTCAAATGTATGTGTGAAGATAAATCAAACAAGCACAGCCACGGCTGTTAAATAAATGTGAAATCTGAGTGGCTTCCACCAGCCCCTCGGTCCCTCCCCCTCGGTTGCTGTGTGCTCTGAGTGTTTTATAGACACAGCATGGTGAAGGATGGCTGGTTATGAGAAAGGGAAAGCAGCAGGGAGGCAGCTCCAAGGGAAGGGAGTGATCTTGCAGGGGGAAACAGAGAGCTACAAGATGGGTTTGGGGCTCATGCTGCTGGAATATTTGGGTCTGAAAAGAGCCTGGTTTGAATCCTGATTGCTTTTGAAGAAGGAAAGACTCAATAAATTCCATCAGGGATGTGGTCTGACTGCTGTGATAGCATCCAAAATGCAATGAAGATGGGGATTCAGCAGAGAAAACAGGAAGGCACTCCATGCAGAAGTATAATGAGATAGACCACATTTGGAGCTAATGCTCTGTGAGCACCACAAGGTTCCTGCACCTTGAATACGAAAGCATGAGAAGGACATAAAGCTTCTGCATGACTCACAGCCTGTCCTCTCCTGGAAAATAAAATATTCTTGACCTGATAACCACTCACATTTTCCTGCTATTCCCCAAACTGTTCTTCCCCAGGGAGAAGGAAGGTGCTTCCAAGGTCAGGGAACCTGTCAGGGAACCTACTGACATGTCAGGGAGGGCAAGGTCAGGCTTGAAGCTGACTCTCTATACCAAAGCTGTCCCACATAGCGAGAGGGACTTGCAGTTTCCAAAGCCATCAATCTCCTCCCCACTTTCACCAGCTATTCACCTCTCCCAGTTTTAAGTGGAAGAAAATACAGCCAACCTCTTCAAGTCCTTGTGTCGTGCCTCTGGGAGCTGCATTCCTGCTCTCGGGTGCTCAGTCACCGAAACAGAATAGCCAATATATCACTCCCATTGTTTTATTTGGGGGTTGAAGTTGGATCAACATATCTGAAGGCTACTGTACCAGGAAATGATCCCTCTGATTTCTGACAATGGGGCTGCTTCTGCAACCAAGAAAGCATTTGTCACTTCTCCCTGGCTGCACTGGGGTTTGGCTGAAGGTGCTTGTTTGCCCAGGCACACAGGGAGAGCATCCTTGCCGAGGGGATGGGGGCTCAACAGGAGTCAAGGCTCACAAACCACGTGGTAGCAAAGTGTACAGTGCTGGTGCCAAGGGTGAAGAAGGAAAGACTCAATGCACATGGGCTCTGGACATGGCCTGGAAGGCATGGCCTGTGGGACAAAGAATATTTGATGAGGCTCCTACATCTGTGGTAACATTGTGCCCCCCTCTATTTTTAATGCTGATTGACATTAGGAGACGACTTGACTCATAGGAATATAGTATGCTGCACATAGCATCTTTTAGGGCAGCTCCTGGTCCTTCTGTGTATATCACCAATGTTGAGCTGAATGAAAAGAAATACTCAGAGGTAGTTTTGCCAGTAAAAATACACACAGAAAGAGAAGACTAATATACTATCAAGTGCATTTCTGATTAATTGCTAGTGCAATGCAAAATTATTATTAGCAATAATGAGCAATGCACATGAAACTTCCATTGAACAAATAATCTGTGAACACTCAGAAGGCCAGGAAAACACTTATAACAAATCTTTCTTTGAAACTAAATAATTTAGATAGAATTTTGTGAGCTCATAGGGCCCAGTTGCTTTGTTGATGTGCTGGCACGGTTACTATCAATAAAATCTAAATCAGCCAGTTTACATGAGCTGAAAATCTCATTCAAAGTTTTCTATTGATCATCAGAGTCATTATTAAAGCTAAGTATTTAAGAGACTTGCTTTTTATTCACTGTTGGAGTTGGGGTTTTTAAGAGTGTTCTGCAGGTCCTAGTGTATAGCATATACATGCTAGTTCCAAGTGATTCAGCTGGCACTTACCAGCTGAAAAGGTGAGTCTATACCATCATGTCAATGGGGAACAATTAAATTCTGATCCCAAATAATAGAAACACAATTCAAAAGTCCCAAAACACTGTCCTCTTTTGACACTGCTGCCCTGTAGCCAGAGTAGGGACCTTGCTGAGATCTGGCTAGAGGTGCCAGTTGGCTTTGATGTCTGCTGTCCTGGCTGTTGGGGGAAAGTCCCTCATGCTGGGATGTGTAACATGCCCTAAGCCACAGGCAGCATGGGCAGTGCTCAGGTGCAAGACCTGCCATCATTCTCTTTGCTTAGTCTAGAGGAGACAGGCACTGCTGGCCTGTCAGCAGCGCTGGCCTGCTGGCTGTCCGTGGCCTGTGACATGGACCATGAAGGCGAATCACTGGTCTCACCTCCTGCAGGCCTATCCCTCCATTCCTGTCGCCATGGGCGATGCTGGCTGCCAGCAGCTTCCCTCTACAGCAGCAATAGCTGCTTCCTCACCCCATCTCCCCAATGGCACTGGGAGCAGCAAGCCCTGCCTCCAGGGCTTTCAGTGCTCTCCCATCTAGCCTTACATCCTTCATCTTCCCAGGACAAGGTTGGTCTGGATGGGTGCCTCCTGATCCTCAGGCATTCAGCAGCAGCTGGAGAAGTGCAGAAATCCCAGTGACACCTGCTGCAGATGATGGACTGCAAGGGGAGTAAGTGAAAACAGGCCCTGTGCAGAGGGAAAATGAAGTTTTGGGGGGCAGACTGAAGAAGGAGGAAGGAGAAACATCCTAGTATTCCTCCCTTTCTGTCCTAGTGAATACTTCTAACAAGGCCTTCCACGTAGAGTAGGCCCTTCCCACCCTTCCCCCTCAGCTCCCCCAGGAGAGATCCAGCCTAAACTCAAATCTCTGGTCCCTCTCCAAACCCCTGAGGCAGGATACTGCTGTAATTCCTGACAGCAACCCAATGTTCTTGAACCTCTTCCCTTAGGGAGGCTTCATGCCTGGACACTTTATGCATTGCCTCCATCTATTTGCCCTAACTTTCTTGTGACATCAAGTTTGAATCTTTCTTGCTTGAGTTTAAGCCTGTTTTTATTTCTGAACCTCTCTATTTTGGGCAGGTAGAAGTGACTGGTTTTTCTCCCCTTGTTGCAATCTTTCATGAATTTACAAGATTTACTGTGCTTATTATAGTTCTTCTTTTCTTAAGGTTAAGCTTTACCAAGACTTTCAGATTTTCCTCCCAGATCATATTCCCTAGACCCTGATGATTCTTCTTGGTTTTGTCTGGATTGTATTTATTTAGCCCACTTTTTTTTCCTTTTTTTTTTCTTTTCTTTTCTTTTCCAAGAGTATGGCACTGATGACGAACACTTCAGGTTTTAATCAGCATTAAACCCTAAATCTAACCCTAACCCTAAACCTAAACGTTAGCTCCAGTAGTTCCATGTCCATATTTGTGCAGTCAGTTATTCCTCAGTTTGGACCTTCACATGGATTCCTACTACATCCTTTCATTTTTTTCCCTGATGGTTTCTTGAATTTGTCAGGCTGTTGTTTGCTTTTCTAAAAAATTCTAATCCCGTCGTTGATGTCCCTGCAAATCCTTCCAGCTTTGGGCATTCTGCAAATTCAATCATCTTTCTTCTAGTCCACAGTCCAAGTCACCAACAGACTGCAGCTGGAGACAGAGACCTGTACACCTCTGTTCAATAGGTTCCTGTTTGTGGAGAGTGAAGTCCTGCTCGCAGCCTCCTGAGTACCAGTGCTGTGTCTGCTCTGCAGTAGATAGACCACACATTCCTTCCTGGTTTATGAGAATTTTGTGCAAGACAGTGTCAAAGGAACCACTCGAGTCAAGATACTGACATCTGCTTCTCCTTACTGGCCTGTGAGCTCTGTCTGCTTGTTTTAAAAGGAAAATAGATGGGTTTTTCAAGACCAGACTATGAAACTAATATTGGTTGTTACTCATCCCATTACATTCCAGTTTTTTACAAATAGCTTTTTTCATTACTAATTCCAGAATTTTTCCTGTAATTGAAATTGAATTAATTAGCCTATAATTCTACATCTCTTTTTTTTTTTTCCAAGGACTTCTTGATTTTAACTTCCCTGGCTTTTGCTATGCTTTTATATTAATTCTTAGTAAATCAGCCTAGATTTCACTCTGTATAGATGTCTTCTCAAGGTCAACAGTGCTCAAGGTCAACAGTGGCATTCTAGTCAATCTGTTCTTTTCTTATATTTATATTCCTTACTCTGCATGGGTGTAGAGCTTGCTTGGGCACAACCTGTCTTGCTGCCTTTCTAGCTCAGCATCTAGCTGGGTGCAAAAAATCCCCTGAAGTCTGCTAGTTGTTCCTGGCTCGATGGTTTGCAGGACACTTGTCACGATGATGAGGCCCACACCTGGTGACCTGTAGGGCACCCTCTGCTGTTGATGCTCCTGTTTTCTCCCTGAGCTGTATTAGCTACAGAATTTCACCTGGCAGAAGTTCTGGGCGACACACCTCAGCACTGGTGCCATCTTCTTTCTTTCTTTCTTTCTCTTTTTTAGGCCTTGTCAGAGATTATTGGCATGAACAAGACAGCCACATCTCCTACCATGCCCAGCAATTACCCATTCCAGCTACTCCACAGGAGAGGGAAGGAATACTGAGGACCACTGGCAAACTAAAGTCTCCCCACTCAGTTACTTTTCTTACCCTTCACAGTCAAGGTTAGATCTGCATTACCATATGGTAGTGAAGCCTGAGTTGAAGCCATCTTTGGATAATGTTTGCTCAGGTGTAGTATCTTGGAAGTTAAATCATTGCTGGTCCTTTCCCAGAAAATATAGTCATTGTTTGCCACATTTAATTAAGTTTCCCCCTCTGTTCACACAGCCTCCCCCACAAAGATCTGAAGTTAGTTTTACAGTTTCCTCTCAGCGTTCTCCTTTGATCCTAAAGTAGCTGTCACCTCAGTACCTACAGCCCTTCCTTTCTCACCCTGGCCAGCATAAAATGTGTTTGTGTGTTAATGGCTTTCTCCTTGGGGCGGCTGACTCTCTTTACCAGTCAGCTGGATTCTGGATGAAATCATTCTCTCTGCTGCTTCAAATATGTCACACATCTATATTTCCCCGCCTGGGTTTTATGTTCCATCTCGACTTCATTCATAGGAAATGGTTCTGTTTGAGTTCATTTTGTTTTGGAAAGTGAATCTGTTGCCAGGGGAATGTGAGAGATTTCCAGAGACTGGGTCCAAGTTTAGTGCAGGAAGGTGCTACACAGACTTTGCCACCCACAGCCTGCTGCTGCTGTGCTGCAAAAAGCTGTTTCTTTCTTAGAGCCTCCTCAGTACCAGCCATACTCAAACCAATGTGTCTTGAATGCTGTAGAGTCTCTGCTCTGGTCAGCTGTGTCTGTGACCTGTTGTCTCAAGCTTATCTGGCTTCTGTTAGCCAACTCGTGCTAGACCTGAACTAGAACTAACCCTCAGGTCTGCACATCCGGGAAAAACCTGCTTCAGTAAACAGAGCTGTATTACAGCAACTGAAGCAGGGCAGGAGCAAGCCTTCAGCTTACAGTGAAGGAAGTTTAAAATAGAAAAAAAAAAAAAAAAAAAAAAAAAAAAAAGCAACCCAAACCCACTTGACATAAATAAATGACAAAATAGCCCCATGCTCAAGATCTAAGTGCAGTTATGAGTAGTACCATTTTTAGACTGTTGGGATAAAGTTCTGCAACAAAAGTTATTAATAAAATGCTTTGCCGCGGGTGTGGCTTCAATAGCGTGACTCAGAAACCTCAATCCAACGACAGCCTGTCTCCTGTAAAGCCTAATATGGATGCTGCATTTGGCCATGCCACAGCAGGCTAGATTCAAAGTGCTGGATTAGTTTGATTAACCCAAAGTATAAAGCAAACTACATTTTCTCTGGTGTGCCATCAAGTCAGAGCTGTTCAGCTCTGGTACTGGGATGGAACAGATCAACAGGATCCGTCTCATGGGAATGTTTTATAAAGGGGGCTAATGGAGGAGAGGGCCAATTTGAGGAGGTCTGGAACAGCAAATCTGGAAGGGAGGAGTGGCAGCATGTGGAGTGATGTGCCAGAGCAGAGTTGTGTGCAGTTACACACAGAGACCCCAGTGTGCTCCCCCTCTGCTCCTCAGAGGTAAAACCTTAAGCTGCTGTAATCAGTGACAGATGCCAGCTGCTGAACCCGAGCTCTGCTTCATCTCAAGAGAGGGAAGAGAAGAAGGCATGAAAGATATGTGTTAGAGTGGTACACAAAGAACTGTTACAGATTGCAGTCTCTGAAATGAATAAATGTTGTTCTCTAGTGTTTGCTATAGGTTAACATTCAGTAAAAAAAAGAACTCACATTTGTAGACAAGAAGGTCTAGAGAAAGTCTCTGTGATTTTTGCTTTTTGGTTTTGGTTTTTTTTTTTTTTTGGTCATTTTGGTGTATTACTATGTCAACAGGCTCATTAAATCTTACTTCTGTGGATCATTTTTGACTTCATGCTTACACTGTGACCCAAAAGAATGAAGGAAAAAAATACTTCCATCCAAAAAATGGCTGGCAGAGGTTGAACAAAATGTCTGCTTTGGGAATGAGCACTGCCTTTCCCTCTCTCATACTTATGCACACATACTCTTGCTGGGCAGATCACTGCAAATCAGGATTACTAAGAAGAGTTAAGGCCAAATTTGAAACAAGGAAAAACTCTGTCAGTAGAAACTGCTCAGCAGATGCACATTTATTACATTCATTGCAGCAGCACAGAAAACAAAACAAAACAATATCTTGGTGCCTGTGTCTGATTTGCCTGCAATGACCTCTCTTTCCTTCAATCCAAGTCCTTTCTTTCTGCAGATCTCCATGTATGGTTGGCATTCCACAATTAGGGAAGCATCAATAAATCAGTGACAGACAGGCAAGGACTTCAACTTTCCCTACAGCTTGCAGTGCTAAAAGTTCATCTCCAAGTGCTCCCTCTTCATTTCAAGCAGCAGACAGGGTGCTTAAGGTTTGTGAATAGGAACAGCATGGGCTCAGTGCAGGCCAGGCCCTGAAACTGGAATGGGAGGGAGTGGAGATGCAGATAATATTGGGTTAAACTGAATGCCATTGGGTTCAGATATTGAGCTACACAGCGAGCCAAGAACTTGGGTGGTAGCTGTTGTCGTGGATCATGGTCAAGAAATGTTGTTATTACATCAGGCTTTACATTGGGTTGAGGCCTGATGCGAACCACAGGGATTCAGTTTTGCAGAACACAAAGACCAAAGAAAGGCTTCACGGAGCAAAGGGGCAGAAATGCCTGTAGGAAGAGGGTCCAGTGTGGCAGAGAGGATCCTGTATGAAGCATCAGTAACAGGGTTCAGGTGCATAGGTAGCTTATGTGATACAGTATACCTGTCATAGAGCACCTCAGGTGAGACAGGACCTTAGAGGGCTCCAACTTTGGCCCCCACTCACAGCAAGGCTGTTTTCAACAGGTTGTGTTGTTTAGGTTGTGTTGTCCAGGACTCTGTTCAGTTCAGTTTTGAAGATCTCCAAATATGGGATTTCACAGTCTCTCTGTGAAACCTGTTCCAATGGTGAAATGTCCTTCCAGACAAGATTTTTTTCCTTAGCTTCAATGAATATTTCTCTAGTTGCAACCTGTGCCTGTTGTTTCTCGTTCTCTCACTGGCCTCCTCCAAGAGCAGCCTAGCTTTGTCTTCTCTTTAACTTCCTTTGGCTAATTGAATACTGCAAGTATATTCCCTCATATCCAGTATTCCCTTTCTCCTCCAGGTTAAACAGGGCTCTTTCTCTCAGCTTTTCCTGATACACTCCTTTGTAGCCCCCACACCTCTTACGGAGCAGTAATTTTCCTCTGTCCCATTTATTGGACAGTAAGGTCTTTGGGATGGTATTATTATTTGGTACATGCATGGCAAATGGAGTGGGGAGGCATGGGACGTGGACGATCACTTTATAGCTTTCTCTTTGGAGTAATCCTATTCCCTTGCCTGGCTGGAGGTCAGAAAGGGGCTGTAATTAAAGCTGCAGATTCACCTGAGGAGCAGGGCAGGGAAGGAGTGCAGCACTGAGTGCTTGGTTATGGTCTCACAGATGCCCTCATCTTCTGAAGTAAGATTTGCTATACCTGAGCCCTTCCCGACAAGTGTATCTCCAGTTCCATTTACATTGCACTCATGAATGACAATCTGCCGTGTCCCTCATCAGCTCCGAAGTTTCCCTATTATTGCTCTGTTGGCCTAAATCTTTGCAGCAAACCAACCCCAGTTCTCCTCATGCTCCTTTCTTGGACTCTGCAGTCTTTAGGACAAGTCCTTATGTATTGAAGGGCTATTAATGTTCCCTCTTAGTTTTCTCCAGACTAAATAAACCCAATTCTTTCAATCTGCACTCATAGATTATGTTTTCCAAAGCTTTTGGAGCTTGCTCCTGCACCTCAGAGGGCTCCCCAGTTTGTTTACCCAGTTTGGAGAGTGCTGTGCCCAGTGTCCTCATGGCCAACTGCAGCACAGTCATTTTCTCCTATGCCTGCCCTGTGAATCTCTCATTAATGGGTCCCATCAAGAGACTCATCTGTTTTGAAACAGCATGACAGTGTTGACTAATTTTTTGTCTGCAATCCTGGGAGCCTTTCCTGCAGCAGTGCTCTTTATCCAATTAGTCCCCATTTTGCATTTGAGTTCCAACACCTCACTGTGGTATTTTACATTCGCTCTTGTGTGATTTCCATCCTGCTGATTTGAGACCAATTCTCCAATTTATCTAGATTGTTTTGAAATCTGCTGCTGCTGCCTTCCCCTCCACACAGACCCCATGGCTGCAACTCCTCCCAGATCAGTGGTGCACATAAATGTTATCCTGATTTCTCTGCAATATTCCTGATGCTGTGGTCCCTATTATCTCCAGTTTTGTGGTCAGGCAAGCTGTTGAATCGCCTGGGGCTTGGGGTTGAACCCTTTTTGCAGCAAACACAGTTGTTAACCTTTTGGGACAGTATTACAGTGAGCCACACACCTGCTTGTAGCAGGATTTCACACACCACAGGCTCCTGGTGATTTATGAAGCAGCTGCGGCACACCAGAGGCCACTGGATATTGCTGGGCCATGGTCTCTCCTGCTGGTCCTCTGGGAGCAGCACTGCTAAGCGCAAAGGATTGGGAAAAAAAGCTACCTTGTGGTCCACAGCTGTGAGAAACTGAACTGAGAAAATTACCCAGAGGGGAGTTTCAGGCAGAAAGATGCACAGAAGGATCAGGCAGACTTCCCTTTATATGTCTTCACAAGTGCCTGAAATACCTTGGCCAGCTGGTGAGAGGTTATCCCAGGGTCCAGCCTCAGGACCTAGGGGCTTGCACCAGCCCTCCTCTGGCCTCACAAACTCTTAGATGACCCAAGAGCCCCAGGAAGCACCAGCTCACGCCTGGGACCAGGGGCTTCCCCACTGCTGAGCCTGCATCAGGACCCTGATCATCTTCCCTGAGCTCCCTTCGGTGCCTGGCTGTCTCCAGGCCTCAACTGCCAGGCTGGGATGTGGGTTAGCAGATTTTTTCCACGCTGTTTCTCCGGGATCCCTGACAGAGCCCATCAGAGATGCCTTTTATCAGCACTGCACGCCTTAGTGAGCCTGTCATGACTCACACACAATGTGCTCTGTGCCAGATTAATCCAGCTGGCTTTCATGCTCAGGATGTGGGCGATGGGCAAGGGATGGGGGTGGGGGAGGACATGGGGGACATGGGGACAGATGCAGAGCTAGTGGGGGCCTGGGACATGGGCAGACTTGAGGGCCCTGAAGTACTGAGGAGGAGGACTTTGTTTCAGTATGATCTGGAGGGACAAAGAGACAACAAGCCCTTTGCCCACAGGCACAAAAATGAAAGGAGAGCAACAGGTGGCATGCTCCCTTCCAGCTGCAGGTACTTGTTGCACTGACTTTTTAGCAGGAGCCATGCCAGAGAGTTGTGCAGAGGTGTTCAGCCCCATCGGTGAGTTTGTTTGCACTGCCACACCCTTAACTTCCTTTCCTTAGCTCTAACTTCCAACTTTCAAGAGTATTCGAGTTTAAGCCTGAGAGAGCCAAGGGTGGGAGGCAACTCTTGCCACATACAACCATAGAATGTGCTGAGTTGGAAGGGACCCACAAGGATCATCAAGTTCAGCTCCTGGCCTGCATAGGACACCCTAAGAATCACATCCTGTGTCTGAGAGCATTGTCCAAACACTTCTTGAACTCTCAGGCTTGGTGCTCTGACCACTTCCCTGGGGAGCCTGTTCCAGTGTCCAACCACCCTCTGGATGAAAAACCTTTTCCTGATATCCAGCCTAAGCATCCCCTGACTCAGATGCATCTTGTTTCCTTGAGTCCTGTCACTGGCCACAAGAATGAAGAGATCTGTACCTGCCCCTCCTCTTCCCCTCACAAGGAAGTTGTAACTGCTATGAGGTCTCCCCTCTGTCTTCTCCAGACTGAAAAAACAAAGCGACCTTAGCTGCTCCTTAAAGGCTTCACCTACAGACCCTTCACCATCCTCGTGGCCTTCATTTAGACGTGTTCAAAGCCAGGTTGGATGGGACTTGGAGTAGCCTGGTCTAGTGGAAGGTATCCCTGCCCATGGCAGAGTGATGGAACTGAAGGAGCTTTAAAATCTCTTCCAACTGAAACCTTCCTGTGATTCTACAATTCTATGAAGAGCAGCAATATAAGACATTGCATGCAGCTACTATTTATTTACACAGTATTTTATAGGTAGAATTAGTTAAGAGCAGAGTTAACCTTTTGTCCCAAAGCCATGAGCACACTGTCACTGTCTGGCTTTGATTGTCTCCTGCCACCTCTTGAGTCCCTCCAGCTCCTGGCATATCCCATGTTATTTCTTCCACCAAATCATCCACTCAGCCAACCGTAACTTATCCCCAGCTTGTGGGCTCACATAGTACTAAGTATGTATGGAAGATTTCCTGCAGCTCTTCTGCTCCAGAGACTCAACATGGTATTGGTCCAGCTGGGATCATGCCTGTATGTTGCTGCAGGTACATGGGTATAGTTTGGTGTTCATCTCCATTACATGGATCTATCCAACCCTTAGAGAAGGAGAGACAGATATTTGCTAATTCATATGCAAAAACATTCTTTGGGGCTGGTAATACTTTTGATTTAGATGTGAGATTTCTTTGATATCTAAACACATCTCTTAAAGCAGATCACTCAGGGGGCTTATGTGTCTGTGAAATAGGTATGTCTGAAGCCTTGGTCCGTGAACTGAGGGACAATGTTTATACTCATCTTCTTTTCTGGACTGCATTTCCAAAATAATAAACATTTCTCAAATATGTATTGTTTTATTAAATGGGTATCTTCAGAAAGGGCTGGCATGATAGTCCTCTCTGAAATGTGTGGGAACCTTGAGGAAAGCTCTTCACTTCCATCTCAGTTACCTGCATGCTATGCAAATTTGGGATCTCTTTCTGCTTATTTGTTGTAGAGAATTATTTGCCTCTGAAATAAAGAACTGTGAACCTGAGCTGAAAGAGTTACTTCTCCTAAAAGTAGAAAATACCCAGTAATTTATGTTACCTGCATAGTTAACTTCTGTGAGTCCATCACTGTGGGCAATCAACACGTCTCCTAAATCATGTCCAAACTATGGCAATTCAAGAGGAGTTCAGAAAAGTCATATTTGCATCTTCCAGACTTTCTTTGGAGCAAGTATTCCCATGACAACAGCTGCAACCTGACTAGTGCCTTGTGGTGACAGTCATAACAGCTCAGCCAGGCACAGAGCAGGGAGCTCGACCCACCTTCCCGGTGCTGACAGACCTTGTAGGGCAGGTTATGGGCATTGCTGCTGCCTACTCTGCTGCCACCTTCCTAGTGGGAACACCACAAGAGGCAGGGCAATTACAGCCTGCAGTGCCAAACACAGGCTATTTTGGAAGTTTTCCTACAGTATATCACATGAGAGTTTGGGGTTTTCAGTCCAGCACTTGGTTAAATGATCTGGTTGCTTTTTATATGAAGAGGTGTAAATTTGCTCAGGGGGCCCTGATCTGCACTGACATCTTGGTTAATGGTTTTGAGTTATGCAGAATGGAAATCAAACATTACTGTGCCTTCCTGAACAAAGACATAACGCTTCATATCCTAGTCAATATAAAGAAGAAACAGGAAGGAAGATGCAGGAAAGTGTATATATTTCTTGCCAGTTAAAGATAATCAGTTGTGTAATACATCACCACATAGCTCTTTCTCAGTGGCTGATCATTTCATCCTCAGTGACCAAGCAACAAGAATTTTCATTCATCTTCATTAACTGTGGAATGGAGAACCTAAAATGGTTCATTGTTCCAAAAGCTGCTCTTCTCTTCTATTTTGCCAGCTTTCCCCTTTTACTTTCCTCAGATGCAAGACCATGATTTAGCAAGATATTTAAACATCTCTTTAAGTTTAAGCATATAATTAAGTTTATTCCTACCCAGCAGCGCCTCTAAGCATGTTCTTAACCATGTGCTCCAGTTGCTCCAGTCACAGGGAAGTAACCGAGCAATTAAGCAGGTGCTTTGCTGAAGCAGAGCCTAAATGACTACTTCTAGTCCTTTGTAAGAAGGAGTATAAATCCTCTTCCTGACAGGGGTGGGAGTGGGGAGGGATGTGTTTTATTATCATCCTCCTCTTTAAAGCTTGACTTGGTCTTGCAGACTGCCCAGGTCCTTCCTTGTGCTGGTGACCAGCTGGTAAGCGGCTGTCACCTCTCTGAGAGCTCCAACCGTGTACAAAAAATTCAGATTTACACCAACATTGACAAGATCATCATCCCTTTTATGGAAATGCAGCCTGGTGGCAGGGATGTTGGGAGCTGGCTTGTGTTAACCCAGGCAGGGAGAGGACAGCAGGGCTGCCCCAGTTTACACCTGCTGAGGATCGGCAAGGGAGGGAGAGGTTTTCCCTGGTTTTGTTTCACACCACCTTCCCACAGGGGCCACAAAGCCCTTCTGCGGTCACTGTGCTACTTGGAAAATGAACACTGTCTCTGTTTCATTTTAATGCAGCCCATTAACTAAGCTGCCTCACTGCACTTTGTCCATCTGGGTCGTCCCATGCCTGCCAGAGTTTCCCTTTCATATTATTCCCCATCGATTCAGGAGGCCCTTTTGACTCACCCCCTCCCCTCCTCCTCCTCCTCTCCCCAGCCCATCAACATTGTGTTGCTCAGCCCTGGAGTACAAGCTGCAGCCATTCCTTGTGTTCCACAGCCAACACAGAGAGGCATCAACCTGTGCAAAGATAAACTGCACCCATGATACCCCTGCCCCAAGCAAATAGCCCTTGCTGCCATATAACAGTGCACACTTGTTAACCAGGAAAAAAATTGAGAAGGATTAGGAGGAGAAAGAGAAGCGCAGATGTAGCAGCACCAGGGGCTTGGGCAGGAAGGGGGCTGGCAGCAAGGGATGCAGCCAGACAAGTAGGGTCCCTCTGCCGATGCCATCAACCATAGAGGCCAGGGCCTGTTTGTTGTCACTGTTGGCAGGAGGGAGAGTTCGGGTTTGCTTTTTTACGTTCTTCCTATTTTCTCCTTCTTTTTCTGTTTTTGTTTGTTTGTTTGGAGTTTTTTGTTTGGGGTTTTTTGTTTTTGTTTTTTTTTTTGGGTATGTGCATCTGTGGTTTTTAGGTTGTTTTTTTGTTTTGTTTTGTTTTGGTTTTTTTTGTGGTTTTGGGTTTTTTTTGTTTTTTTTCTCGTGACGCCTGGGCTGCAGTTCAGGCAAGGAAGGCTGGGGCAGGGGGAAGGAAGGGTCAGTATGGGATTTTGCCCAATCCACTGATTCTCAATGGAGGCTCTAAGCAACACTCAAGGCACTGTGAGGCAGCACTGGCCCGAAGAAAGGAACTTTCATGGGCTGTGGGGGGGAAGGCAGGCAATGGCAGGCATCCCTCCCACCAGGTGAGCGGGAGCCCAGCTGCTCTCCCCTTCCCCCAGTCCTATTACCCAGTCAAATCTCCCAGCAGAGACTTTGGCCCTTCAGCTCAGGCCAGGCGGTTGTGCAGCTCTATAAGACTGAAATGGGTAAATAAATAGAGTGTACAGAGCAGACCTTTGGCTGGAGGCATGCTGGTCTATGCCAACTGGGGCTGTACGTGTGAAGGTACACATATACATGTGTATATGTATATAAAAAAACACATTCCTGCATGGAGCACGGGCTGTAAGGCCGGTGGCAGCGGCAGCAACTGTGACTTTCCAGCTTGACCCTGCATGGCTCCCTCCCCGAGCCTGCCATCCCTGGCTAGGTGATATCATCTCTTCCAGGAAAACAGCTGGTCCTGATTTCAGGCCTGCCGGCGACCGAGCCACCGCTGGCCTTCTAGGCAATGTGCCCTACAGATTAATTACTTTCACAGCTGAAAACGTGCACCTTGATTTTCAGTCTGAATTTGTCTGGCCTCAACTGCTGGCAGCTGGTTCTCATAAATGCCCTTTCCTGCCAGATTAAAGAACCCTTTGATATCAGAACTCTCTCTCTCCCTTGAGGTGCCTGTAGATCAAATCACTCCTTGGAAGAACCAGGGAGATCGTGCCTTTTTAAATTGCACACTGTAGGGTAGGTTGTCCAGACTTCAAACCTTTCCAGATTAAGCCATGTGGCATTAAATATCCTTTGGCATCCACACCTGTTCCTGCAACCCTCACCGGCACTGTGCAGGGCTGACTGCCAGCCCGGGGTGCTTGATGCCTTCAAGATGCAGACATGCATGGACCAACAGAGGAGCAGAGATTTGGGGGAGACCCGACAGATGCATTTGGCCATGGAGGGGCTGTGCCTTAGGTGTGAAAGGACCAATGAAATAAGATCTTCTGCTGTGTCTGCTGCTGAGGAAGTCATGGCATGCTGAGTGGGTCAGAGCAATTGAGGCTGACCCTCACTAGTGGGAGGGTGGGAGGGAGACTGCAAACTGGCCAGCCCATTATGTACCAGCAGCCTTAGAAGAACAGATTCATCTCTTGGATCAAAGGGTGCTTACCACAGAAGTCTGTATATGGACAGAAAAAAAAAAAATTGTTGGTTTGCAACATCGATTTCTCACATTTTAACTTCTTGTACTAGTATAGTAGAAAAGTGGGAAAGGTTTTGAATGAAGCGTCAAGCTCACAAAGTGCAAAAACCATCTTCCTGCCCAGTTTTGCAATAAAAAGATGTTTGTGTCAGCAATGGAAAGGAGCTTTTGTTTGTTTGTAAGCTCTGCAGCCCAGTATTGCTGCTGTGTTTATTACGCCCCAGAGCTCATGCAGAATGGCATTTTACATGCACCTCCACTCGGTTGCTGGAGTGCCACAGTCTGTAACATGCAGAGTCTGAGATGCTGAGACACTGCTACTCTACCACATTCACAACTCCCTGGGGTTATAACCAGCTGAGATTACCACCAACTGGCTACAACCAGTGCTGGCTACAACAGCTGGCCAACTGTCCTTGGCCAAGCAATTTGCAAAAGGTCACCCAGCGTATCTGTAGCATGGCAGGATCTGAACCCTACTCTTAACTCTGGCTCATCATCACAGAACCCTCTCCCAGATGAAGCCACTCCTCAAGTGCTTTATATCAGGCAGAGCTGGGCACCCTTTCCCACTGAACTGCATTTCTGAAAAATAGGATTAATCTCTCACAGTTGTGTATTTTAATCAGAGCTACAAATCTTAAGCTGAGGGCCAATCAGGCCCCTACTGCCCATCTGATGAGACTGGGAAGTAAATCCATAGGGTATCTCAGGAGAGAGCACCACAACAGACTAGTCCAATGCAGACCACAAAATTTTTCATCAAAACCTGGATTAAAATTCACCTTTCAGGAAGATTTAACTTATTTAGACTTGGTACAGTCTCCCATTTTGCAAACTAAAGCAAATGGTAAAAGTCTCTTTTCACCTGCCCAAGCAGGACTAGTGGAATTCTCCATCCCACCGGGGTGCTGACTGGTAGAATCTTTCCTGTAGGCCTGTATCTCCTTCAGGAGAACTAGGGAGAACACTTCCATGTTGTGACATCAAACCTTTTTCTTCCTGTGTGGTGCTCAGTGCTAATGGGAATGTAAAGGAGAAGAAAGATATTTCTTGCCCCAAATCCTCCTACCCCCATCCCAGTCCCAAGGGGTCCTGTGTGATATGAGATGTGTTTTCCTTTCATCCCTGCCTGAGAAACTAATGTTTCGGCATTAGCGTGCAAGATGGAAGAGAGCCAGCGTTACTGGCAGGATTTCATCCCAGAGATTGCTTTCACCTTTTCCTGAGTGCTTCCCCAACACTGGCTGCAGCAGAAAACCCCGACAGTTTGTTACCTGCTCACACCCCGAGGTGGTGAGCTGAATCTCTTGACTCTGTCAGTGATGCACTTAGACATGGTGACATGCACCTCTCACCAGAGGCTGTTTTCGGCAGCTCAGGTACAACGTGCTCTGTAAGGCTGCATGGCAAAGGAGGCGTGGAGAGGGGAGGTAGCTTCTTGTCTCACCCAGTGAAGAGGTGTTAATTAAAGTGACTACTTCAACTTTTTCACGCCCTGACATTCTTTGTCAGCCTGATGAGAATGCCCATGACCCAAGTGGCCTCCCAGGAAGCGCTGTGTGAGATCCACTCTCCTCGTTGGCCACTCTTCACCATCCCCCCTTCATCATCATCTCCCGCCCACCTCCCACCTCGGTGCTGCTAATGCATTTCCATTATTTATGAGACATCCCTTGGTGTTTCCAGCTCAGCCTTTCTCATTCTTCCTGCTTTTTGCTTGGCGTGTTGAGGTCCATGGCCCAGAAGTCAATATGGCTCAACACTCATCTACCAAATACAAATCCCTTGAACGTTTCCTTTCTGGCACGGTTTGTTTTAAATGAGCAATGTGTGATCGTTTTACATGGTTCTATGAACAAAGCAAAACTCATAAGTTTTGGATTAATGGCTATGGAAGCCAGTGTCTTCCCAGGCTGGCTGTAAAATATGTAACATACCATCAGCAGTAACATGGACCAGAATCATGTCAAAAATGGAAAAGAGAATTCATCTTTCCAGACGCACTCTGTTTTTTCGGACACTCTCATGTTTTGATGGTTTGTGAATGAGGCAGCCAGCTGGTGCCATCATGATTACAGGTTTCTTCTGCCTCGCTGTGCACAAGGAAAGCATACAGGACATGATCAGTGCATTTCTCATGTGCCATCATCTGACAAATCCTTGGCCATCACCAATCCCTTGCTCAGGATACAGAGCATTTAGTTACTGAATACTCGCTATGTGAATAACCCTTTCAGCTGCAGCAGAAGTAGGTTTGAACTCCTTGTAGTGAGTCACTCACTGCAATACTGCTCTGTAGGGAAATGGGGAATATATTATTCTTTTTTACAAGGCCTGCATTTGCACGCTGACAGAGGAGGCCCAGAGGAATGCTTCCTCACCAGACAGCAGCCAGACCTTAACTGGATGACCTTATGGCTTGCAGACAGCAGTTTTACTGGCACATCCAAAATAAACCTATCCTTTGTCCTGATGCAGAAACTGCACGGAGGCTGTTTCATTTAGAACCCATTCCTTGGACAGCTTATTCCTCCAGTGGCCTGGGAATGTAGTCAGCCTCTCCTGTGAACTATTTACCACATCTGCCTTTTGTAACACCAAGTTATTTTGCTGACTTGTTCCCTCTCCAGCCCCAACAGCACAAAAATAATAGTGCACAACCGATTTAAGCCATGCACAACTCTCCCAACATCATCCCAACATCTTCTGCTGGCCTTCAAGGATGTCCATGTGGGAAACTTTCCCACTGCGAGTGAAGGTTTCTCATTCCCACTGTAATAGCCCAGAGCTTGTTGTCTAAATCTGATTTTGAATTAGGCAAGGGTCCGTGGTTCCATGTCAATGCCAAGATGTGGGTGGGAGCGGAGGGGAGGATTTTTTCCTAGGGATTTGAAATCTCTTCTTACGCTGTTTCTGAAAGATTTCATCTCTCCAGGAAGCAGAAGTCTCTTGAGATGAGCTGTTTGTGCAAGACTCTGCCGTGTGGGCTTGAGTTGGAGCCTTCAGATGCAGCCAAACCAAAAGACTGCTTTTTCTCTGGGTTGGGACCAGTCAGGATCCAAACTTCAGGGGAAGATTTTGGTCCAAGAAATTGAATCTGAGCTGCTCTTATCTTCAAGTGTTTCAGATGAAAGGATTGTCTGAGCCCAAGAAGGCATGTGAAATGCAGTAACCCTGACTTAGTTGTGGCTCCAGGCAGGAGATGTGATGGGACAGTAAGGGAAGCTGCTCATGGCTCGGGTGGGTGCATGATGAAGTGACTTGACAAGGGACACACAAACAGTCCATAGCAGAGACAAGGAAAAAATTATCTAAATATTGTTTTGTTATCCCTCTTTGATCCAGGGAGACTACTTTAGCTGGGCCAAATCCACAGCTGGCATAAGACCCTCCATATTATCCAAATGCCTAGGAAAGATACAAACATAAAGATTGAGTTAGGAGTGAGTGATCCCCAGTTCTAACTGGAATTTATGACAGGAGCCAAAGCTGGAGTTCACATGAAACACATCCCATTTCAAACCACCAAAGCCAATGCCTGGTTGGATTTTCTTCCATACCAAATATCAAGGCTGAAAGCGTGGGAATGCCTTCTCTTGAAATACATCTTATTTCCACGGTCTGGCTAAAGAGGTCCCTCACTCCCAAACCATTACAGCTTTTGTTTCTTTCCTAAATCTCATAGCACCGACGTTTGCCGTGAAATCACCGGGTCAGCGTCCCCCTCCTGGCTTTACTCCCCCATTCTCGGTGAGCTTGCTGGGTTACACTCCAGGTTACACACAGGGAGACGAGCTGAGAATCCCCAGAAGAGACAGATAAAATGCTGCCAAGTGAAACCCACACTTGTTGCAGAGTCGTGTTTCAACCTTGTCCCATCCCTCCCCTCCTAGAAAGCCAGCCTGGGTGGGAAAGTCGAGGAGAAATAAGATGTTACGTTCATCCCGGGGAGCTGAGAGACGGGGGATTTGTAACTGGAGACCAGGATGGACGCGGGGGAGAAAGAAACACACAGAAATGTGTGACCCCCTACGTGTGCAGGTCGGCTGTCCCCGGCGCTCCTTTCACAGCACGTTTGGCATCTCTCGGCGCCATGCATCCCTCTACGTGCATGCCCCTGCATGCAGGCGCGGGCGGTGGGACTGGGGGGGCAGCTTAAAAAGCCTTGCTGAGAAAGGTATTTCTTGTGGGGAGAAAGACGCGGGGCGGGGGGGGGAAAAGGAGGGCAGGCCCCCTCGCTCCCCACTGAGTCCATTTCTCCTGCTTTGCCGGAGCTGTCAGCCTTGAATCCCGGTGGCGTCCCGTAACTAATTGACAGCAATGGGGGCCTTTGGGAGCCGAAGAATACGCATCCTTGCTGGGCGAGCGCTGGAGCAGGGGCTGCGCGGGCAGCTGTGGGGGGATATAAAGGGCGGCTTTGAAAGCCTTTGTGCCTGCCCGCAGTTGCGTGCGTGTGTGTGTGTGGCGGGTTTGTGGCGAGGTGAGGGATGCCGGGCAGGGCGGCGCGGGGGGAGCCGCACGGAGAAGCTGCACAAGTGAGGTTCTCCCAGAGAGAAAGGGCGGGGGAGGGAGGAAGGAAAAAGCCCCAAACGGCGCAAGGAGCGAGATCCCCGCGCTCTCAGAGGGAGTCGGCGCTGCGAGCAGGGAGCTGGCTGGGGATTCGGTGTAAAGCCGGGGCCATCGGGAAACTAGATCTCTGTTTTTCATCCTGCCCTGGCCCAGACTGTAAAATATCACCCGCCGGCACGGCCGCCAAGCTGCAGCTTCGAGAAACAAAACCCCTGCTGTGTTTTTTCTGGGCTTGGGGAACGGGCAAAGAAATCTGCCCTCCTAGGTGTAACCTGGCAGCTTTGTCCCTGTGATCCTACTCCTTCCTGAGGATGCTTTGATACCCACCAAAGGAAGGGCTCTTTTCTTTTTTGTTCTGAAGCCAGTTGCACAACATGTCCCAGTGTCGCAGACAAAATATTGTCCGGGAGACATTTTTATGTTTTTGGCTTGACTCATGCAAAAACGCCCCATTGTCTGTGACATTTTAAGAAACAATCTCTGATAAAAGTACTTGTACATTTACAGCTGGAAAGAAATAAATTAACTGCTTGCATTTCTCCAGGGTCTGTCACTTTGGAATTTAATAACAGAAGCGACCGAATGGGAACAAGTGTAGAAGAAACAGCTCCCAAGGCAGCTGGGCAAGGGTGCAACTATCAGACAAGCCCAGCATAAATGTAGTAGCAACAAGGGACACTTACATTTTAGACCTTATCTGCAGCCAGTTTTTGAGAGAGAAAGTGAGTGTTTGAAAGATGAGGCATCAGTTCATAGGTTTGAAGGCCAAAAGATATCATTACACCAGCTAGTCTGATCTCCGGTGTTATAAAGACCCCAGGATGATACCCAATTACGTTTCTATTGAGCTAAATTACTTGTATCTGACCAGTAGCCCCTTTTTTTTTTCTTTGTCACAGTTGTTTATCTCTTTATTTCAACTAGGCAATATGTAAAAAATGCTTGGACTCAGTCAGTCAAGAGCTCATGGGCATTTGGCAAAATGCATTTTTCGTTCTACATTTGCCTCACTTAAGTAGATGCTGTATTTTTGCTAGGTCCTATGTGTGGCAATACAGCATAGGAAGGCCAGATCCTCACAGGTTTGCTGGCTGAGCAAGGCTAATTGCCCAACTCTAGGCTAAAAGAGAGAGGTGCCCAGCTATCTCCCAGGTCAAGTCCAGAGGCCCTTGGAAGTACCCCAGTTCCCAAAACTGTGCATGCTGTGGGTGAAGCAATGAGTCCTCCCTCTTTCTGCTGCCTGTGAGTTATACACTACAGAAAATGGGAGCTGCATTTCCTGGGAACAATAAACAGCTTTTTGCTTAGCGAGAAAGTCAGTCAGTGTGGTAAGGTTTCTCCCTGAAGCCAGAGTGGGCATGTTAAATGCAGGGAGAAGGACAAGCCCTGGGCAGGTGGTTGGGCTTGCTCAGAGCATCCAGCCCCTCTGGTACCTATCCAGCAGCTGGCTAGTGTCTCTGCTCATTTGAATTAATGGTATTAAAAGGCGGCTGATCAATTTGTGCTGTTGAAAGAGGAGAAATCCTTGACTAACCAGAAAAGCAGTTCCTTATGTTGTTGGGTTTTTTTAAAAGAGGTAGAGAAAAGCATTATTATTAGAAAACCATATGTATCAATATTTTCAATTTTTTTTTTTTCTGGTTGGTTTGTAGTCACATGGGTGATGGTGTTCATTTCTCCATTTCCCAAACACCGCTAGGGCCAGTACAGCTCTGTCCAAGCTCTGAAAGATGATGTTTGGTCCATCTAGTAACTGCTGGCTTGAGCCCGAGCTCCCAATGAACTCAGTAAAAAGATTGACTCAGCTTAAAAGGGAACATGACCTTAGTCTGTACCCTGAACAATAATTCAGAAATGGCTGCAGGCTGCAGTGACCTGTTGCTGCTTGTGACAGTTGCACTGTGGGCTTTGGGCAGCTCTGACCATCTTCAGGCTCCATGTTCGTAGAACACCCAGTGTGGCGTCAGTGTCAGTTCTCTGATGGATGCTTCCACACTTTGTGGCAGCAGATAAGTGATAGCTGAGCCTGTCAGTGCAGGTGTGAGCAGGGACAGTACTGCTCTCCCCCTGTGAGCTCTGGAATTTCAGGCAGCTGTTTTGTCTGTAGAGGGGTCGCTGGTCGCTGGTTTGTGTGGAAAGACTGTGACTGCTGGCAGAGGCATCAGTTCAAGCCTACTGATTGCTCTCTCTCAGCTGACAGTAAAAATAATTCAGTTTCAGATAACACAGCATTGTTCTTTCCATGTGGAAAAATCAGAAAGGCATGCAAAACTCTCCCTCTTTTTTGCCTGCTAATTGCCTTGATTTCTGCTTCCGCATTCCCAGCTGCCGCCCCTCTTCAGGTTGCCCTTTTTGACTCCTTGATTAACTTCTTTGTCCACCCGTTTACCACTCAGGACATGGCGACCTTTGGATGTAAATCTGCGCTGATGTCCCTCCCATTTGCGTGCTTTTGTCGGGGCTGACATCTGCGAGGCTCCTTGTGGTGGAGATGGGAGGGAGCTGGGTAGATGTGGGATCCGGGCAGTGCCCTCTCCTGCTAGGGCTGCTGCCCACCTCCACTCTGTGTTGCTGGCTCCCCATCCCAGAGCTCAGTGCCTTAGCCTGGGATGAAAGAATCACAGATTTTGGTCTGCACCTCCCAGATGAGACATGAGTGGAGGTGCAGCCTTCAGCCTCTGCTGTCTGCTGGCTCAGGAGTTCCTGAGTTGCTCATGGCACTGCTGGCTCTCACCTCGTCAAGACAGACCATCTTTATTATCAGGTTAATTTGGACAGGCATTCTTGGTGAGAAAGCCCAGCCCACATACAGTGCCCCTTGTTGTGCCCTGGAACTGCTGCTTTTTGAAATGGGAGGCTTGTTTGGAGGACACCACAAAGGCCTTATTTGCTGAGAAGTGGGCTTTATTCTGCACAGATTTTGACCACTGGGATGTGGAGTGCTGCCTCTGGGGTCCACTGTGATTTTTGGCAGTATCTCCTGAATCCTGCTCTGAAGCTTTTTGCTCTGAAGCTTTTCTGAAGTCCTGCCCAGGGCCTCCACCAGAGATATGAGATGCCAGTTAAGGTTCAGCTTTCCAGCACTGAGTAGGGCTTTTGGATTTAATTACACAGGGCCCCCTTCCCCCAGCCTTCCCCTTGTTCCCAGCACAATGAGGTCAGACACCTGCAAAACTAAACTTTTAGGGAAATGGCCCCGGAGCAGGACAAAGGCATTAGGCAGAGGGGGACGGGGACGTGAGGAGCAGGCAAGCAGCTGCAGAGGAGGAGGCACAGCTGGATCCTTGCACAGCACTCCCTCCCTGCCTGCCCCTGTCTCATCCTTCTAAGGCCTGCTAGAGAAGTTTCTCCTTGAGAAAGCAGAGTGGTTTCTCCTTGAACTCTGTGGTAGCACCATAGCTGCCACGAAGAAGAGTCCCTGGACAAGCTCCTTGCTGAAGGCCTCTCTGAACAGTTAAGGGAAGTGGTATTGTTTGATGTTTTTTCACTGAGCCCTTTTCTTCTCAGTTTTACCCAAAGAGAGGGAGACAACTTCGTGGAGGTTGAAATAAATGAGCTCTCCCCATCAGACCTGTAGATACTAGGAATGGGCAAGTTCCAAATCCCTGCCTTGCCTCACTTAGATCACAGTCTTTCTTCCTTCACTGGAGGTGGAATGCAGATGGCATGGCTGAGCTGTGTCCAGCTGCTTGAAAGACTTGGTTTAAATACTGTCCTAAAGGAAAAAGAACAATAAGCATTGCAACTGCATAAAGTGACATGAAGTTGTACTTAGAAGCTCAAGAGGTCTGTGAACTTTACAGAGCACTCTAGGCAAATGAGTTTTAGTGAAATCATATATGGGTTCAGCTATACTACGGTTGTCTCTTCCCACTCAAGAGAAAGGAAATAAGAGGACATATCCATTCCTTAAAAATGGAAAAAAAAAAGAAAAAGGATTTAGAAAGAAGCAAAGAAAAAAGAGAGCAGGACTAATAGGTGACCTGTGTTCCCACCACCAGCCTGCTTCTCCATGTTCCCATATGTAAAATTGGAAGAAAAACAACAAGTAGATAATGAAAAAGGGATGACAGATAGGGTGGAGTAGGTGGATAGTGAGGGTGGAAAAGATTAAAAGGGTCATCAGTTCTCATGCTTATGGATTCAGCTCAATATACTAAGTGCCAGGAGAAAATCTGTGAAGTTGCATCCTTAAGCTGCTTCCCACAAGATTTCTTGTGCTTTCTATTGACATTGGGCAAGTGGATCTTGCCCAATAGTACCTGCTTTCATACAGCACTTCTCCCTAGGTCACGGAGGGCATTGTATGAGCATTGCATGAGTATAAGAAAGCATCTCTTTAATAAGAGGTGACTGGTTGGAAAGGCCAAGTGAATCCCTCACCCCATAGAGGTCTACAATGCAGCAGTTACAAGGCAGCAAGTTAAGCCGGACCTTCAGACAGTGTTGGGTGGAGGATTTCCAGTTTAGGCTCCTTCTCCTTTTGGAAGGATCTGTTCTGCTGTGGAAGGGTGTCAGGCTTAAAGTCTTCTCGCCTCACTGGCGCTGTGGGAATGTTGCTGAGGGAGTTCTGTGCCTCCCACCATCTCTCCTGAGGTACGACCCACTGTGTTGCTGCCTGGGCTGAGAGGTGGTGGTGAGGGGCAGGGATGAAGGGGAGGGGGCGGGGGGAGAAGTTGGTGAAGAGGGTAAAGGAAGCAACTTTTTAAATAAAAAAAAAATAAGTGATGAATAGATCGGCTAATCCCGGGAAACCTTGAGAATATAGAGCAGCATCTGTGGAGCCTCCCTTTTTTCTTTTCTTTTTTTTAATTTTCCTTTCTTTAATTTCGCTGCAGCACGTATAATCAATTATGGCTTGAATTGGGGATAAGGGGAGGGAAAGTACTTCAATTCATAAATCAATTTTATACGGTCATCAGTCAGGTTGTGAATGCAAATACCTCTGTCGGTTTAGGTTATTCAGAATTAATTGACTCCCACCGGGCTGGGCTGCAGATGGAGAGAAGCTTTCTCACAAAGTCTGCTCAGGCTCAGCATGGGGGCAGGCAGGCGGGCTGGCTTCCTCCTCCTCCTCTTCCTCCTCTTTCCTCTCCTGGAGCATTATACTATTGGCGTTGAGGAGAGTTTTGTGTGTGCGTGTGTGTGTCCCCTCTGTAAGAGGGAGAGATGCTTGAAGAAAGAAAGGGATATGCAAAGATTAAAGTCACAAGCCCTCTCTTCAGCCCTGGCCTGCGCAGACACTTTTATGTGATTAGGAATGCTTTGCTTTCAAGGGTTTGCTTTTAAGCCTTGAGCTTCTCTTGAACTTCTCCAATAAGAAAACAAACAGCAGTGTCAAAGCCTCCCCGGTGCCTGGAATTCGAGCTCGAGTTGTGTCATTAAAAAGCCACTTCACTACTGGGACTTTGGCATCTGAGTCACTGTTTCAAAGCCAGTCTGGGGCAGGAGAGATCGAAAGTCATTAAATATCTAGTGATTGTTTTGGTGGCCTATTGAAAAATGAGGTTTGGAGGGTTTCAGGGCCACCGGGAGGACACAGAACAAATGCTGCCACCTGAATCCTTCCTCCTCCTCCTGCACCTTTTCTCCAAGGGCTGCATGGCTGAAATATCTGGCAAGCAGGGGCTGTATGGAAAAAACTCAAAGGATGGATTTGCTGGAGGGTGAAGAAGGCTGTAACCTGCAGCCCGTCTTTTCCTCCCCCATTAGCACTACCCAGGTCAGCACACATCCTGGGCTAAACAGCAGGGCAGAGCTGGCAGTGCGCCACAGAGGGGGCGCTCTCGATTTCCTCACACACACCGCCACACACCCCAGTCCTCCCATGGGACTGCACCCAGCCTGGAGGCTGTCACCCCACGTGGTACCCCAGGACTATCACTCCACTCCTCTCCTGGCCCCATGACCCCTTCCCTCCTCCCTGGCTAGCTCCCTTTGTCTCACTGGTTAGCTGATGCCATGAGTTCCCCCACACAAGGGACAGTCATCCCGGTTTTTGCATGGCCTCACCAACCAGCCCAGGCCTCAGACTGGCTGGCATGTACACCACATCAGCTGCTGGAGGTTTGTGTCTGGCATTGCCCCTTCCCAGACAGCACACTGATGGAATGGATGAGGAACACCATTTCATGACACCCCCGGGAAAGATAATTGGTATTAACACCCAGGTACATGCCTTACCCTCTTTGTTTTGGCTTGTCACACCGAGGCTTTTTTAGACCAGGACATCTCAGCTTCAAACTGCAGGAGCTTATCTAGAGAAGGAGGCCATCAGACATGCATCAGTAGATACCTAACTACGAGATCAGTTGCCAAAACCAGTCAGAGTACGTAACCCTGTTTTCTGCATGGGGAAACTGAGGCACAGATAAAGATGTGGCTCAGTCCAAAGCATCCTACTTTAAAAAGTAGCACAGCTGGGAATAATGCCTAGGTCCTATTGTCTGCACGCTTGTAATGGTGCTCATCAGGACCCAGACAGCAGACTACCAGAGCTGAACATGTGGGGCATGTCCATGCCCTCTGCTGTACAGTGGGCTAAGCACGTCAGGTTTCAGCAGGGCTGGAGGCACCGGCACATCAGTGGAGTGCTGGAGATGACCCAGTGGAGCTGATCCCCACAATGCTGTGGAAACAATAGGTCAGAAACACCAAAAGCTTGGAAGAGGCTATGAAGGTAGCAATAACTGGAGAGGAAGCTTGGCTATGCTTAGAGCACCCAGGGAGGAGGAGGCTGCGGCTGCAAAGGAAGATGAAAGAAGCTGTCTGTAGCTGTCTGCAGTTAAGTGGGGAGGTGGGAAATGGCTTTGCAGTTCTTTAGCAGGAAGCGTGGGGAGCAGGTCTTGGCAAAGGGAAGCAAAAGGGAGAAGCAGAACAAAAGAGCCATGCAACTTCCACTCAATGCTTTCCTCCATTTTGGGCAAATCTGCTATTTGAACAGCAACCAGAGAGCCAGGTGCTTTGGATGGTCTTCTACAAGGCTCTGCCAACTTCACAGCACCCCTCAGCTGCAAAATTCTCTGCTAGTTTTCACAGATGTAGTTTTGTCAAAGCCCCTTCCCACGGCCCACTCTGCTGTCTCTGCCTCTGCTGCAGGCACAGGCACTCCTACACACCCCATCCTGCCACCCCATTTCCCCTCAGTGTTTCCTCTTCATCATACACACTCTGGACAGTAATTGACGAGAATATGAATGCCCCTAATTCCTCATCCTGTAGTTCTTGAAATGAACTGGGCCCATAGTCTGGAGAAGGTAAACATGGGATTGTTAGCTCCAGCATCAACCTTCGGGAATTTACCACCCCTGCCACATGCCGAAGTACGACCCATTAGGAAGGATGGGCCATGTGTTTGCAAGCCTGTCAAATCTTTCACGCTGAAAATGAGAATTATGCAGACAAGTCAGGCTCTCTTCTGCTGAGGCTGTTGTACCTTGTAGGTTCTCCACAGACAGCATGTTGTCTCTGCTGCACCTTCTCCATATGGCAGTGCCAGGGGCATGTCGGGGCGGTGACTGGGAGCACGGGATGGGAGCATACTGTATATTTTGTGAGTGGTGTGGGAGTACCAAAAAGCTTTTGCCATATGGCTCTTCACATGGCAACCCTGTGTTCCCTCTTCCTGTGACAAGCATCAGGAAATCCATGCATTAGATAAAAAAGTGTCATGATGGCCTTCTGCATGTCCAAGTTCCATCTACCCACCAGCCTGACAGTAACCAGGTCTGACTCTTGCTAAACACAGGTCCCTGGGGCCAAAAGCTGGAATCTGTGCTGCCTCTGCTAAGCCTTGTCTAAATTCCCAGCTGAATATCCCTGAGAAGATCTGCTTGGTGTTCATCAGGTTAGAAAGCAGTTTTTAAAAAAACACAAACGCCCTTTGGAATCTTCCAGCAAATCTGTAATATGTGAGAATTAACCTATTTTTAATGCACTGCCTGCTTTCCCCACACTCCCTTGCTGGCCCGAGGCTGGTTCATCTTTCAGAGCTGAACAATGCTTCGTGTGTTTCTGTTTGCTCAACATTTAGAGGGGAGGCCTTCCTCTCTTCAGTGCTTTCTTAGCATTTTTAAATCATGTTTATAAAGTCAAATACCTAAGTGACCAAAAGAGCGGCAAGAACTGCTTCTCTGCTCTGCAGGGTACTGAAATCTCCTCTTGAAGTCAATGGGGAGAGCCGTGCTCTGCTGAAATCTTGATCAGAGCTGGAGCTTTAGCAAAGGCGAGGAGTGANACTTCTGAAGAATTTATAGTCATCTTTCCTAGAGACACTAAAGATTTTATAGCCTTGGTACCAGTGGTTACAATGCCCTATGGAGCACAGAGCTGAGTGTATGCCAGGGACCCCTTCATCTCACCAGAGGCTGGAAGGTGGCCAGGGGCTTCACACGGGGAAGTTTATTTCACAGAGAGAAGGGAGTGAGGAAGTGGGAGGGAGAGAAGAGGAGAGAGAGGCCGAGCAGAGGAGGAGAGGGAAGGGAAAATGTGAGACGGGATAGTGAGGGAAAGAGGCAGGATGGAGAGCAAGGGTGGGGGAGCAGAGGGAGGCAGAGAAATGAGAGGATGCGAGCATGGGAGGAATGAGAGGAGAGACCTAGAAAAGAGGAACAGAAGGAAGGAATGAAAGAGAGGGAGAAAAACATTTTAGAAGTGGTAGAGGGAGGAAACATGAGACGAAGGAATAACAGAAAAGGAGCCAGAAAGAGGGAAAGGAAGAAATAGCAAATACAAGTAAAGTTAGAGAGTAAAACAGGTTCTGAGCACAGGTACAAGAGGGAGGCTCTGAAGCAACTACAGGCCAGTCCCCCAGACAAACCCAGCACAGAAAATGAGGCTTTTCAGTGAGTGTCCCCATTCTCCTGCCAAGTCTTTAAACTGAGAGAGGAGCCAGGAAGCACTTCTGCATACCCAATTCTGCACAGACCTGTACACCCAGGGTCCTCTTGGGCAGATATTCACAAAAATGAATATGCATCTATATATGCATGTGTGTGTGTGCACGTGTATGTACCCTTACACATATGTGCAAGCATGTCATATAGCCAATGCTGTGACATCCATGCTTTCCCTCTCTTCACAGTGCTGTGCACCTGCTGTGCATGTACAGACTCTCCCTGTGCCTTCACCTGCCCCCACATCCATCCACACACCCAGCCTGAGCTCCGCTCACTCCTCAGCTGGCTGCAAAACAAGGCTTGCACTTTGTGAAAAATGCTGAGGTTTGGCTGTTTGGGTTCATTCCATGCTGGGGAGAAATGGAGCCTTTAAGATGTTGGTTGTTCNTTTTTTTTTTTTTTTTCATGAGGGGAAAAAAAAATCAGACAGAAAAATGAAGCCAGCAAGTGCTCCACCCTAGAACATGAAACATGGACATACATTTAAGAAATGGTTTCTCTGACCTGGTGGTCTGTGAATGCAGATTTAATGACTATTATGGTGGTCAATTATAGCCTGGTCATTTATAGCCCTGTGAGGCTATGCTTGAGGCCCCTAGCCTAGAAGTTACAGTGCTGTCAGAGCATTAGAGAGCCAGTTCCATGTTCTTTGTCCTAAGTCCAGCAAAATCAATGTGCTGGCATATCTCTGCGTGCAGTGGGGTGATCTCTGAGCTCTGCATCTGCTTGGTTTGCAGATGGGGGAGTGTTTGCCCAGGGTTCCCACACTGTGGTGTGCCTCCTGTGAGCAGAGCCCAGAGCCAGGCAAACCTGGGGCTCTCGGGCCAGAGCGGATGTCGAGCTCCTGCCAACAATTCACTGCCCATCGCTGTGTTTCTAAAGCACAGTGTGCCAGCTCAGTCTCAGGGAGGGTCAGTGGCAATCATAAAACTCCCTTAAAGTGAACATCGCCCTCATCGTGCTTCTCTCTCGTTATAATGGACAGAAAGGGGCTTGTAGCAGAGATTTTCTGTACTTTGATAGTGGTTGCCATAGACCAGAAAGGGTAGGGAACCAAAGGGGGAGAGACCTGGCAACTGTATATTGGGATGAAGAAGCAACAGTGGTTTAATGTTCTATTAAAATCGCTCCCACGAGCTGTGCAAACTTTCTCCTGTTAGAAAAATGCTGCGCAAAGGCCCTGGGTGATACATTGATAATGGATGTCTCTCGTACCAACAGTAAGCACAGCTCCATGCTGGAGGACTTGGCAAACCACCAGAGGAGGTAGATCTGTGCATGCCACCACTGCAGGAGCGTGTCCTGACATCTGAGCACCATGGCAGGGCCATGAGGATGCCAGGGGAACATCCTCTCCATGTCAGTGTTAATGTCAGGCCTCCTGGGGGACAGCTGCATGTTTCTGGACACTTAGGGGCGTGCTGTCCCCTGCCATAATTTGGCACCAGTTGACTCAAGATGGATGTGTAATGAGATGGAAATGTAAAGAGGCAGACCTCCAGTTAGAGAGCTCTTGGGGAACAGCTTGAGGAAGGGATGCTTTTATTTCAAGACTTTCCAGATGCACATTTCCTTCAGCTTGTAATTCAGCCTTTCACTTGTTTGGTGGTGCTCATCTAATGCCATTGATTTTTACAGCTTCCCTGTGAAACACCACTGCTTCAGAAATGTCCCTGTCCCCTCTCTCCCCACATTTTTAAAAAGTTTTTTGCTTTCCTGTAGAATAACGGAGAAAGGCATACAGTAAAGTACCTCTGGCAAGGCAGAGAAAGCATGAATCAATAGAGTAACAGGAGTGCAAGCTGAGCACATCTTCTGTACCCAGCAACAGAAGTCAAATTTACTTTATTTTTTCTGTTCTAATTTGGCCATCAGAAGTAGCCATGAAGTCAAAGCCATCTGCTTTGGAGATGTGTGGTCATTTCTGCTAGGAGCGAGTACCAGTGAGCCTGCATGTCAGGGCAGGAATAGAAAGGAACTGGCTGTTGTGCCAAGACTTTCTTGGTAATCCAAGGAATTCACCCACAAAACATGCTAAATTAGTTCAGACTATAGTCCAGAGGGGCCCTGGTGTCCTCAAGCTGTAAACAGAGAAGAGAAATGGATCTGATAAGGACATTTTTGGTAGGCTTGGAGGGATGCAGTGTGCTCACTACATGAAAATCTTTACTGTGGGGCCATGCACTATTGGCTGATTAAATCTTTTACTCCTGCTGGTGAGTAATTATCTGCCTGATCTGTTCCATTGCAGGCAGCAAGAATACCCCATTAATGACTTCTTCCCAAAAAGACTTCTTTCCTCATCTGGCTCTACCTGGCCTTTGGCAATGAGGCTTAGGCCAGAGGTTTCAGTGCCAGGTGCTGGGTGCTGACAGGAACATCCCAGGTTTGGGGACCCCTGCGGGAGACCTGGCTCTTGCAGGTGGGGAGAGTGCTGCCTCCCAAAGGAAAGAGCCTGGCACCTTGGGAGGTGTGGCCCAGGGCCTTAGTTCTGATGTTATTTTGTTCCCTGATTTTGGAAGGAGCAGTGGAAACAATTAGGTCTCTTAATTCTCTGAAGCAAGATCCAAATACAGAAAAGAATACATCTCCCAGGCAGGGAGAAGTGGGGAATTAACTGCCTTTTTTTGGATGAGATCAGAGAAAGCTGATTTATGAAGCAAAGAGAAAGCAAAGTGCTTTTATGGGTAAAATGTTCCCTGCTTATTTCCTTTCTGTCAGACTACGTTCCTCCCACGCTTCTGGCTGCAAGCTTGCTCCTTGGAAGCCTGTTTAAGCATTTCAGCATGTGATGATTTAACTGGGCATGGATTCTGACAGATCTTTGCAAATAACATCACAGGAGTTGCTGGAGGTGACAGCCTAACACCGACTCGGGGCACGTTCAGGAGGACAAGGCTGGCAAAGAGAAACCCATCCATCCCTGTGTGCTCCCAGCCTCTGCCAGCGCCCCTCTGAGCATCAGGCCCTGGGAGACACCCCTGGCCATCCGCTGAGGTGGGGTGTGCCTGGCAACCTGCTCTGTCTACTGTGTCACTTGGACAGACGGAGGAGACGCGGCACTGAGGGCTCCAGAGCTGAAGGCTCACGGAGAGCGGGGGCGTTTGGTTACAGCTCAGGCAGAGCGAGGGAAACAGAACAGGAGACAAATCCAAGAAGTTGGGTGTGGAATGAGAAAGTTTCTGCAATCGAATTTCCACACATGAGGCTTTCAGCTCCTGCCAATGTACATATAGGAAGGGATGAACTCAGGAGGCTTGTTCCTACTAAGGGAGAATGTAGCAAGCAACTAGCTCTGAGTTATAGGGTACCAGAACTACACGTGGGACATCTCAAGTGTTGATGGCCAGGCTGTGCTGTCTGCCCTGGTGGCATGGTTCCTAGTGACAAAGACACCCACCCGTGACAGATCTTGCTGCAAAGCTGCATCTGCTGCACCCACACATGCAAGTACAGCCCAGTTTTCACTTATATAGGTGGGGGCATCAATACTGTCTGCACTGTCCAGAGGAACAACAAGTGGAACCACATCGGTGGAGCATGAATGTCGAGCAATTCAGTGCACGGATGTAGCAGGTTTGGCACATCCAGCAGACCATTCTGGGGATTGCTGGAAGGTTTTGGTGCTACTGGCTGTCACTTCTGCTCAGGCACCACCCTGCTGATGAGATATCAACCAGAAGGGACTCCAGAGCACCCCCAAAGACACCATAAGGTCCAGGGACGGGAACAGTCAAACACTTGACATACCTTTGCAGGAGAGGAGAGTATTAGCAAAAGAGGTGAAATTAAATCAACCCCCTATGAAGTTAGGCAAAACAGGAAAATACAGTTTAATAATTTATAAAGATATAAGGAAGCCCCCACACTCGGACCCCAAACTGCGGTAGGTTTACAGGGAGGAGGGGAGGGCAGGGGTGGGAGCTGGGGGTAGGGAAGAGAAAGCTGTAGGAATTGACCTCTCTCCCCCCTGCCCCCTCCTTTTTCTTTAAATCCCCACCTAGTCAGGAGTACTCATTAAGGATGGCTCTCGTTTCCCTAATTAGGCTGCCCCCTTCCCTTCACAGGGCTCCAGACCTCTGCCATTCAGCAATAACAAGAATAACAAGAAACTCATTATTTTACAACCTGGGCCAGGGAGGAGGGGAAGAGGGAGACGATGGCTTTGTGATGTGCTTCTTGGAGGAAAACAAGCACTGAAAAACCTGGGTCGAGGGAGGAGTCCCTCCTGTTAGAGAGACCTTGTCTCCTTGTCTCCTCTTAAACGCTCTCTTGCCCTTGTGCATGCCTGCACTAGAAGTAATGCTGTTAGGAATGAGGATTTGTTTGGGGTGGTTTTTGCCTTTTCTGCAGGCTCGTTCTTGAAAGTTGTTTTTCTTTCTAGCAATCATACGTATGTGTACTTGATTTTATGTGAAAAGTAACCTCTCAGGACTCTGACAAGGCATGAGCGAGCCCTGAGCTGGGAGGGGGAGGTGGCAGCAGTGGCAGTGGGACACTCCATGTGCTATGTGGTCTATATTTGGCATTCATCAGCGTGAGGGAGGCTGTGATGGTTTGCCTCGGGGAGGGCAGCAGCGGAAGCCTGGTCTCAGCCCAGCTTTCCCAATTCCCTTTCCCTCTCAGATGCCGAGGCTGTGCACGCTCACCCAGCAGCCAGCCCAGCTGTGCCCCACGTGTGCGAGGTGTCCCCTCCAGCCACGCCACCCTCCCTACTGCCACGGCCCCTTTGCAACTTGTACACCTCCATTCCGCACCCTGCTGCTGATCCCCCCTGGAACGGCATCCCAGCAAACCTCCTCACCAGCAGATGTTTGATTTCCAAAGCTGCTGTGGAAAAAAAAAAAAAATCCAAACAAAGAAACCTGTGCTTGTTTTATACCCATAGAGCAGAGATGGAGAGTGAGTGAAATGAGGGGTCCCCAACAGACTCCTTGGGTCCCCCTTACAGCATCAAGACATGACGTTTCCTGAGCGTTGTGTTGTGTAGCATCCCATCCCAGAAGCAAACAAGCCAAGTCAGCACAACCAAGCATGTGTTTAAGTGTTGTTCTGGATGAGAGGAGAAAAAATAAATGCTTGCCACCTTGCAAAATCAGACCCTCCCTGAGCATTTGGAATTAATTTTGTCAAAACCAGCTTATCATCTCCATAAATTGTCACAAATCCACTCTGTTTTGCACAGATAAACATTTCAACATTTTATGCACATTACCAGTTGCACCATCTTTGCTCAATTTATGCCTCATTTAAATAGCTTATTACATAAGATATAGGGGCTTTTTTATAGCTCAGTTTTAAGTCTCTTTCTCATACTCTCTTTGAGACTTTTCTAAGTCTTTCAAGATGTTCTTTCAAGCCCTAAGACCAAATTAAAACATCATTCACTGCAGCTTCAGCACTTAGCAGTTTCTCAGAGATCTGGCAAATACTCTTTGAAATACCTCGGGAGGAGAAGAAATGCCAAATAATGTCTGCCTTAGCTTACAGATTGATATTTGAAGCATGAATGTCCAAAGTTGTGCCTCAAAAGTAGGTGCAGGCATGTAAGCAAGGGATCCAGAATTTTTCTGAGGTGACAAATACCCCATAATAATGTCTTGATGGGATTTACGATATCAATTACTTGGATTTCGCCTCCAAGCCTTTCTTACAAATGATGGTTCATATTGTTTTCTAAATTCATGTTCATGTCTTAACTCAGTTACATCTGCTAACGGGTTTGGATTGTCCTGATTGTAAATAGACAAACAAGTATGTATCTGCTGGGACTGAAATTCACTGTGCCAAACCCTCTTTAAACACTCTTCCTGCCACAAAAAAAGGAAAAAAAAAAGGCCAAAACTCCCTATATTTAGAACAAGGAAAATTGTTTCAGCTGAAACCGTTTTCTTTGGGTAGGATTTTTTGTGCCTAACCCCAAAACTTTGGGTCACCTGAAACATTTAGCAAATTGACATCCATTTTGCTGAATTATTTTGACTTAAAGAAAAGGAGCCTTGTCTGCAGAGATAAGAAACACCCAACCTCCTGCTTAGTTCTTCCCTATTTTTATGGAAGTAAAGTGTCCCATCATATCTGTCATAGCAAAGATTGTTGTTCAGCCTCTGGCTGTGACCAGCTTTCCCCCACCAAGAAATACTTAGTGACCGCACGGGCTGGAGAGAAGGTGTGTTACAGCTTCATGGACGGCCTGGGCTGGTGGAGTCTCTTCCAGACTGTGGAAACATTCAGGGCTTTGCCTTTTCCTGCTGGTAAAATACAGCTTTGCTTTTCCAGTTACCCTCTCCCTCCTGCCAAGAGGGAAACTTGGATATTTTGTCTGTGCTGACCCTCCAGCTGGGGCCAGGACCTGCCTTGGCCACAGCAGGAAGGGAGTGCCCCAGATCACACATCTGCTTTTACATCTCCTCTCACTTCTCCTGTTTCAAGCAGGAACACATGGCAGGTATCTTTACAAGCACAGGATATCTGCATTACACCAAGTGCATCTGGATTGCACTTGGAGGAGAGCCCCAGACTTGCTTCCAAAGTTAGACTTTATGACTATACTGAAAGTAGCAGACGTGGGAGTGTGGGAAGGACCTGGCGTGCCACATACTGATCTGGAGCCATCATTGTGGTTGCCCAGGGGCTGATGGATGAAAAGCACCTACCCCCCTGTGTTGAAGCTGGGCAGCACAGCTAGTGAGACACATTCCCAAGAGGCCAGAGTCACACTTGTGCCCATCACACTTATTTCATTTTCTCCTTAATCCACTCGTTAATTATGTGCTGCAGTCACATCTGGGTGGACCAGTTGCGATCACAGCTGCTGGAGTGAGAGGCAATCCCAGCAGATCTCACATGTCCTGGAGGTGGAGTTGGAGGTGAAGGAGATCTTACCTTCAGGCAACTGCAGCCCTGGGCTGTAGGGTCACCTGTACCACGCTGTCTTTCACACGTGAGAGCACAACGGGAAGCGAGGCGTTCCCAGCTGGGAAAAGACAATTTGAAGCTATTCTGAGCTGTACTGGTTGGAACCCTCTTGCGAAAACAAACTGAGAGAGACATCCCCGGTCCTATTGACCAGCACTGCTGGGACAACACAGGCAGCTTTATTTGGTGAGAGGGGGGATGGAGGAAAAAGCCCCAAGTCTCCTTCCACCCTGCTCTGCTCCATCCCTGCTGCCCTGGGGTGCATTGTCCTGCTTTGTCCCCGAGAAGCACGTGTGTCCTGTAGCACCACGGTTATTTTTAGGTGGACTTGGCCAGCATTCATGGTGGTGGTGGCTTTGGTGAGCCGGGAGAAGCAGACTTTTCTCTCTGTGCCTTTCAATGTTTGGAAACAGTGAGGCTGCCAAGGCAGCCTGTCTCCCACTCTGCGCTTCCAGCCTCTGTAAAGTGAGAATGAGCCCTGAAAAGCCTGGCAGGCTGTCCGGGAGAGCTTGCCAGACAGCCGGCAGCACCCTGCCAACACCAATGGCCCTTTGCTGCCATCAGCCAGGGAAAACTGGGGCAGGGGGGATGGAGAAGGGGAAGCGGCAGTGGAGGGAGAGGCTGGAAAATTGCACAGGTCCCTCTTGGGAAGAGCCTTTTCATTTCCTGAGCCTGACTCTGCATTTGTTATGGATGGGAGCAGCATGGGAGGTTGGAGCAGGGGGAGATGGGGAAGGGAGAGGCACCCACTGCAGTCGCTCTGGGATTTCTAGTACATGTGTTTAGGACTGGGTCAGTCTTGCTCAGGGGAAGGAGGCTGCTCGCATTGGCCAGTCTTGGAGACCAGAGCAACCTGCAAGTGACAATGCAGATGGCCTGGGCCAGGACACTTGTGGGGCTCCCCCTTGCCTCCTGACACCTGGTTTGGCCATCCCACGTGAGAAGGGACTAAGACATCCCTAGATGGGACAGAATGAAGAGGCAAAGGACTGCTATGCTAAGGGATGCTGCAGACCACAAGCAAGGCTGTGTTGTGGGCAGCCCAGCAACTGAATAATGGAGAGGTGTACTATATCCCTGATGGAGCAAAGACCAAGTCTAACACAGTCAGCAGACCACTCAGCTAGCTGACACTGATACTGCTATTTTTGCCCCAGCTACTCAAATCTCACCTCTGAATGAAACCAATTGTTTTCTTGAAAAAGGAGCAGGAGGCATGTTTTTCTACCAAAAGATTTGCAGATACCCTGTGCCTCAGCAGGAGAAGTTAGGCCCTCAGCAAGGCAGAAGTGGCAGCTGGGGCTGAGGGACAAGTTTTTCTGAAATGCTGGCATGTGTTTTACCACAGACTCTTGTGCGAAGCCCACTCCATAGGGCTAGCAGCCTCTCCTCTCCTGGCTGCATGCCAGGATAGCAGGTCTAGGGGGTGGAGCCCCCTTTTTCTCTCACAGCCCCTTCATTCCTGGCTCTGAGCTGTGCCGCTGCCAAAAAGGCAAAGGACTCCAGTGTTTGAAGGGGAGGGAGAAGGAAAAGAGGAGGTGTAAGTGCGTGTGCGTGCGTGTGTGTGTCGGGGGGAGATGGAGACATCGGGTAAGAACAGAGTAGCTTTCAGAGTTTGGCTAACACCCTCTCCAGCCTCTTACTCAGCATACGCAGGGTCCCATGATCTGAGTAGCAGCCCCTCTCAAGCCATTGTGTGCCTGACCTGCTTAAATAAACGGTGTTATTTTAAGCAAGGGCAGTCGAGCATTTGCCGAAGGTCCTTCTCTTTCTTGCTCCCTTTCTCCCGTCCTCCTTCCCCCCCTTTCCCGCTGCTTCAGTTTCCCCTCCCACCCCACTTTCCTTTACACAGCACGATTAATCCATCAAACCGAATGGGGGGAGGAGGAGGGGCAATGAGCCCGCACTCCACTGAGCACTGAAGAGGCCCCCATTCATGGGTCAACAAAACCAGGGAGGACTCTTGGACTTAATCAGCCAAGGAGTGCTCCAGCCCTGGAGACAATTAACATCAAAGCAATGCAGGAGAAAGAGGAGACGGGACAGCCAGGAAGCCTGGAAACCCACATACAAATCCCGATTAAAAAGGAGGGAGGTTAGGCAGGAAGCAGAGAGAGGGAGGATGCTCGGCAGCATGCGAGAGGAACTGATCCATGTCTGCCTCCAGGAAGGGGAAACTGAGGTGCGAGGAGGAGGCAAGACTTACTTGAGGCTGATGTGCGGGGCAGCAGCATGGGCTTGCTAAGGGCAGGGTCCTCACCTCCTGAATTCTGCTAAAAGCCCCTTGCTGAGACTGCCCTGGTGTAGGAACCCACATCCTCAGCAGCTGTGGCACGTATCCCTTACACCAGCTGAAGTTTCATGAATGTCAGTGAGGCTGAGATTAAGAAACAACATGTGGCTGGGTGTTGCTAGCCTCCCACACCTCATTTTGAAGGTTGTTTCCAACAGTCTTGTCATAGCATTGTCACGATCCACATAACTGAAAAAACTTAATAATACTTTATTGTTACCTTTAGGCGCTACATCAAAGACTGCGTGCACCTAAACATAATAATCATATTTTGCCTTTGTACCAGATGGTCACTTGGCTGCTAATGGAAACTGGCAGTGGTCCCACTCAGTCCTAGGGAGCAGCAGGGGCTCCGTGGCAAGAGCCTGGTGCTCAGGCTGCATTGCCTACGGGGAGGGACAGCCAAGCCTGGAAACTCTCCTTGCACTGGAGCCCGGGGTTTAATTGCAGCTTCCTTTGGAAAGAAAAGCGACAGATGAAGTTATAGGTGAAGAAGGCGCAGCTCCTGGCCCCATGGCTGTGGGCCCCCACACGCACGAGTGCGCTGAACTGAAAAGAAGGGGGTTGCACAATGCTGAGAGGAAGGGTAATGGCAAAGGAGGCTGCAGGGCAATTTTCCAAAACTTTTGCTGCACGCTTCCCCCCTTCGTGGGCCTCACTCTGCAGAGATCTTTCCACACCTCAGGAGTACCATGAGGAAATGTTAGGCCGCTAGTGAGCTGTTGCAGTTGCAATTTACCATCTTCTTGAGTTACCATGGGATTATTGAATGGAAAATCAGATCCATGCCACAGCTTGCTAGCACATTCCCTCTTCTCAGCCCCAGACTGTTATGATGTCTTCTCCTCAGATCTCTGCAACAGGTAGTGCTGTTGGCAGCCTGCAGCTACAGCTGTGCTGAGATCTTACAGCCTGTGTTGAAGTGTCAGCTATGATGGTGTTTGCATTACCTCCCCTACCAACACACTGACAAAACACCATGGAGGTGCCAGAGCCCTCCTGGAGGGGAGCAAGGTCTGTGGGCGCAGTCTTGTTAAACCCTGGCATCTCAGGTGTTCAGACAGCAGAACATACGGTACATGTGGTCACTCCATTGGCATTTCTCCTGACTTCTTGCCTATTTGAACCAGTAAAATATCTGGGACTGGGACTTTCTCCTGTGGTGGGAAAGTATAAATCCTTAGAGCTCAAAAGTTGGCACAAACCCTCTTGATTAAAGTACGTAGAGTGGAGTGCACGATGCGTCATGATAGTCTTAACTCCTGATTTGGGGGAAGGGGGCATTCTGGTTCATGGCTTTTAAGGAAACTCTTAAGAGGTACCATTCCACTGAAGGCTGTGAACAGAAATCATGGAAAACAGAGTACAGAGACCTGGAAAAGCTGGGCAAAAACACTGCCAGCAGGACCTACCTCTTCTAGCTGAAAGATGACTTTCATATAAAGAATTGCTAGGTGGCCCAACAAAGCACTATGTTTCCATACCAGTATTTACCTCAGAGTACATCACCCAATTCATACTATGTTTTTAAATGTGTAAATGTTTGCTCCATCCTTCTGTACACTGGAAGCCCTGATCTACACAAGTGTCACTGATCAGGGGACAACATGATAAGCTCTCCTGATGCTGATCTACGTAGCTTTGAACAGGGAGTGAATATCCCTGGGTACAGGGATAGGGCTAAATGCATCCTTCAAAAAGTGGGACCCTGAATGATGGGCTTGGATCAAGATCAGGACCCTGGGCTGGTTGCAAGTGGTGCACCAGGTTCTCCAGGAGTAAGGGCTCTTTTCAGAGGGGCTGGGGCCACAGACAGAGCAGGACATGAGTCAGGTCCCACCACCTCATGAACACATAGGTGGCAGCATGGACAGGTCCATGCAGACAGTTATTCCCAACAGGGGAATGGGGAATTTGGAAGCAGCCCACATTTCACACCACTAAAATTCCTTGTCCCATGGGCTGCTCTGGCAAGGTTTGGCTGCTCTGGTTGGGTTTGGTAGCCACACAGTAGCTCTGCACAGCTGGGTTCATGCCTGGCATTGTTGCCACCATGGGCAGACAGGCACGGAGGACCAGCTCTTAGTGTATCAGTTACATCTTAATTGCAGCTGTCTGGTTGCAAGGAAGAATAGGAAGGGGAGCAGAGAGCCAGCCTTGGCTTTTGTTTCATGCACTGAACTTTTGGGTTCCTCTTCCCTTTCTTCCACCCACCCTCTTTTGCTCAGATACAGCCACGACATGCTTGCACCACACTCACTCATGCCTTCTTGTTTTGTCCTGTCATGCCTCTTCTCCAAGAGCTTGAAGAGTCTCTTGAAAAAAAGGAAATGGGGAGAGGGGGTTGCATGGAGGTAAAACACTATGCAGCACATTCCTTCACCTTCCTCCTCCTCTGTGCTGTCTCCTGAGCATCCCTCCCTTTTCCTCAGCAGGTACCTGTGGAAAGTGACACTGTCAACAAACCCCCAGCAGGATCAGCCTTTGGTCTTGCTCAGGCAGCTGGTTCCCATTAAATGTTCTCAATCATGGAGAATTCTTTCTCTCTCATCTGAAATACTTTATTATTGCTTTTCCTTTCTTTCAGTTTCCTAAGGAGGAGGGAGAGAATTTGCGTGTGTGTGTGTGCAGTAAACTAAAGAAAGGGAATTTAGAACTCAATCTTATCACGCTCATGTGAAAGGGTATGCATTAACCAGCGGCTGTAACATTTATTCTTTCTTACACACCCACTGAAATATTGCTCAGACTTTCATTCCCCCAGTGTCTCAGGTGGAGTCCCTAAGGATGAGAAAGGTGCTGTTTCCTGAGCACGAGCCCCTCCATCTGCTTGGCTGCAACTAAGGCAGGCCAAGATTTAAACTGGGTTGGGTTACCTGCTGGGAGGCTGAGAGCTGGGGCATTGCTATTTTGCCCAGGTGCCACTGGTTTTGGAGGCTAAGAGGAATTTGCTGAACAGTTTGTCAGCACCCTCTCTCCTGAGCTGCCAGATGTAAGACCGCTGGGTTTAACACATGTAAGCCCACTGAGAGCTTGGAGACACCGTCCTGGAGAAGCACAACAGGGCTGAGAGGTAAAGAATCCCAGGTGCAAGAGATGATATATCTCAGTCTTTTCGCAGGGCACCCCAGTCTTAGTCCCCTGCATTTCACAGTGATTCTTTTGGCCAGCAAGTTTTTCGTTCACACTGAGCACAGACAAGCAATTTCAAGCCTGAGGCTTGCTAGGTGATTCCTCCTTGCCTGTAGTTCCCAGAGCTGTCACTTCTTCCTGAATTCTGGGACCTCCCACAGGTCAGGAGCCACCTCGCTCCATACCTCAGATCCCTGTGTGGGGGACCATGTCAGATCACCAAAGTTTGCCACAGGCTCCCAGCACTGTAGAAACTTCCAGTTTCCATTGGGAGATGCTGAAAGGAGCAGTGGGCTCTAACAAGGAGGACCATGGATTTGGGTGGTTAGTAGACAAAGAAGGGCTCCTTAAGAGAAAAATGTATGTGACTGCATAAACCCATGGTTTTTCTGAGACTGATTCATGGTCTAAATGGCATAGCTGATCCTAGGGCTGGTTGCAGGGCTGCCTCAGCTCCAAATGACAGAATGGGTTATGTAAATTTTCAGAGGTTATTGTTCAACCTCTGTTGCCTTTGAAAAGACAAAGAACGCATGAAGCCCCCTGCTCTCTAATGAGAAAATGCCTTCACTTGGTTTTCTCCTCTGGAATTTCAGCTCTTTCCCTCTGCTGTTTGTTTCTGTCCTGCTGCCTGGCTGTGGCCTGGTGATGCCTGCAATCTTCCTCCTGGGACAAGAGACACGTTTCTCCTCACAGCTCATTAGAAGCAACCACCATATCATCTTCAGCCATCTGAGAAAGTATCCTCATCTCCTTGCTTGCAACTGGCTTGCCAACAATCTCCCCCCAGGGCTGGATGGCAAAAGACCCTGGAGCTCTCCCGCCTTGACATGAACACATGAGAAACAAATCAATCCCAAGTGCTTCGCAGTAGGGAGGTAGTGCTGGAAGGGATCTCCTATTTTACCATGTCTTGGCCCTTGCTATTGTCAGCAATCACATCGTGCAATCTTCCGCACAAATGTGAAGATCCAAACAATCCTAATAAGTTTTAAGATTCTCCCACTACCCCAATTAGTAGACTCTTCCAGAACTTGACAGCTCTGAGGCTTAAACCATTCTTCTTATTTCCAGTCTCAATTTATTCCTGGCTGGAGCATGCCCACTTGTTCTCACGCCAACATTGTTCCAAGGCTTAAATAGCTCTGCTCCCTCCCTGGTGTTTATCCCTCTGATGTGTTTACCAAGAACAATCATATCCATTCTCAGCCTGCGTTTCACTGGGCAAAATAAATCAACAGTCTCCTGCCTCCCAATAGGCACCCTCTTCCCCTGACCATGCTGCTAGCCTTTGTCTGCATCCTCTCTCAATGTTTCTCTTTCCAGTGTACATCGTGAGAAGTGGAAACCATTCTCCAACACCTGTGCCCTGAATAATGTCCTGAGCAGCACTCCAGTTTTTGTGAGTGCCCCAGCTGGCAAAGAAAGTCTGAGTGTGGGGATTTTTATAGGCACAAACTGCTTTTCCCAATAGATCTGGTTTTGACCCTTGAATGCTGAGTAAAGTAGTGCCTCCTGGCAGTATTTTGACACCACTTAGGAGCCAGCAGCCCCACTCTGCTCTGAAGCTGTCATGCCTGCTCTTGGTAAAGCATGCAAGACTTGCTCACAGAACTGTAGGAATAAAGTTGCTCTTGAGGTTTTGACTCATTTGGTGGCACTAGCTGTTGAAGTTGGGTCTCTCATTTCCCAGTGTAGCGAGGCACTCTGAGCTGTATCACTGGATGGGCTTAGCAGAAGGTTTTGTTATCTGGTGGTTTTCTTACAGTGCAAGAGGTCCACATAGGTTTTGTCATTGATGCTTTCCTGGACATTCAGAATTCCTGTGAACCTGATGTTGAGAGGCTCAAATAAATTACTTGAGTGTGAGTGTGCTTTTTTTATAATTTAGTTTTTATCTGACCACTTCATTTCTCATTTATAAAAAGTGTGCAAAGTGCAGATGACAGATTTTTAGGCTAGGATATGCTGAAGTAGAAAGAAACAAATAGGTCTACTTTTCAGTTAGGCCAAACCTGGACTTCAGGAAAAAAAAAAATCAGAGTATGAGAACTCAGCCATGCTCCTAATTTTCCCTTACTGACAGCTGTCTTTCAGTTTCATTCAGTTCTGTTCTGTAGATCTGAAACACCACTTATTGTACCGTGGTGAAAATCCTGTTTTGACTTTGCTGGGTTCCAAGATCTCAGCAGATGTATTTTGTACAGAAGCAGCACAGTGGAGTGATTTCTCTCTTGGTGGATTGACTCCCTGCTTGAGAAAACGTGACTCTGACAGAGCACCTGTGGCCCAAACTGATTTGGGTCCTTCTCCACGCCAGACAAGTGCTGGTGTTGTACCACAGCATGCTTTGTGTCCTTACAGAGAGGCTGAGGTGTAACAGGGAAAAAATACTCAAAAACTTAAATGGCTTCTTCCCCCCACTAAAGTGTTTTGTTTCTGAAACCAAAGCACAGTAAATCAAGGGGTTCTGCCTTAAATGAACTTCAAGTGCTCTTTATTTTTAAAAAAACAACCCCTAAACCAACCAAATCCCCAAGTCCCCAAAAGGAAGAGGAGGAGGAAGAAGATGGGACCTCAGAGAGGATTCATAAATCACATTGCAATGGACCTGGTTTCTGCATTCAGCCCACCAGGCAAAGCGCAGCTCCATAATGAGACTGATGGGCCACGTGTGCAAGCAGACAGAGCGCAGCTGACTTGGAGGAGATGTGCTCTCTCTGGCACATACAACACATGCTCAGTCCCTGCCGTGGCCTCACTCCGTCCCTCCTGCCAAAAAATAAACAAGCTGGATCAAACCTGTCATGGTCTGGAAGTCTTCAGCTCTCCCTTTATTTTAACCTGGTGCGCATGGTCTGCTTTCCCAGCCTTTAATGCTTTGGCATAGCGCTGAAAACCTGTTAATTCTCCATTTCTTCGACTGTGGCTTCCCACCTGGTTGTCCAGGGTGTGCCTGGACCCCAGGCAGCAACAAATTGGAAGGAGGGAAAGAAAAGGGCCAGGCATTTCTCCAAAGCCAGACCTTTCCAAGATTTTTTGTGGGGGACTTCTCGCAGAGCTGCCCAGAAGGCCCCAAGAGGGCAGCACGTGAAGTCCAGAACACCCCAGCATGACCCCCGTGCCCTGAAGCAAGTAGCCAAGGGCTGAGGCAGCATTTGGGCACACAGAGCCAGTGAGGAGCACTATGAGCTGTGGCACTAGGCATGCCCATTCCCACATGGATCCAGAGCTAGATCAGGCTGTGTGCCCATCTGCTGGGGCACAGGCTGCTGGGTGCTGCGACCGCTTTGCCTGCACGCCAACTGCACATGCAAAAGCATGGTCTGCCCCCAAATCCTCAATCCCAAAGCGTCCTCATTCACATCTAAGCGTTTTGAGGCTTCTTCCTCCATTTTCCAAGCAACCAAAAGGTCACAGATGTTAGAAGGTAACAGCTCATGTGTCATCCAGCGGTCATGCCCTCTATCTGGGAACAAGGGAAGTAGGTGGCAGATTAAATTAAAGGCCAGGTTTTTCTGTGTTTTCCCTCAAAAAATAACTTCTCCTATTGCACTCCTGAAGCCTGAAATGCTTCTGTTGTCAGAAATGGCCTCGGGATGGTCACAAGGGTTTTTCTCTGTGTCCTTTGGTGCACACCCACAACAAGAAGATTGGAAAAAAGCTAAATCTAAGTCCTAACTGTTCTGCAACAAGCTGCAGGGCAAGTGTACTTTTGTTTCCTGTGCACCTGAATACTGACCTGACAGTATCCCAAGGCACTGATGAGTTCAGAGACAGGTACCCCCCTTGCCTTTGGCCCTCCAGAGGTACAGAAACAGGCAAGTGTTTCTTGCATGCAATTGGGCATGCAATCATGGGATATAATATTTTTCTTTTTTGTTCTTGTTTTCTTTATTTGTCCTTATTTCAGGAGGAAGGAATCCTCTCATTGGGACAGTTTTGTCCTTTGTGTAAAGAAAGGGAAAGACAAATAGGGAATTCCAATGGGTTTTGGGGCAGCCAACACCTGGGTGGTGCATTGTGCTTAAAATGGTCTCCAAAAATAACTAGGAGCACAAAAGGGGAAAAATTAATAAGGATAATTAACTGGTTTCCATCTCCAAGTGCTTCGGAGACATGAGCTAATCAGTCTGTAGGCTCATCCAAGCACACACAATATCTAATTAGTTTGCTCTTCTACTTCCTTACCCCTTCCTCCATAAGATTGCCCACCAAGATTCCTATCAGACAGAACAGGTCTCTTTCTGCCCTTTCTGCAGAGGCCTGACAGTCTTGCCTCCTCTTCTCAAAGTACACTGTCTCTCTGTCAGTCTGTCTACTTCCCTCCCCTGCTGGCCATGATCAAATTTCACTAAATGAATCACAGTCTAGTGGAAACTCCCTCCCATCTTTGCCAAGAATTGCAAAGTTGATGAAAATGGGATTCGGAGCCAAAGGCATTTTTGCACAGTGTCTTACCAGTTCCAACCAACTGGGTTCCCATTGCAGTTGATTGCTTCTGGTTGTCCTGTTTCCGCTTTCAGCTTGGCACCTTTCCACCTGGAGCATCTTTCCCAGGATTATCATGCTGATTACTTGATGCTGCAACACACCTCCAGGGCCCTCCTGGCAGCTGCAGGCTTCCTTCTGCCCCAGTGTTCCCTGGTTTTGGGGTTTTTTTTTCAATGAAGAGGACTTGTTGAGACCAAATGCCCATCTATCCAGATCACTGGTGTGGGTTTAAATGTCTTCTCTGTTCCCAGTTATCTGGTGCAGTTCTGCCCTTGAACCTTCCTTCCCTCTCCGACAATTTCATGGCTCTGCTGGTTCTTCATGCTAGACCTTCATGGTCTAGCAGAGCAGGTACCCCCTGACAACCACAAGTCCTCTCGCAGGTGAGACCTGGATTCTTTGTGGAACCCAAGGAAATGTTACTTCACTTTTCTCCACCAGTAAAATGAGTGTAATAAACTCCATTTGGGGAAGACACTGGATATAATGCTGGAGAGGTATCTCAAAATAGAGAGGAACCACTCCCAGTTCTCCTGGGGCTCTCCAGCACACAGAAAAAAGGTTTCTTCATGCCACCCTTAAGCTAACTCCCAAGGACTTAGCAACAACCTTGTTCCCAGGCCCAGGCTGAAATGCTGAAGCAAAGTCTCTTTGTGTTGGTGTCATACACATGTCCAGAAACAGACCTGTCCTCAGGCAGGTAAGCCTGGTGAGAGACTGAGGAATAGTCCCGAGACATTTATGTGTTGATAGGAAGTTTTCCATCCCTGAGGCTCTGTAGGGAGGTCCCAGGGCTCCCATGCAGGACAGCATGCACAGTTCCCTTTGGGCTGTTAGAGAGGCTGCAGCCTGTCTGGCTACTAGCAGAGCCTCCCCGGGCCACGGTTTGGCTGTTGCAGGCTGTACAGGGGCAAGAACAACATGTTATACACCATCTCTTTATTCTCCAGCCTTCACTTCTCCTTCCTTTTCACTTCTGTCCCTTGCTTCTTCCATTTGTGGTACCTACTATTCTATTTCCTCTCCAGACCTCTTTCTTTTCTTATCCTGCCTGCTATCACCTCCCCAACCCCCTTCCCTCTTGTTTTCTCTCCTCGCCACCTCTGATCCACATCCAATCACCCCAGCTGGCTCCTCTTCTCCAGGAACCCACCAGGGATGTGAGACAGATGCTCTGGATCCACAGGGAGCCACGACTCAGCCTCAGCCCCCAGCTGGCTCCCAGCTCTCGTGTCCCAGCTTCCAATCAGGAGAGCTCAAGCCCAGACCAGTCTGGAAAGCGATAAAGCCCAGGTGTGCCTTGCTGCCCCAGTGCAAGGTTCAGCCTTCCCACAGGAGTAGGGAGCAGTACCCCAGCACAGGCGTGGGCTCTCTGGCAGGAGAAGACAACATGCCTCTGCCGCCCCCATCTCACACACCACCACCTAGCCTCGGGGGACAACCACAAGCCCTTATCAGTATTCGGCCCCTTGCTGTGAGGAGGAGGAGGGATCGTTTTCCTTTCTGGGTCTCCCTGCTCTCCCTCCAGCCCTCTGCTCTCTCGTTCCCTCTCATCCATTTCCTTTGACACTGGTCCCAGGCCCTGTGCCAAGTCTCAGATCCATTAGCGAGGTGCCTTGCTGACTGAAGCACAAATCAGGACGGATCCGGGTGCAATTAGCAGCTTCTAGCACCTCATCTGGAAGGCATTAGCTTGGCGTTTGGGGGAGGGGGTTATGGGTTGGGAGGAGAAGAAGGAATGGATATAGATGCCAAACAGAATAAATAAGCTATTTCTACCACTCCTAGGAACAGCCATCAAGTGTCCGACAGCCACGCACAAGCACGTGCAATAACCATCTGTGGGGGGACACAGTTACTGTTCCAAGCTGGTGTGACCCACAGACCTTTCCTCCTGGAGGATGTGGTTATCATGTCCAAGAAGGTACCGAGATGGCATGAAGGTATGCACTTAGCCACAGCTTGTGGGTGATACCCCTCCTGGCTTTCCCTCACAAACAAAGGCTTGTGGCTATGGTGTCTGTAAGTGGACTTGGTCTACTTTGCCTTCCATCTGGCTCCCAGTCCATTAAAATCCCTAATAACATGGTGATGTAGTGTCTGTCTTATGTGTGAAGAGCCAAGATAGACTACCACGTATTAGTTATCACAGCCTATTTGTGTGGTAGACACACTTCCCAGATAAAATAGTTCTCAACAAGATCAGGATTCTGTACAAAAGATATTGGCCTCAGCTTTATTTTCACCCAGCATTGTAGATACCATTTTAGGAAAACCTTGGCATTGCTCTCTGCCGAGGCCCAAGCCATCCCCTGCTCTCTTGCCAGCTTGCTCCAGGTTACAGCCTGGGTGCATGGATGCACAGGAGGCTGTAACTCTTGGGCAGTCTCAGTCCCAAACAACAGGACAGAGCAAACATACTCAAAGTCTGGCCTTTGTGCTCCCAGAACAGTCCTGCTCTTTCACAGGCACAACGATGCTGTCACAGAACACGTCTCTGAGGGATTCCGATATTACTGACCATTAGAAAAGGAGACGGTCAGAGTGAGAGAACCGAAGCCAGCCTGTTCATTACCTTTGCTTTTCCTTTCTAATGGATGTCAGCTTTGGGGAGAAGGCAGGGTGGGAGTGGGGGACCTGGAGGCTGTCCTGGATCCCTCTGTGGTGACCAAGCAGTCTGCTGGGACACAGGGAGAGACTCCTGAGGGAGACAGGGGCCTGCTGGCTGCAGGTGGTGGCTCCATCAGTGTGTGTTGAACTGAGAGCATTCCGGGGAAAAACCAAACACCAATCCCAGTCACCTCTTGCCGGAGAGCCCACTGGCCAGCAAAGCAAGGGGGCTGCCTTTTCTTTATTCATCTGTGTGTGATCTCCATGCCCACATGCCATGTCCCCCTTGCCAGCTCACTCACAGGCCATTCCACTTCCCAGGGCCACCTGCTGACGGCCAGGAGTTGGGGAAGCCATGGCTTCCTCTGAGCCAGTGATCTCATGTTATTTCCGTGCAGGCAGCAGCTGGAAGTAGCTGGAAACATCCCTAGCAGTAATTTTTCCTACATCAGCTGTTGCCAGACAATGGTCTGTGAGGCTCTGCTGGTTAATGAGCTCATGGAAAGTGAGCGGCACCTGGGCTCCAAGGCCAGCCATATTCTGAAGATTTCTAGCCTTGAAACTGTGGTGACATAGGTGGGGGAGTGCCTTGTTGAGGGCTGATGAAATTTGTTGGTTTAAAGAGTTGGGCACATGTTGTTATATTCTCTGTTCTCTGCTGGTTACCCTGGTAGGTACAAGGTAAAGGTGGTGATGGTTTATCCTGTCAAGAGAATGGAGACTGGCAATGGATGATGCTGTGTTAAGTTAGAAGGACAGTGGCTGGAAGGACCCTATGAGTGTTCTCTCTGGTTTTTGTACAAAGAGGCAAAGTTGCAAGGCACAAGAGAAAGCCTGCACCTCCTCCCACCCCATCTATGCCTCTTGCTTGCAAGCTGTGGCCAAAGCCAGGGATGGTGACATTCATCCTTTCAGCGTCCTTGTTCACTGACCCAATGTGACAAGAAGGCAGCCCAGTGGTACTTGGTGTTTCCCGAAGAGCAGATGCACAATGCCTGGAGGACACTGTACAACAGCATGTGGGAGCCTCCTCTGGGTGACAAACACCAGCTAGGTGGGCGAGAGGCAGAAAGGGGGAGTGGATGGGCAACAAAGGGTGTGAGTGCCAGGGTGGAGGGAAGTGCACCCGTGCAGTGCCCTGGGGGTGCCACACGAGCAAGTGTCTGCCCTCCCTCCGGCCGTGAGTGTCTGTGCCTTGCCTCCATCCCTGGAGGCAGGGGAGGACACCTGTGCATGCTCTGCTGGTGGCTGCCTGCACGTACTCTTGTTTTCCTGGCTGAGGCACAGTGAGAAGGCCTGGTTTTGGTTAAGCCTCGGTCACACAAAGATGCCTTTCCTATTACTCTTTTGTTTTTCTTTCTAAGCAATGTTCCCATTTAACTCTTCCAACTCTCCCCTGTTAGTGTAGCCTGCCCTGTCTGAGGTCTGGCCCAGGTCAGAGATAATTGAGGAATGAAGGGGAGTTATTGGACTGTGGGACTGGAAAACCCTCAGCCCTCCTGAGAAGCTTTGGGAACCTCAGCATGTAAGAAGGATAACACTGTTGAGAAGATCTAGGAAGTCAGGATGAACATACTCCATTGGTGTAGTGCTGAGCATGGTAGACATACCTAAAGAGTCAGTGATGGCATTATCATGACTGAATTTGGCACCAAACTTCAAATCCACAGAGGGGGAGTGGGGGAGGCGGAAAAGAAAACATGCAAAGGCCTTTTCAAAACTCACGACCACAAGAAAAAACTTCCTATAAACAAATCAAATGGAAATATTTTTTTAGTTCTATAAACATTTCCCCTTGAAGCGTTCAACCCAAATATTGCATCACTGTGCTAAGACATAAACAAATCTTGCAGTGAAAGAGATGCACACCAACAATAGACTTGCCTGTTTGCCTTGTCTGGGCTGCGAGAAGTGCAAAAACCAAACAAACAGGGCAAAGAGTGACAAGCAGAAGAGAGATGTCTGAGGAGTACTTGTTTGAATATTCAAGGGAGAGAAGAATCATGCACCCCACCCCCCAAATCCCACTGAGCTTCAAGAAGGAAATTCATCTCCTTCAGAGTCCTTAGAAAATCACAGCTCTGGCAGGTCAAGTACATCAGCCAAACTTGTCTTTGAAAAGCAAGGTAGCTTCTGATTTTCCCCAGATATATTATTTTTAAATATATATTCTTTGACATGAATATCTCTTGGGTAAAGATGTATTTATTTTTGCAGTGATTATAATGGTGGTATCAAGAACTAAACTGGCCAAGCTGTCCTGTGTTTTACACCAATGTTGTACTTTCTATACAAGGAGCCAAGCTACACACCTATTGGAAGGTTGTTGCCCTCTGAGAAGTACTTAGCAGGACTTCAGCAGGAGGCAGGGGTCTGGGTCTGGCTTTTAGTTGGTAAAAATCTTTAGAGGCACTTTAGGAAGAAGAATTTGGCACCAGATTAGAAAATGTGAAGTACCCCACAAGAAACACACCTCCAAGAAACACCAGCAAAAAGTCATTTTGCTATATCAGAGCTGCCATTTGCTCTATCTTCCTCATGTGTAGGTACCTCTAATCCAGCCCTGCCTTCTCCATTTCTCACATTTTTTGAATGCAGTATGACCCTGTAGACATCATATCTCTGAAGGCACACAAAGAGATCTGCCTCCAGCCCCTCCTCTTGCTCCTGTGCCAGGGAGAGCAATGTCCCTGTGTGGGAGAGTGGACAAGGACACGCTGAGTGGCAGTGGCAGTGAGGGACATGGTGTATTCACCATGGCACAACTGCCCTCTGCAATTTTGGTGTTTCCTGGTGTCATGTGTTTCGAGTCATAGTACCGTGCTGGGACCAATATTTGGCTCATACCTCAAAGAGACACTGTAAAAGCTGCCAGGGATCTACTGGCTTTGTCTCTCTCATCATGAGACACAGGCGAGGAGCTGTACAAGTCACTTAGGTGGGAGGGAATTTAATTCTTGTTCCAGCTCACACAAGAGACACTGTAGAAAGGGCCACCAAAAAAAGCTGCTTAGCAGTTCAGTCTCATGGGAAAGTTTCACTACCAAAAAACTAATATAAAGTGAATCCTCTTGGGCAGGTGAACTGGCTCTGTATTCAGCTGAGATGGAACAGAAACGTGGTTATCAATGGTTCTTCTGCTGGGATCGTACTGCAACAAGCAGACACAACTATGATCTCTCCGGTGGCTTCACGTCCCCCTTCCACGAGCCCTCCTGGTGCTGAGCCATGCTGTGAGTGGTCCTAACACTCAGCAGCCCTGGCCGAGCTGCCTGCAGCACTGCAGAGAACAGCAAACCTTCTGAGACCATTTGCTCTCCCAAGGATCTTGACAAAACATTCTCCATGCATGCTTTCTTTGGTCTTGAGAAAATGACTTCAGGTGCTGCTCTGGGAGCTGATTTATGAGGGGAGGCTGACAGAATAAAGGGCCTCACACACTTCTCATATTACCTTGCATCTAGCTGGTGTGAATTCAGAGACATTTACACCCAGCTAACTGAGGGAGAATTGGGCCCAGACCCAGTTTATCTGTCTGACAACAGAGAGGATTAAAGACCTGTAAATGCTAAGCAGGGGTGGTCCAAAAATATTAGAATCAGAAGTAATGGAATGAAGCATACAAGGGTAAAATTTAAGTTGTAGAGAAAAGACTACAGCTGACATCCATTCCCTAAGCCAAGTGTTCTGCCTTCCACAAGATGCTTCTAGGTATGGCTTACATCAGTCAGAAAAGGGGATTAAATGGGTTTTGGGTTCAGCATGGTCTGGCACACAGCAGGCAGACTATAATGGGAGTATTTTCAGTACTGGTATCTTGCAACACTTCAGAAGGCAGTCTGCAAGTGTATTACAGCATCCTTCTCCAAATTCCCACCCATACAGTCATGCCTCATGCAATATCTAACACATGCAGTCAAATGAAATGGCGACAAATAAAAGCAGCTGGTAGAAATGAAAAATTAAGAATTTCAAAGCTTTGCCTGATTTTTATTTGCCTATAACCGCTGGCTGCTGGATCATATCATGCCACAAAAGAATGTGTGGATTTCTTTTTTTCCTCCCTGAAAGGTTAGTTTGTTCTTTGGATTAAAAAAGGATCAGAAACACTATGTTATATAACTTTTTAAAGTTCACCTAACCATTGTTCTCAGAGGCTGTAAATTCCTCAGCACCATGGCCTTGGCATCAGCTGTGAGTCTTTCTTCTAAGAAAAGACCTAGTTCCTAAAGTTTTGAAGAAATGACTGGTAGGTGCTCTGCTATCCTGCTCTTTAAAATGCAGTAGAAGTGTATTTGTGCACGGCCTAATGAAAAGACAAAGCAGGGCATACATGCCCAGAGGCACGGAGCTGTAAGACGAGCTCTTTCTCTTTTTGCCTTTGCCTGAGTCTCCAGATTGCAATAGGGCGATGGTATTCAGAAAACATCATATACAAGTAGAGAGGAGAGTGTTAAGAGGATACTGCAGGTAGGCAATGCATAGCCTGGCTGACCAAAAGGAGAGGGACTCAGTTCCAACATCAGTGTCTGCAAGGCTTAACACCAGAGAGTTGAAGATACTGAGGAAGATATTAAAGGGTCATATGAAAAATAAGGAACAAATAATGGAAAAGTGCAGGTTGGTAAAATAATACTGTTTTGAGAGACATGTCCTCCAAGTTAACAAGAGCAGTCTCCTTCATGTTCCCCTAGTAGGGCTAGCCACTGGGACAGAGCAGAGGAAGGCAGGTTTAAGGAAAGTGACACCTCTGACATTGGGGGTCAGGAATGTCCTTTGGCCAGATGGTCAGCTGGGGAGACGGAGGTTATGCCAGGGTGCATCCTCACAACCTAGAGGCGTGCACCAGCCCTCCTCTGGCTTCATGAGCTCTTGGATGGCTCCAGAAAACACCAGCTCATGCCTGGGACCAGGGGCTTCCCCACAGGCTAAGCCCACAGTGGGACCTGCCGGTGCCATGGGGCTTCCCCACGCTCCCTTCGGTGCCTGGCTGTCTCCAGGCCTCAACTGCCAGGCTGGGATGTGGGTTAGCAGATTTTTTCCACGCTGTTTCTCCGGGATCCCTGACAGAGCCCATCAGAGATGCCTTTTATCAGCACTGCACGCCTTAGTGAGCCTGTCATGACTCACACACAATGTGCTCTGTGCCAGATTAATCCGGCTGGCTTTCATGTTCAGGATGTGGGCGACGGATGGGAGGGGTGGTGTTGGGGGACACAGGGACAGATACAAGGCTAGTGGGGGCCCAGGAGACTGGGTATCCCCAGCCTTTTCACTTCCTGAAGTTAAGGACTTGTTTGGGGGCTGTTGCAAAGTAACAAGCACAAGCCTTAAGCAATGAAAAAGAAAGATGGAAAGGCAACAGGTGTGTGGGAAAGTGGTAAGGGAAGAGAGATTATAAGTGAATAATAGGTGAATAAACAGACTACAACAAAGAGAGAATGTGATGTAAAGAGAGATCTGTGTGCCTTAAAAGGTACGCTCCCTTGTTGACAGACATGACAGGTAGCTATTTCCCGCAGGTATGATTATCCAGGGACTACACTCCACCTAAAGGGATCTTTTCAGTCTTCAGCATTAACCTGGAACACCTTTAAGATGCCTCCGCACCTTCACTGTTGTTGTCTGTAAACTTGCAACAACCTACTACAGATTAGGGAATCATAAAAAGTGTGACATCCTAAACCCAACGGAGTCTGTACTGATGGGAATAAGATTCCCATCAACTACTGTAGCACCAGGTTTTTATGCAGAGTCTCCACAGAGAAAACGAATTTCATGTGAGAAGAAAAAACCCGCTTTTTCCAACAAACCTCTACAAAGCTAAAAATGGATACCAGGGAGAAAGCCACTAAAACATCTCACATTCTGCCATGATTTCCAGCTGAAGGGGTGCGCGCACACAAAAAATCCCAAACTGATTCTTAAAGAGCTAGGGATGCTGCAGTTTTATGTACATACATATTATTTGATGCACATGCTGAAACATGATACACATCTCTCCTCCAATTTGAGATTCACAACGTTCACTTAAAATGATCCATTCTATCTAATGCTTTTCACCCATGAAAGTCCTATTTTCAGCACCTACTGCCCAAGATCCCATCTCCACTTGGAAGGGTGAACTACTTTATAGCATCCCATCCTATCTATCCACTGTACATGCATCCAAAAGTTTCCAAATAATTTCCCACTCAAGGATGAGAATAAGCTTGCCTGCCACTGAAATATCACTGTCTCTGGATAAAATACAGCACCTATTTAACAGCACAGAGCAACACTGTCACTGCAAAAGATGACATGCATGGTCTTGGTTTTACATCCTGTCCATCAGGGCAGCATTTCTTATCATTATTCTGAGATGGATTTTGGCAGTGAACCAAAAGGCAGGAGGGCATGTCCTATCTCTTTCTGCACACAGCAGGTTCATGGTGCTCTTGTATCTAGTCTCAGGACTTCCCACATCTAGCATTGGCAGTGAGGTGTGTGGTCATGATCACAAATGTGGTTATATTGGCTTTCACTGCAAGAGAAGTTTTAAACTGTAGAAGAGTAGTTGCTGAGTTCTGAGGGAGGAAAGCAGTATTCTAGAGGGGGTGGGGGGCAAAAGGCTATTTATTTAGGGTATTTGTCTGATCTCCTTACTCAAGCAAAAAGTTTTATCAATTGCCTTTGATAATTTCCCATTAATAAAACATTTTCTTAAAGACCTTGTTCTCCACTCAAAATGTTCAGTGACATTGTAAAACATCTGCCAAACACAAGAGGATCCCTCTGACTGCTGATCCCTGAACATTTTAAGACAAGGAAACAAATGGACCTGCACCAAATCTTCTCATAGACTCGGGAGCCCACTGACTCTCCAAATATTTCCTACCAATCACCTGACTACAAACAGAATGGTAGTTCTTTACAACATCCCCTGTGGGTATGTGGCATAGAGCAGGCACAGCTGTACCCATATATAACACATTTTATACCAATATATAACATGTTTTATATCAATATATGTATCACTGGAGAAAAAAAAAAAGAGGATGATACCTTTGTGGGGCTTTGTTTCTTTTATATTGTTTTTGTCATGTCTGAAACAGGAACAGTACTAATAAAACTATCTTGCTGCCAACCCCTCTCTCAGAGGGAGAAGCTAGCACTGGTTCACTGTGATTTCTCTGATTTCAAAATACATGTTATCCCTTGTGTGTGCCTGTGTTCCTGCATGAGCGGTAACATATTTATTCTGAAATTTTTAAAAAGGCCAGTGAACATATGATATTTCTGTCTGACATCAGAATGAGCTTGTCACAACCAAGTCTTTGTCCCTGACTTGGACCCTAGTGGTAAAACTAAACTGACATCAAGTTGGTTTAGTTTACACCAGCAGAGATTTCCTAATATAGGCAGGCCCCATCTCTTGTCCTTTCATCCCACCCCCCTCTTTAATTTGGCTCTCTGAGTTCTGATGACTGAATCAGTTCCCCTTTTGTTTCTCTGATTTCTTTCCTAATCTTCTACTCCTGAAAGATGCTTAGTTCCTGAATCCCTATACAAATACACTTTCCTTTCTAAGCTTCTCACCAGCCAAACAAGGTTTCATTTGTTTATTTAATTTGACATGCCAGAGAGAAATTATCTCGTTTCCTATGGATTATCAAAGTAACAAATAGCTTTACAAGAGGGTAAACAAAGTAAAACTCATGTTGAAACTCCTTTGAACTGGGGGCTTCCCATTCACATCCCTTCGTAATGTGAGTCTTTCCCCTCTCCTCTACACAGTACACAAGATGACTTTCTGGTCACTTTGGACCATGGCCACTCCTGGAACTGAGTTAGTTATCAATTCCTCATAATCTTGAATTTCCAACAACATGGCCAGACAGCTTTGAACTCACTCTGTGATGGAGCATTTTATCCATCTTGTCTTTGCCTCACAGCACAATTCCCCCCATCATGTTTTCCTTTTTGCAAAAATGCAGAGCTAGGGGAACCTGGTGGTGAGCCTGGGAGCCTCTGTGGAGGCAGGGATACCACGGTGATTTTTATTGGGAGTTTTGCCTTACTCAGGCAGCAGACATGGTACACCTAAAGCAGCACTCTGTAGCACACCTCCTGCAATGTACATTTCTGGAGAAAAATAGACAAACAAACAAAACACAGGTATGAATCTGACTAAAATTCCTAAGGACTCAGAGCCAGAGCTGCTGAAGAGCAGCTCCCAGGACAGCAAACTCCAGCAGTGTGCAGCTCACATTTTTTCAGGGCACTTAGGTTTGGTGGCTGGGGCCTGGCTGACTTCCCCCCATCCCTTTCTGTTTATTACTCCTGCTGTAATTGGGAGGCATGTGTGAATGAATTAAACATAGCAGGACAGATGAGAAAACTCTCCCTCTTAGCTGGCTGAATGAGCAAATTTAACTGAGCCTGTTACCCACTGAGTATCGTGCCGACATGCCAAGGTCCGGTTTCCTTTGAGCTCGCCCTTTCATGCAGAGTCCCTCTGTGCCCCCTGCCTTGCTCCTCACAATACCAAACAGCTGGAGCTTCAGCGGCCCCAAGGAGAAGCCTTTGCATCTGACAGCAGCAGCAGTTGGAATTTTGCTGGGATCAGAGAGGGACAGGGCCAATACAGGCAAGCTGGTAGCTGAGGATCAGGGGGGCTCTGGCATCTCCAGAAGAAGATGGGACAGCCCCACTCCCAGCCATAGGCTGTGCTTGGTTAATACCCAGAGTAAAAGTTTCCTTACGCCTGAGGAACTGGGGTTAATGAGGTTTTGGCTTTCACACTATTTTCAGCTTCAGACAGGCCAGTGGCATCCAGAAGTGGGTTCTGGCAGGGAGTTTGAAACAAACGCATGCCAGCCTAGAGCAGGCATCCCCAGTACAGAACAACAGAGCTTCCTCAGAGCAGGACTGCCGCTGGCTTGTCTGGGGAGGCCAAGGGACGTGCCTGCACAAACCAGCACCCTGCTTTGTCCCAAGGCATTTCTTTTGGGAGGCAGGTGAGAAGAGCAGCATATGAAGGGCACTGCTGCATCCATCTATTCCCTTAGCCTCAGGGATAAACAGGGAACGTAATCCTGCAGGGCTGCAATCTTTTCCTTCATACTGTTTAACAAGCCCTGGGGCACTTCTTTGCACAAGGTAGCTCTAATTCTGCTTCCTCGCCTTTTTCTTTCCACCTCTGTAAGCCTAAAACTAGTCCAGGCTAATTCAATCCCTGCTTTAATTTAGGAGAGTTTATGACTGCTTTAAATTAGGAAACCAGCATTTTTCAGACAAGGCAGGTGCTAGAGGTCTTAGCACTTGTAAAAATTAGGCCACTTAGTGAGGTGTCTACATATGGATTTAGCACCTGAAGAGTGTTACTGAGCAATATAAGGAAAAAACTTGGAATTCTGGAAACAATTCTTTGAAAGAAAATTAGAGAGCAAAGTTAATATTTCAGAGGAAGGAAGTTTGTGTTCAACCTGATAAGTCTTTCTGTTCAACTTGATAAACTTACCCATTGAAATGAAAGTTTAAGAAGCCATCAGCACACATGCCCTTGGAAGCTCAAAAAATCCTACAGAAAAATCAGTTTTAATCTTTTCACTACCCATGTAATAAACCAGGGAAGTAAGAACCACAAATACAAATAGAAAAAAAAAACCTAAATCCTTTGCATCATCCTTGTGAGAAATGAGTAAGCCGGGAGATCAGAACTCTCCTGAAGTGCTACTAAGCAGGAATAACTCTGAATCCCAATGATGACATGATGAAAAACTTCAACTCTTTCACCTTCTTCTTTGAAGACTGAAGGACTTCATATTTAGAAACTAAATTAGAACTAAATCATGTCATCTATGCTTTTCTGTACATGGCAAAAATGTGAGAAACTTATCCTGACCTTTCAGTGACATATTTGTTTCAAGATAATCTTTACTGAAGGGCCTTGAAAGACGGAAGATTTCCCTGCACCTTTGGGTAAATTTAATTTTTGGGGCATTAATTCACTCTTTGGTGCAGGGAGATGCAGTGCAGAAAAAGTGATGTGGTTTAATGTCAGGGAGCGGTGCCACTGCTTTTCCTGAAAATTTGTATCCGAGACACTTTCCGTGAGAGCAAGCACCTGCTAGGAATGGATGGTTGGAAGAAAAGACCTTTCCATCCTTTTGGTATTTATTACAACTGATGACCGCCGAGGATGGGGCGCCCAGGAGGGGCCCAGGAGCCGCCGGCGCCGCTCCAGCGTGCGCTGCCAGCCCAGGATCCCCGCGCCCGGGGCCCCGCAGCCCTCGCCCCGCAGCCCGGGGTGGCTGGGCCGCCTCCCCCGCCCACAACAAACTTTTCCTCCCAACTTCGCCGCTTCCGCCAGCCCGGGAGCGTGGGGCGGCGGGGAGAGGCCCTGGGTCCCGCGGCTCCCGGTTCGCGGCGCTGGGAGGACAGGGATGGTGCGCCCGGGACACAGAGCTCGGCCCCTGGCTGGCTTTGGGGAAGGGGTTTTACTTGGAGTTTTTTTTCTTCTCTGGCTCCTCCTCTTCTTCCCTCCTCCTCCTCCTCAGGGGGAGGGGAAGGAGGGAGGCTCTTGGGGCAGGAGTAGCCGGAGCCGGGAATTGTTTGGGAGTTCAGTCATCCAAAAGCTGTCTCCCGTATGGAGGGTCTGGCTTCCCGCATCCCGGCGCCTCTTCCCCCCTCCTCCTCCTCCTCCTTCTCNTGTGCGCGCGTGTGTGTGTGTGTGTAGTGAATTCCCCGCAGATCCGGCCTGGAAGTTCCCAGCTCCTGGAGTTAAGCCTCTTTGTTGCTTCCCTTCGTTTGGGGCATCTTTGTGTTTCCCCCCGCCTGCTCCACTGGAGACCGCGGTGAGTGAAAGAGAAGGGGGCCCGGGCCTGGTGGCCCTGGCGAGGGGCTGGGAGGGCGCACGGTGGTGGCGGGCGATGGGGCGCAGGGCTTTCGCCTCATCCATCTGCAGGCAGCGGCAGAGTTTGGGAAGTTGGTGTGGGGATGTGAGGGAAGGAGTCTGCCTAGGGATGTAGGAGACGTGACAAGGGAGTGGTGGAGAGCCGCTGGCTTGTTTTGGCGCAGGCAGGTGAGATGTGGGGGGGTCGGATGTTTCCCTCCAGCTCTTCCTCCTCGGCGGGCCGGCCAGAACTAATGGAGGGCCCAGGGCACGCACACGCTCCGCGGTGCTCCAGGGCTCGCCTGGAACTTTCCCGGCAGCCTGGTCCACGACCTTGCCCCGTCCTCACTGCCGGCTGGGCGAGGAGGCACGGTGAGCAGGGAGAAGGAGAAGCTGTGCAAAGTAAGCCGCAGATCCATCCTCCATTGCTCCAACTCTTGTCAAAAGCTGCTGGGAGTTACAGGCAAGAGCTGTCTCTGGCAGATGCGAAGGCATTTCGGTTTGTGCTCTGTGAAGGGGCTGCTGCTGCTAAGAAAAGCGGGGGTGGGTAGTCTGTCTGTTAGTAGAATTTTTGTCCTCTTCTGTGACCCTAGAGTTTTTAACCCTGGTGCGAGGATTAGGAGTGATTTGGGTCAGGGAAGGTAATATTCTGCCTGGCAGTGGGATGTTGTAGGTAGGATTTGTGCACACATGCCTCCCTGCTTGGACTGCAACTTTGGCAGATCGTCTGGATGGTGACTGTAAATAGAAAATGTGCTGGGGAGAAAGTGGGATGCTGAATTTGTAGCTGTGTTCAAACAAGACTTTTTCAAGTGCTCTGAAGATACTTACTTTGGAAAATAATAGACTTTAACCAATACCCCTGGCTGGCAGAAGGTACTTAATACAAATCTCTCTTTGGGCATATCCCCAACTGATTCTGGTACCCCAAGTGTTATTTCAATGGCGTTATGTGAAAGGCAGTTCACATCTATTAAAGTTGGTCTTTTTTGTCCTTGCTTGTTTTAAAGAAAGTCTCTTGACCTCTCTGCAGCATTATGTGAGTGGGATAACAGGAATCCATACATACACTCAACACCCGCGTGTAATTCCCAGCATGTCTTAAATGTTTTTCTTGGTCCCCAAGTCTCTTAATTTCTACGTTGCTACCATAGTGTCTTTTTGATATGTGCATTTGCAATCTGCCACTAAAATTTCATTTCCCATGGGCTAAAAAACTACCATGGAAAATATTAGAAGAATGTGGGCGTTTTGTAAGTAGAATTTTATCTTAGTTTTCTTTTGAAACAAACTGACTCAGTGTGCCTACGATTAAGAGGAGGGTTCTTCCATATTTATGCCTACGTACTTATATGGCAGACACTTTGAATTAATGGGTTGAATATTGAGGTTCATATCTTGGGGAAGGATTTCAGAAGAAACACGTCATGGGTTTGCAGTGAAGATTTGTTCTGTTTATTTAAGTGACCTAAAGAAATGAAGGTGAAATAAATTCCTATGCTACTAGGAGTCATGTGGGGATCTTCTGAAGGAAATAGGACAATTAGGAAGAGCTGTGAGCTCTCTGCTGGGTGCATGATATTCTCTTACAAGAAGTAAAAATTGAGTTTTGTTCCATGTCCTTTTCTTAATCTTTTTCTTCAGATACAGTTACAGGGACTCATCCTGCATATACCAAGGAGAAGAGGTCCCAGTAGGTGTTTGCTGTGAGGGTAGAAGTCAGGTACAGTGCAGTCCTCCCAGCTTCCTGCTGGGGAATGTGAGGCAGGTTCATCTGAACCGTGCACAGAGGTCCTGTGCAGCTGGGAGAGGCAAGGTCAGTTTTCTCCCACTCAGACACACACGCCCACAGGACCTTTATTTGAGAGATATCCCAGTACAAGTAGCTGAATCCACGCATTTCTTCTCTGCTTGGCACAATGAAGCATTGGAGCTGCATGATTCTGCATGTGTGTGCTCCAAACTAGCATGTAAGCTGTATGAGTTCTATGTGTCCCTGCAGTCTGGAGAAAGCAGCTTTTCTGTGCCTTCTACTGGCATGACACAGAAGCACAGAGCGAGAGGTTTTTTGAGATTGCAGAGTGAAACCCAGTGTCTGGTGTTTGCAGAGGTCTGTCCAGCCCTCAAAGTGTGAGACTCCTGGCTTGGAGTTTGGCTCCATTAAAGAACAGGTGAATGATTGCTCAGTCCACTTCACTGCTTGAAATTCTGCTATGTCCGCAAACTAACAGCAGACCGATCCCTCCAAATCTTCAGTGCCAAACTGGCAGCCCTGCAATACCTTCATGATGCTGGTACAGCTCCTCCTGGCTGACTAGGGCCAGTGGAATTGCCTCTTTGGGAGCCAGCTGGAGCCTCCTGCCGAGCAAGAAGCATCACGGGCTGGGCTAGGAAGCAGGCAGCCTGCTTTGTCCCCATACTCCACAGTGCTGCAGAGGAGAAACTCCCTTTCCTGAGTTAAGAAAAGTTACTAATTTAGGGCAGACCTTAATTTTTGTAGTTTCTTGTCATTGTTAGTGAAACACTTGACTGAAACACCACCAGATCTACCTGTCAGTGTTTCCTGGCCTATTCCTGAACCCCATGCCTTTAGGAGCACAGAAACTTTGCAATCGGATAACAAGCATAGGAAAAAAAACCAACTATTGCTTCTTCTACCTGGGCTGTGGGAGGGAGCATGGGTGACAGGACAGGAAAGGCACTTTAGTTGGAAGCATGTGTTCAGAGTGGAAGTGTTTGGGCTGGGTCTTCAGCCCATGCACATGCCCTATTGTGAGCTTGAATTTTCTCCACAGCCCTGTGCCTTACTGTTCCCATGCAGAAAATGGAACTGGACCCTGTGCTGATGGGTTGAGCGCTGGGAGGGGGGGCAGATATTACTGTCTGTGTTGGCTCTTGCCTGCTGACCTGTACCCACCCTCATGTCTCTCAGAGAACACTCAGGTGCACTGGAAAGAACCCTCTCTGTTGTGCTGAGTCTCCTCAGGACTGCCACAGGGCTGGAGAGGCACCTCTGTGCCTCCAAAATCACTCTCTTCCCAGGCAAAGACAGGCTGAATTCCAGCACCCCGCCTTGTGTGCCTCGTGGAGCAGGGGAGCAATGACAGGGAAAAGGGTGTTGGCAACCACGCTGGTTGTTTTAGCCCAGGTATGCCTGCAGGTGGGTTTTTAGAGACTTGAGCTCAGCTGGGCTCAGTTTAGACACTCAGCCTGCAAGGTGTTGCAACAGCAGTAGGCCAAGGTAACTCCCAGTTAACAAAAGCTCCTTTGGCAGTAAATAATGGTGGGTTGCTCATTTTAATATCTGATGTCAGGTGCCTCAGAGACGTGAGGCACAAATCCCTTGGACTTCTTCAATGTGCAGAGGTGACTTTGATATATTACTGCTGGCACGTTACAGACCAAGGCTTGCAAATCTCTTGGTTTAAACCATTACCTCCCGGGCTAAAAATTTGCTGTGTGAATTCTGCAGTTAGGATGGGATATCCCACAAGGAAAAAGTTCTCTTGCAAAATCTTTGGAGACTTCCTGTTTCTGGTTAGACTGAAAACATCCTGAGGGAAAAAACCTGCTGCTGTGTGTTCTGGTGCTCCTGTGGTCAGTCTCAGTTTAAGAGGTTGTTATGTATTCCAGTTCCTAGGCCACAAGAACAATTTAAGGCAAATAATGACTAAATGAATTGCAGGTCCTTAGGTGGAATGGGGATGAATATCATCTTTCGGGTTTCTAAATGTACTTTGGGTATTGTTCAACCTAAGGTATGGCATGCATCTTTTGCTGTTTCCTGATAATGGGTTTAGTTCCTTTTGGCTCCGAGTCACACGACATTGTGTCCGCTGCTTCCTTGGCTGAACATAGTGCTTGAGCCAGTTCTCTGGAGGGAATGCTTGCAGAATGGGAAGCTTTCAAAATTTGCTTTGTATGCATATTTGTGCATAAGTCTTCTAAAATCTCTCCACAGGAGCATGTGCTCCAGCAACACAGCTGTCTGAATGTTCATGAGAAGCTAAGACAAAAGGAGTATGGATACAGTGGAAGCAAGTCGGCTGAAAAGCTCAGAAGGATATTTATTGCAGGGAAAAGAAACCACTTGGTGCTTACACAGTCCCAGAGCTGCTGCGGGCAGTGCAGAGCTTTCTGCTTAAACAGGGAGCAACAGATCCCTGCCCTGAGGATGCTACATGCTCCTTTTATTAAAATGGCTTCTCTTCCCTGCAAAAGGACAAATGGGACGGGAGGCTCAGCGCTGCCTGATGGGGGTGGTAGCAGAGCACCTGCATGGGGTGCCTGTTAGGGGCTCTGAGGGCTGCCCTTGTGTGTTGTAGGAGCTCTTGAGTAAGAGGCAGTGCCAATTTATTTTGGCTCTGGTGGCATCGATGGAGAGAAGTATGCATCAGGGAGTGTGTGGGACGTGCTCGAGCTCCTTTGGCCTCTTTGTGAGCAGTGTGCCAGCACAGAGGTGAGAGCCAGACTTCATCCTTCCTTTCTGCTCAGCTGCTCTTGAGAGGCTGCTGCCTGGTGTCCAGTCATCTTCCCTGAGCAGCCATTAGATGTGAGGATGGCGACTATGCCTTGTGCCTGTGCAGAGTATTGGAGGCTTGCTGGGCGAAGTCCACACCACACCACAGCATGTTGCCCCTATGGAAACCCACCGTTGTCAAGTTTGCAGAGGATTTAGGCTGTGGTGTCTCTGTATGTGTGTGTGAAAGCCAGATGGTGTTTTGGGAAGCGGTCATTTTTCATTAACTTCTGTGCCTGGCAAAGGCAGTAAATCTTTCACCCCGAGCCCTGCAGCGGCAATACCATTTTAGCTCTCTCAGGTCCACTCTGGCAGAGAGAATAGCTAGCAGGTTGTACTTTCATGCACAGCCACAGACCCAGGGCCCTGCCAACTGCAGGGATGTGTTCACTGGCTGTAATGTCAGCGAGTCTGAACAAGCTTCTGTGTCTGAAGGCTGTGCATCAGGCTCTTCTGCTGTTCTTTAAATCATGAGTGCAGGGGAAAAGGGTGTAAAGATCCCTGTCAGAACTGTGTTGTCAGCTTTCAAATACCAGAATAAGGTTACTTTTCATTTTCTTTTTAGCTGACAAAACGACGGGTTAGACAGAGCCCTGTGAATTAATGTGTTGAGTTTAGTGTGGTTTAGAAAGCCTGTGGTAATGCAAACATTCTGAGGTAGTCTTTGAGAAATACAACTCAAATATGGATACACTGTCCTGGAATACAGTGTTTATTTGCAAAATTCAGCTTCTTCTAATAACATCACTGTAATTGATCCTGGTACTTCTAGGGAGAGCAGCTACCTTGCTTAGTGATTGCAGTGTTTTAGGGTGCAAGCCTGGGATGTGAGGGCAGCTGTATTTGATTCTCCTCTACACAGATTTCCCCCCAAGTTGGGGCAAGTTGGTCTTTGCCTCGGCTCTCCACCTGCAAAACTTAATGGCACTTCCCTGCCTCCTTGTGGTGTTGAGGATAGGTCTGCTGGAGATCAAGAGAGGCCATAGATTTGCTGGTCCTCAAAAAACCTCTTGGATGAGGGCCACAGCTGGTTTCAGCAGAGAGCCTCCTGCGGCACTGACAGCCCAGTGGGCGGCTCCTGTGGTTGCCTCTGGGGACATGTGCCCCTGCTTGCTGGGTGGACGTGGGCTCTGTAGGGGCTGCAGGTTGCTTTTGGTTTGGAGGGCAGGCTGGTGTGCAGCTACAGCAAAGGCCCTCTCAGGGAGCCTGGCGTAGGTAGCAGCAGTGCAGCTGCAGCGAACTTCTGGCTCCAGCCAGTGGTGGTACAGAGAGGCCATTGTAATCCTATGTGCTGTGCAGTGTACATCTCAACAGGCTAAGTGGCTCCAGGGTTGGTTGTTTTTCTTATTTTCCCCCTCCTCCTCTCCATCCCTTCAAATCTACTTTATGAAGTTCCTCCCCTTAAATTGAAAATTTGGCCTTATCTTCAAAGAAGCCCTTTAGTGCCAAGCTTTTAAAGGTGGGGAGGAGGCAAGAGCAAAAACATCACATCCATTAACAGCCCAGTTGCCAGAGAAAATGTTTTTTAAAACATAATCTGAAACCTTAGTGTTTGGGAGCCAAAGCCGAGATTGAGTACAAGTATGGGCCTTGTCCCTAGAGAGTCACAGCGCTGGGGATATGCTGGCACAAAGACAGATCATGGAGCGAGGATTCTTGTGCATGCACGCACACAAATAGACAATTATTTGGAAGCTAGTAGTGTTCTGGATGCTGAAGAAATTTAATCTAGTGCCTTCTGTCCCAAGTTGCTCCCTGAGCTGTGGCTGATGGGGAGAGCATTCTCATTGCTCCAGCTCTCCTCTGGATGGCAATCCCCTCTGGAGCAGGAAGATTCCTGCTATTTGTTGGCCGTGGGTGGTAAAAAGAACTGGCTGGTCCAGCTTCTTTAGAGCCTGCTGCTGTCAGTGAGAGATTTCCTTGGGACCCCTGAATGGTGATGGGCGTATGATTTTTGTATTTTATTTATCCAGAAGAAAGCTGCTTGTTCAACAAACCCAAGCACTGTCAGATTGAAGGGTTGGGTTTGAGTCCCAATGTCAAGAGATGTTTTCAGAAACATGCTGGGTGGGATTTTTCAAAAACACCTGGGCAGACTCTGATGATGTGGTGGAGAGTCAATGAGACTTGTGCATTGAGACCAGCTCCCCTCCTCACTTTTCAGTACACAGTCATGTTTGGTGGGTTTATGGGACGGTCCCACTGTCACCAGTGGAACAGCTGCACAGATTAGTCCTGACCACCTACTCCTGCATGGAAGTGGACCCTGTTTCCTAAGTGGCTATTCAGGCATATCCTGGCTTGCAAGCACTTGAAGTGCAGCTTCTAAGCCAGAGTCATCTGGGCAGAAAGAGAGCAAGATGGCCCTAATTATCCAGTTGTAATGGGGTTTGAATCCAGTGAGGAGCACCCCATTACTAACTTCTTCTGGGTATGGCTAGCCAGACCACAGCAGAGCTGTGCGACCCTTGCAGGAGAAGGGCTGGATATCTACTAGCTCTTGAGTCTCTGTGGGGACTTCCCTACCCCTCAGCTGGCCAAGCAGGGTGTCAGGCTTATAGCTGTCAGGCATTTCTGCAGCTGGAGGCTTGTAGGGTGAGACAAGCCTGTGAGAAGCTGGTGCATGAAGAGCTCCTCAGAGAGGCAAGCCAGCTGCTTTAGATGTGTCCATCATCACCTTTCGTCACTCCGACTTTACCCTTGGGCTGTCGTGGGACTGGCCTGAAGGGAAAAGATGTTTGCTTTCCAGCAGATGGGGTGGTGAGCTCCTGGTTCTGTGCCAGCTTGTGCCTGAACACCTCTGCAGTGCTGTAGAGAAAGAGTCCAGGGCCACACAAGGACTGGTTGCCTTGGAGGACCTTGCTGTTCTGGTTGCCTGAGGTGCTGTAAATGTTGCAAGAGTAGTTCAGCTGGAGTTGTCACCCCAGCTCCAGATCCTGTCAGAGGTGGCTGCCCAGGCAGCAGAGAGGAAGAAGGTCTTGGGATCATGATCAGCTATGCTGGATGAGCATGCAGCCCATTAGTTTGATGATGGATGCTGAGAAAGCGAAGTCAGTACCAAGGTACAGAGCTGGAGCTGCTGGAGCCTGGGTGTGTTTGCTGACCCTACTCACCTCTTGGTAGGGAGGTATGGAGCCAGTTTCAGGAAGCCTTAGGGAAGACTGATCTGGTTTACAGAGCTACAGCAAGACAAGCCAGCCTTGTGTCTCACAGGACAGGCACCAGTCTGCTCCTGCTCCCACCAGAGCCGCCTGTGCTTGCTCAGTGGGAAAGGTTTAGTACTGGCTGTGGTATCCTGCTGATGGCATCATGAAGCCTGTGGTCTTCTCTGGAAGGAAGGGTCTGCTACTTACATCATGTAGCAATTTTGGCAGGAACATAGTTGCTAAATATACAGTTGTCCTGTTTTCCTCACAATTGCCTGGGCTGCAGGTTTGGGGAGAAGGGAATAGGAGCACAAAGAGAACCAACACCAAGAGCAAGTGGCAGGCTGTGTTTTTCATTGATGCCTGACCCTATAATCTCCCTAGGGATAGCTTTGGCCATCCCTAACCTCTGAGCCACTTGAAAAAGCCACCTTTAAAAAATTTCCCAAACTAGTGACCAAGCAAACAAGTGCAAATTTCATCAGCCACAAAAATGTTGAGTATAACCCAGTTTTAGCACAGTTTCAGCACTGAAGATAAGTACAGGTTTCTTGACTCTCTGGATGAAAGCCTGAGAAAGGCCTGCTATGCCATCTTCCCCCATCACTATATTCCAAAACCTAAATTATTATTTGTATTACAGTTGTGTCTACAAGTTTTAACCAAGGTTGGGACACAGCTATGATAGATACCATGTTAACTTGTAGTGGGAGACTGTTCCAACATCCCCCTTCCAAACCGTGTGGCAAATGTGGAAGAGGAGATAAAAATAGAGCATGAAAAGGACACGTGTGCCTTGGAGTGACTTGGCAGGTCAGGACTGCAGCTAAGTACAGAGCCCATGGTGCCTGATACTCAGTCTCATGCTCCATCTTCCACCCTGCCCTCCTCAGAAGAGGTCAAAGTCGAGTGTCACTAAACCTTGATTGGAAGTTGTCTGCCCTGAAGCTGAGTGTTGTCCATAGCAGAGTCTCATCTTCCTTAGTCCTCAGCTCTCATCAGTGGCGACATGCTCCAGTGAGTGATTTCCCAAAAGGGCACTTGGCACTGCAGGTGGTGTTGGTAGCGTCCTGCTGCTGTGCATATCTTACATTGGGGCAGGCAGCGGGTCTTGCAGAGCTGGGGAGCTGCAGATGGAGGATAGGGCTTGTGGCTGAAGGGAAAGGAAAGGAGCCAGTTATGTTTTTAATTCGCTCCTGTCAGCCAGTTTTCAGTTGCAGCATTGTGCTTTGAAAGGTAGCTGGAAGAAGACAGTGCCAGTGTAATAACAGTATTTTGCTTGCAGCATGCAATCCCAAGTTAAACCGTACCATTACATAAATATTGTGTGCTTTCTTTCCACAGGGGGTCTGGGACTGTGCTTCTCCTGCTCTGGAGGCATTGCCTGTCAGGGCACAAGCCAAGAATAAGCTCTAACAGATGCTGCTAAGGCCAAGTCCATGCCTTGTATTGTGCCCAGGTGCAAGAGGAGATGTTCAGGTCAGCAAAGAGGTACCTTACGCTGTGAGGAGGTGCAGGAGCAGCAGGGAGGGACAGCAGGGTTACAGAGAACTGCTCTTCCTGAGCACGTGTTTGGGGACATACAGGGGTACCTGAATGCTAATCTGGCCCCTGCAGGCACAGGCAGCCTGGTAGGGAGCAGCTGTGCGGACACCAGTGGCAGGACACGAACAAAACCTGGCATGATGCATTAACTGGGAACTATCAAGGAGAATAGGATTGCTTCAGTGAAACCTGGGCAGGTTCTTTTCCACCTCCTTTCTTGTCTGACTTAAAGCACTGTTTGGGGGACCAGGTGGGGATTCAGATGCATCCTCTTCTGGTATCTATTTGCAAAAAGCTGCAGGCAAACTGTCTTGGGGGGCTGCTCATGGCCATGCCCTGCTGCTGTCTGAGTAACAGCCTGAACTGCAGTCTGAGGCTTTTTGCTGAGAGGAATGCTTTGAAACATATTGTTTTTAATGGCACTGTGTTGCCAGGGGCTCTTTGTGTCTAAGTGAAGGGATGACTCTTTGCTCTACTCTGTAAAAGAGGAGCCTATCTGTAGTAGGACTCCTCCATTTGGCAAGTGTTTTGATCTGCTCTCTGCAACCTAAATAATTGAATTACAGAAGAGATCTCAGATGAGGTGATTGTGCCCTTGCAGGCAGTGCCTTGGGAGTGGAAGAGTGGTGGGAGATGTCAGACAGCTGCACAGTTATGGCTTTTTCTTCTCTGTTGATCCCAGGTCACTCCTGTGCATGAAAGACTGCAAAGAGACCCCAACATAGCTGCTGCCTTCACTGATGTCCAGCTGAATTAGACAGGGCATGGGATGGAAAAGGCATTAGAAAATCGGTTTGAGCCACCCATCCCTCCTCATGCTTACTGAGAATAATCTCTTTCTACCAGCTCACAGCCCCCTTTCAGTTTTGCCTCAACCTCGCATCGAGAAGGGAGAACAGGATTGCAGCTGAGGATTCTAGTATGGCTCTGTTCCCTGCATGTATGCTGCCTCCCAAAGGATGTGGGTGCCTCTGCCAGGTCCTTGCACCCCCTTTTCGCCCTGTTTTCTATCTGTAATTTCCCTTTCTCTGCCTCAGGTCCCAGCTCTGCCAGCAGCAGTTGCCGGGGCTGAGAAAGGCTTGTTGGGCCATATCCTGGGTGCCCCTGCCCTTACTTGTTTTGGGGAAGGCTGATAAAAAACAGCTAGGGGTGCGTCCTCAGGTGCCAGCCCTGTGCTGCAGAGATGCTCCCAGCCCTGGCCGACCCGAGGCGAGTGCAGCGCGCTGCGTGTCGGAGCGGGTCTGGGAGCCCTTGCCCGGGCACGGTGGCTGCCTGCAGACACAGGCAGGGCTGCTGCTCCCCACAGGTTGTTCTGGAGAAATGCCGTCCTTGAAATGCGATCCGTGTCTCACCTTCCCTTCTTTCCCCTCAGCTGGTGGATTGGGGCTTGAGGGTTCAAAAGCAACGTTTTCAAGTCCCCAACAGTGTTTCGGATCTCATGGCATATTGCAGGCTGGGAGGGTTTTATGCTGACCTGTCTCCTTACATGCAGCCAGAGAAGCAGCAGACACAGCGTGGGCTGAGGTGCCAGCATCTGCAAGGGGCATGTAGGAACCAGGCCAAAAAGGCTCAGTGAGCTGTTAATGAACCACAGATGGTCAACTTTATCTTGGAGCCTGCTGAAGGCTTCTATTTGGGGTTCTAGAGCTTTCTGCTGAAGAAATATGTGAGTAAAAGCTGGTGGTAGGCAAGAGCTGGGAAGGAAGACCCTAAAATAAAGATCCTTAGAGATACATGGGGGAACCTCAAGAGATTATCTCTGCTAGAGGCTCATCATGTTTTTACTGAAGGTCTCCTTAACTACTCATGGGCTGCAAAGAAAAGACTTTAATTTTCCATGGAAGAATTTTGTAGTCAATAGGTAAGACCAGCAGAGGTTTATCTGTGGTTGTTACAGAGGAGGATCTCCAGAGGCTTTTCTTGAGTACAGAGCCCCTAAGGCTGCGCTAGATTAGTTCCTCTCTTGCATAGGGCAGGATGCTCCCAGCAGATGTTTGTTATCGGCAAAGTAAAGCAGAGAAACAGAAAAACTTCAGCTGGCAAGAAATGCAGAGGGAAATTATAATTGTTTCCCTGTTGTGCTTGCAGAGAGAATTCTTGAAACTACTTTCTGTCCCATTGTAACATTTTATGTTTATATAGCTTATCTCTTTCATGAGGAACTATTAAAGCCTGCAGCATATTGTGGATGTGATTATATGAGAATAGCTTGTTTTACCCATCCCAGGGCAGAGCATGCCAGCTGCACAACTGGATCTAAAATCACAGAGCAGCATTTTCACAAAACTGAGTGCTTTTCTTCCTGAAAGAGTTTATTATATTTTCCAAGTTAAGAAATGGTGAATAATTTCACTAATGATAATTCTGAGATTTTTTTAATTTCCCTTAGATAGGTGAGTTTTCACAGTTGTTAGAGGGAGGGGAAAGACCTTATTCCTTCCCACTTCTAATGCTGCACTTGTGGTCTGTAGCAAGTGACAGTATTTAATGTAATTTGTAGGGTAGGTACTGCCTGAGCTGATCTACAGATAACTTGGCACTGAACAGTGAAAGGTTTTTCTGGGGGTATTTAGTGCTATGGGACAGTCACAGATATCCCTTCTCAAAGAAAGGACTGACAGTATCTGTTAGCAGTTAGAGATAAATGTCCTTGTGGCAGAGGATGGCTTTTGCAGAGCACCTGAGTTCTTAAAGGAGTCTCTGTACAATAAAGGAATCTAATACTCCTTATGTTCCTTTACTGGACAGTAATATAAGGATTTTTTGAAAATCCAAGGAGTTCTAGATTTATATGTCCTGGTAGGCAAGCAAATGTCAGGGGTTTGCTGTGTCCTCCCAGAATACTGCTGGGTGAGTCTTTGGAGAACACAATCTGATCTTTTTTGTGAAACATTTGCTAGCATCTCTCAAGCAAAGGTGATTTCTGCATTGAAAAGACATTCTAAAATTATAAAGCAATTCACAATACAAAAGTTTTTTACTCCTTTGCAACAGAAGACAAGGTAGACTCCTTCAATTAGATTATTAGCATATTAGAATTAGGTTTTTAAAATGTCTTAGGCTGAGCAGAATATGTTGATAGATGGAAGAACAGATTAGAATCTGCTGTTGTCACCCTTAAAGCCCAGGAGCTAGTGTCACTGTTTATTCCTGGTCTCTTTACTGCTTACAGTTTTCTCCAAAAAAAAAAGGATTGGGTTTGGGGTTTGAGGTTTCTTTTTTCTTTCCTTCCCCTGTTCTAGGCCTGACTGTGACCACAGTCATGTATTTGGTTTTTTTCCTCTCTTACTTCCAAATGCAGTTACATAACAATAGCCTGGAAAAAAAGTACTGGAAATGATTTGTTCATGAATTTATTTCCTTTTTTGGGCTACAAGGAGTGGGTTAGCATTTGGCTAAGGAGGCTGGGAGCTCCAAGCCATCTCTTTCAAGGTTGAACAGGGTTTAAATGGGAACCATCCTGTTAAAATGAGAAGTACTGTAGAAATGCAGCCTTTCTGGAGCAAGCATTTCCATTGCTCCATGTGCAGAGCCTCACACTTGGGGCACCTTTTCTCAGCTGAACTTTATTTGCTATTTATGTAATAGCAGCATCTTGTACAGACACTACTAAACAGGCTTAGTCTGCCACAGGCAGGCAGGGACCGACTGGAAAAGAAATGCTCCTCCTGTCTTGGCCTTCTTCAGAAGTGGGTGATTGTTTGCTTTCCTTAATAGTCTGCTAATAGGAGGTAGTGGGTGGTGTTGTCTTTCTTATTTATTTTATGTAGGATGTCATGACAGATGGTGATTTTGACTGTTGTTCTCAGCTGTAGAAACTGCTTTCTAAACCTAGCTAGCTGTGGTGGAGGCATCACAGCAGGATGATCTGTGAAAGAGGAAAGCCTATCAGAGACATTAGATTCCCAGCTGACTGTGTTCTGTCACCTCTCTCCTGAAGGGCAGGAAAATAAGTGTTTTGTAGACAGGATTAGGAGATACATTTTTAATGTCTGGATCTTTGGGTCTTGGCAGGTGAACCTCTGATGGCAAGGAAAATTAAAAATCACCAGGTGGGACAACAATGAATATGTGATTGCTGTGCTGGTCAGGAGGGTGTTTGTTAAAACATCAAACAACACAGGCAGTGAAATCTTGATATTTTATTGATTTTTCAATGCATTTGGTACTTACAGGAGAGAGAGCAGAAGCAAGTGGAGCTTATACGTACTGGAGAGGGAACATAATCTGATAAAGGCTAGACCAGTCAGTAAAGTTTTCAGATTGCAGGAAATTTCCTCAAAGTATTTATTTATTTATGGCTTTGCTGAAAAGTTTTCAACCAGCTGTGTTTAAAAATATAACAGTAATGAGATACTTAAAAAAGGAGTTAATCTCTCCCTCTCTTTGACATGCTGCAGAGCACCAGCTGTAGCACAGGCAAGCCCTGGGGAATCCAAGTGGCCTAGCCGTGCAGCCTGCAAGCCAAAGTCACACCTTGGGAAAGCCAAATCCTGGAGGGAAGCACTGGCCTGTGGCAGGTCATGGGGATGCTGGAGGGTGACCATTTGGCCATCCTCCAGGGGCAGCAGGTTTAGCCTGCACAGCTCTTCAGTTCCCCAGATCTCCCCAGCTCTCTTAGACCCCAGGCACTTGTTCTCAGGGCAGCGAGACCCAGTTTTGTCTGGAATACTGGGAGGCCTTGAACTGTCTCTGACAGCCCCAATGGGGAAATGCTGGAATGAGGAGGAAGGGAAACCAAAGGCTTTTGTACTGAAGGAACAAAAAATATGCTCTGCATGTCCCTGGGTTCAGCTCTTACAGACTACAAGCCAGACTGGGTTTTTTGTTTTGCTTTTAAATGCTTCTTTAGCCAGTGCATTTTTTTAAAATTATTTTTTGTCTGTCTGTCTTTTTGGGAGACAGAGCCAGTCTAGGACTCTTCATTTGGCCCATCCAGCCTATCCACAAAGCATGCACAAGCCATCTTTTCCAGGCTCATTTCCTCTAAGATTCCCTGTGGCTTTGCAGTGACCAAACCTTTGTGTTTGATATCAAGGTGGAAAAGGCAGGCCAGCTGTGCTGTGTCCTCCAGTCCCGTGCCAGCAGGGCTCAGTGCTGGGTGCAGGAACTCTGTGAGAGCTGCAGCTGTGAAAGTGGTAAAAAATGACAGTGTGTGGTGATTGGCAGAAATTGTTTTGAGGAAGCAGATGCCTGCTCCGATGGTGATGATGGCATGGCACATGGCAGACTGGAAAGGCAAAGCATGTTAATTTTGGTCCCAGGTGGAGGATTGTGTGGAGTCTTGTCTCCTCTGGCCTACTGGTTTCAGCTTCAAGATGCATATCATAACAGAAAAATCTCCTCTGCCCTCTTTCCTTTTTCCACCACTGGTAGCTAATCAAGATTGGATTTTAATGACTTCCCTCTACTCTCTCTGTTTCCTCTCCCCCTGCCCCACACATGCCTTTTTTATATTTTTTAATGCATTTCTTTTTGGCAGAAGTTGAAACACAAGAAGCATTTGGACCAAGATGAAAACAGTGGAGGAGCATGTTGGGCAGTGCAGTGCTTTGTTCTGAGTTCAGGGGGAGAAAAAGAGAAGCGAGGGGGGACAGGATGTCATTTCCCAGATGGGGACCCTGCCAAAGATGTTCTTGCTTCAGAAAGCAAGGAGTGATTTTTGAGACCATACCATGTTTAACCCTTTGCTCACCCGCTTCTGCCATCCAGGGAAACAGCAAAGGCCTGGACCAGAAGTGGGATGGTGTCGTGTTATGTGGCCCAGGTGATGTGAATGGTCTCCAGCCAAAGTCTGCTGTTATGATTAAATGCTGTCAGCAGTCTGAGGGGCTTGTTCTTCTGTTCAAAACCCTAAGGAGTGGATGAGCAGTCTGCATTTGTTTATGAGGGAGCGTCCAACACCAGTGCAATTGCTGTTGGAAAAACGAGATCAGCACGTTCCTTTCAGGGGATAGGACTGCTGTGCCATATCCTGCCCTGCCAGAAGCACCTGGTTGGATTTGAGATGCTGCTGAACTCTGCTTCAGCTGTTCCCATTGCAGGACAGGGAGCACTTTTGCCTCGTGATGCCTGGGAAACACCTTGTCCTGTGACCAAAGGAGACCTGCAGTGCTGGGACTGCAGCAGCAGCAAGCCCCAGGTGGCTTGTGGCTGTGCTGGGCACCGCTGGCTGGTCATAGCACTGGTTCCTCCTCTCTGTTTTGAGCTGGTCTCCCATGTGAGAAAATTGCAAGTTTGGAGGGTATGGGGTGGGGAGGCCAGAAAATCTCTATAGGCATGTATTTACTGCCATGTTTATAGCTCCTTGGACCTTAAATATTGCACCATGTGTGTAGGCTGCTGATTTAACTGTCCAAAGGCTGTTGCACAGTAGCAAATTGAGGGTGACGATACAGGAGGGGAGCAGAGAAGGGAAAGTTAAAGCAACTCTGCCTCTTCATTAATATCTCTGCCAGGTTACAAATACTTGGAGCACTTATGTCAGGATTCTTCAGCCTTTTAAATTTGGATGGAATTCTCCTGTGGAAGGCCACCCTCTTCCCTCAGAGTTGGAGTGAACCAATGCTGTATGCATAAAATGGATCAAGTCCTTTTGTGTCAACGCAGACAGAGTCACTGTTCACCACAACTAAACCTGCAAGCCTGTTTTTCTTTAGGACCAGCAGCCTCTCTGGGCCCTTTGATCTCTTGCAGTCCTTCTCTAGGTAGGAGGATGACAGCATTCCTAACCACCCCCCCATGAACCTCCTGCAAATAAACATAGTCTAGGTACAAAGCTATCAGTAATTTTGGGGTGCAGAATCACAAACTTCCTCTTCCCAGCACTTTTGGATGCAGCATGAGAGTTTTTGATCACTTGTGCAGAATTCAGCTGGTCACAAATATGCCAAGGAATGGTTATAACAACACTCCTGTGGGCACATCTACGGCCAGTGACTAACAGAGGAGTGATGCATCCAGTGCTGGCCTTGAAACATGCCCTGTGTATCTTACACTTCTTTCAGACAGCTAAGAGAGGTCTGATCTATAGGAAATTAATATAATGCCACTCTGGTATCATTGTTCAGATGAGGTGTAGAAGAATAGGGGTGTGTAGACAGAAGATGCATGTGTAGGACTGCCTGTGATGGGTTTCAGCTTTATTTTTGACATGTTCAATCTTGAATGCTTTCCCTTGGAGGTCAGCAGACCTGGTTGGAAATTCCATGTGCACGTCTTACTGCACAGCATGTCTAAACTTGCATATTTTTCATCCATTTTCTTGGATCCCTTAAGTCATCCAGGTACCCTTTCCAGCAGTCTTGTGAACCATGGGAGGGAAGCACTGACTGATGGATAGGCGCTTAGGTGGGAAGCAGAGACCAGTGTTTCCCCTCACTTGCCCAGTGCCACTAGGCACCCTTGGCTTCAGGGCTAGGATCAGCTGGTTTGCCCTCAGATCTTTGGCCCTGGTCTCTGGCTTCTCATAAGCACAGTAAATACCAGTGCAGGCTTTTAGGTAAAGTGGGACTAAAATGCATGGTACCAGAGCTATTGGGCATTGCTCACTATCTTGGAGGACTCCTTTCAGCCTGGACTTTGGCTTTATTTCAGTTGCCCCGGTGGTTGCATGTATGTGGTGCAGGAACGTGTCCACTGAGCCACACAGGCTGCTGTACTCACACCTGCCCAGTTCTGCAAATCCTATTCTAGATGAAAACACTTTGAAGGTGTGAGTTGATCATCGTTTGTCCATCCTGGTGGTGGGTCTTCCTGCAGCAGTTCATCCCCTTGGCTTCACTAGTGCTTGCTGATGGGCTCAGTTGGCCTGTGACTGCTTATCATGGGGTATTTGCAAATGATGGCTCATTGGCTCTGCTACGTCTCCTTCTCTGTTTACTTAGTTCTTGGCAGCTGGATGTTTGAATGTTTGCTTGACAAACAATTTCCCTGAAGTCTCTGATTACAGAAAGTTTAGTCTGACAAACCCCAATGAATTACCCTGTTCTCTGTTGTCAGTGGTATCTCTCTGTCTCCCTTAACCACAATATTTTGTGTGTGGTGCAAATTCATATTTTCCCCTTGTTGCAATCAGCCTGCCCCTCCCTGCTTGGTTCAGTTACCGAGGCAGTATCCCCAAGATGCTGACATCTGTATTTTACTAATCCAAAAATCCTGGGGCTACCAGGAAGCAGTACAGATAATAACACTACATACCTGTCTAGCACCTTTCATATGGGAATCTGAAATTGTCTGACTCATGCTCATCTCATTACTGCTTGTACTAGCTGGAGTTTGCTGTTCCTGTTTTTGCAGCCTGGAAAGCTGGGACACAGGGTAGGGGTATATTTTGTCTAATAGAGGAGGAGATTCCAGAAATGTGGCATCGTAACCTCCAAGACTATGAGTTTCTATCCCTCTCTGTCTTCCTAATTTGTCTCCAAAAGAGAGAGATTGGAGCGGGATGGTTAGTTTGAGCAGTGCTTTATTTGCAGTCATGCATGGCTTTATTTGGTGTCTCAGTAAATTCCACCCAAAAACAAAAAAGCAATTGCAATATTTCTCCAAGGTAGGCAAGGTTACCTTCCTTGGCTGTGATCAGGGGTCCATAATGTAGTTCTCAGGAAGAAAACTATCAGAATACTGTCTCTTGTTGTCAGTTTGGTGGTTTGGAGCGATGCTGAGGGACAAGTGTTCACGGCCAGCCTGGAGAGGGTAAAGTCCTTACTGTGTTCCAGGGGTGGTAATGAGACTTGTGAAAACAAGTCTGCAGGTGTCTGGGTGGTCAGGCCAGGCTGTTAATCCATCCAGCTGGTGGCCTATTTTGGACAGTGTCCAAGACCAGGTAGGATACTGCTGCTTTTCTTACAGCCTCCATACACAGCTGAGGACCTTGCAAGCAAACCTGGGCTGGTTTATGGGTTTGGGTGGAAACCACAAGCAAACCATGTCAAATCGCTGCATTCTGCCCCAAACCAGGCAGAGTGCAGATGTTTCTGTGTCATTTTGCTTGGAGACGACTGGGAGAGGAAGGAAAACCTGCACGGATCCAGCGTTGCTGTAAGGCCATAGGTGATCTGTTCCTAAAGCCTTCCAGTGCCATTCCCATGGGTAGATCAGACAGATGAAGGCAGAATAATAAACAATACCCGAGCTAACATCTCCTGGGAGCTTGGGCTTAAGAGGAGGGATATTTTGTCTGAAACTCTTCCAGAAAGGGACAGTTGGGAGGGGGATTAATGTAAATGTGGACCTTCAACATATGTAATCTCAGCCGAGGTGATGAGACAGTTGGGTCAGGGTTTCCTGTGCTGTGGGGCCCTGGAGTATAATGTGCATGGGAAATAGAAACCCTAAGAAAGAAAGGAGGAGAATCGCTTGCCCCGGGGAGTAAAAGTGCATTTATTTTTCATGTGTTGCATCAGAACACACTAATTTTTGCCCGGGAGGGAGGGCAAGCACATGCAAAAACAGTCCAGCTCGCTAGGAAAGGGGTGGGGACGTGTGATGCCAAATAGCTCAGGAAATGTGGCTGTAGGACTGTCCCCCCCTGCACTTCCACGCAGGGCACAAGACCCTCCAGCGGGCGTGTGCCAGGGCTTTGTAAGGGAGCGGTGCTCTCCCCTTGAGCCTAGGGCATCCCCGGCTCCCCAGTCTGTCCCCCTTCTCCCATTCCCTCTTCTCCCATGCGCTTTTATTCATTCTGCAAACAGTGTATGCCAAATCCAACTTCACAGCTGGCTCTGCTCCACGTGTTTGTTTTCTGTGCCTGCGCGGCGCTCACCAGCTCTGCTTGCGCTGCGGCTCAGCGGCGGGGGGAGAGCAGGGCTGCTGGGGAGGGAAACGGGAGCAGGCTGCTGCTTGCCAAGCCTTATTTGTTTAAAGCTTAAGCCTGTTTGAGAGAGCCTTTTTGGAGTGAGGGGTAAGTGGCAGGGGTGGGATGTGGGGGAATGGAGAAAGTAAACTGTGCGTCAAGGAAAGCAAACTTTACAGCTGGAATTGCTGCTGATGCTTGTTGTGTGAAAGGCCTGGGGAGGGGCCTTCGGCTCGGAGCTCCTGCTTTTTTTTTAGCGTGGGTTCCAGTGTGAATGGGCAGGAGTGACAAGTGGGGAGCCAGTGGCAGGGCTGTGCTGTGCCCAGTTATCACAGGTGCTGCTGCTTGACAGGCCTGGCTGTGGCACTTGCCAGAGTGTCCTATGAGCTGGCTGGGGCACAGGCAGGTGAGTCTCCCTTCTCAGGCTCTGAGGCAGCAGCATTTTGCCATCCTTTTGTTACGGAGCATGCCCCTGTCGACAGAGAGAAACCCTGCCCATCTCTCTGTGCAGGGCGACCTGGGGTCTTGCTTCATCTCCTGCCACTTTGGCTCACTGTCCTCAATGGGACCATCATTTTATGGAAAGGTGTGGTTATTGCTGTGATGATAAATGGGGCAAATCACATGCAAACACAACTTTTTAAAAAGCCTAAGCAATGCAACCCTCTTCTCTTCATCTCTGGGAAGAGGGGAAATCTGTCACCCATCCTGAGACCACACTGTGAGTGTGTCTCCCATGATTTTTCACCTTGGGGTGGACCCTGTGGGGTTTTGGAGTGGCGTGGCAGCTGCTGATCATGGCACAAAGTAGGGCTCTGGATCAGCCCATCTGGGTTCTGGCACTCAGTGCTAATCCCCGCATCCCACCTTAGGCATTTGGCACAAGCCAGAGCATTTTCTATGGACAGTAATTTCTGTCCCTTTGTTTTGCTAGCCTTGAGCTTCCTCTTGTGTTTTTTGGAGTAGTGACATGTCTTCCAGGGGAAATTTGTCCCAGCAGAGAGTTCTAGAGGCTTTTGACCTCCTCCCCTAACGAAAATCATTATTGTTAGTGAAAAGCAATTTAGTGACAGCTATGGAGAGTAAAAACTCCCATTTATTCCCAAATTTGTGAAAGAAAAAAAATTCCCCAACTTTTAAATACCGTCTTCAAAGGACAAGAAAAATGGGCTTGTGCTCTTTTGCATCCCAGCAACAAGTCATTGCTGAAAGGAGTGCAAACTAGAAGGCAGTTTCTCTTTATGGTGGTGATGGGGATGTCTCTAAAGCCAGCCATCTGGGGATTAAACTTTGTATTGACGTTACTGGCAAGTACTTTGTCCTGTCTCTTTTGTGTGCTCTTCTGGATTTTGATGTCAACTGTGTTAAACTAGCTTTGTGCTTGTTAATGCAGTTTCTGGGCCTGCTCCCATTGAAGTCATGGCAAAGATCAGGCTGATTTTGGTGGCAGTAGAATCAAGTCCTCTCCTGTAATCCAGAGGATGTGTTTTTTAGCAGGTATTTATTTCTCCTGTGCCACTGACTTACGTTTATGATAAGCTTGGTCAATTTTTTACTGCAACAGTTGTAGGCACCCTTGTTCTTCAAGTACACACTGAAAGAAGGTTCAGAGCCTAGGAAAGCTACTCAAGTCTTTGCTCTGCCAACAGAAAAATTTCCCCATAGCAGGTTCCCCCAAGGAAGGCTTAACAGTGTCACTGGCAGCTTCTGTGGACTTCTCTGCTTTGTGGTTTGTGTTTTTTTTATTAGTGAATCTGTTTCACTCTATTACTAAATGAACATGGACAAGATTTTTCTATTGTTCCTAGACAAAGCTTATTTGGATTTTTTTTTTTTTTAGTTTGGTACTTAAAGGTAGGCTCATGTTTAAGCATATGAAGATGTGGGCTGCTCTTGAAAAGCATCCATAGCTGCTGTCTCTGGCTTGTGATCTACTCTGTGAGCAAGAGCTTCTGAGTCTCAGTTTGCAGGTGGCCATAGCTGACAGACACTGAAATGTGCTTGCTCCCTGAGCACTCCTGCTGTGCTCCATGCAGATGCTGACTGGTAGGGTTTGTCCACCACTCCTCTGTGCTTTGGTTCATATTATACAGAGAGAGGAGTGTTTCAGCTGGTGGTTACCAGCATGAATGGATGCTGGGATATTTATTGTCTGTCCTGTTGCAAGCTTGACCCCATCACACGACAGAAACAATAAAGTGGAGATGGGTCTTTTCAGGCAGCTCCATGTCACACCTTTGCCATGATTTGTGGTCTTCCTTCCCATTCTTGACCACTCCTCTTGCTGCAGAGAGGCTGTAGGGTGATATTAGGTAGCCTAGGATTTTTAGCGTTGCTGCCATATCAGTGGCAAAATGGTTGTTCTGGTCAACATCTTGATGTCCTGTAGCTGGGGAGTGAGAGTTGGCTGTGTGTGTTCCCCAAGAGCTGCTGGGGAAGTGATGCAGAGTGAAAGCAGTTTTGGAAAAGAGCATCATGTTGGGGATCCCCATGGAAAAATGCTATTTCACTGGGACCAGGGCATGCTGCAGAAGTCTATCTGTTGATTAAGCATTTGTCTTAGAGCAGCATTGAGTTTCTGGTGGAGAGGAGTGGTTTTCCTACTATTCTGAGCAGGCCACATTAAAATTAAGTAGAAGAGTGTCAGCTGGAGAGAGAGAATTGCTTGACAGGTGATGGTGTGAGGTGATAGCCCCTGCTCAGAGGAAAACAGGACAAGGACTTGAGCCTGGATACACATGTGGCAGGTGAGCTATGGCATTGCCATGTCCTTGCCCTGAAGCACTGGGGACAAATGCAACATAAAGAAATCTGCCAAAATCCCAACTTGTTTCTTCTCTTTTCTTCTGCTCTGTTTCTTTCTTGACCGTCTCATCTAAATTCAATTTTCCTGCTTTTTCTTTTCTGTCACCTTTATTCCACACTTCCTTTTAGTATCTCTGACGGCTTTTGCCCAGCATCACTTCCCCTGCGTCTGCCGGGCCTGCCTTCCCTCTGACCTCTCCCTAACCCAAGAGGCAATTAGACTCTCAACATCAGATTTCAAGGTCTGGGGTTTTTTTGTTTGCAAAGGATGAGAAGGGAAAAACAAAAGCAGTGCCCTGAGTAATGTAAACTACCCACAGGCACATCTGTGCATGTGTGATGACAGCTCCTGATGGGAACTGCCCATCGCTCCCTGCACCCTCCACTACAGCTGCTGACAGGGAGGGAACAACCTGAGGCCTGGCTCATGTTCAGTGTGGTGGAGCCCAGACCAGGGCCAGCTGCATCAGCTGGCATTCGCCGCCCATCCTGTGGATCCCACTGCATCAGTTGCCAGCAGAGCCATTCCCTGGGCTTTTCTTGCCCAGATGTACACTCTCACTTATTCCCAGCTCTCTGTTACGTGCTTTTCCTCTTCGTCCAAAGAGCAAAAAGGTACAGACAGGTAAATTTTGTTAGTGCTTGTATCAAGCATCCTATAGTAACTAACTCTTCTGCCCAGTAGTGTGAAGTCTAGAGGACATGGGATTATTCTTCTTCTGTGTTTAGTACAGCATCTGCCTGCATCTCTGACTGCATTGACACTGATCCTTGGCTTTAGTTGTGATGGGAATGATAAAGCAAGTATTGTTTTCATATGGCAAGAGATAGAATGCTTCAGGCAAGTAATACAGTGTAGTAAATCCCTTGCTGCTAAGACTTAAGGTGTGTTTTTACAGCATGCTGGTATCAGTGGGTGACCCCTTTCCTGCTGCCTCTGAAATATTTCTTACCATGAAGATTCAGCGTTGTCCCATAGTAAAGGCTCAAAAAAGCAAAATTTGGTTGCTGGACCATCAGCTGAGTTTGTAGCAGCTGTGAGGAAAACTGAAAACACTCCAGAGCAGATAATTCATTTCAAGTGTGTGACTACATTGATGTGGTTTTCAAGGGGATCCTGACCCTTTTGTCCTGACACCAGCCTTGGCAAGAGAGTAGGTTGAGCTGCACCTCTGCGGGGCCTTGATCTCGCACGACCTTGATAGCAGCAATTCTGCTGGTTCTCTGACACTGGAAGATAAAGCCCCTGAATGCAGGACCTGCACCCTTCCGTAAGTGCTGCGGATGTCCACCCCTTTCAGGATTCCTTAGCTCTTTGAACTGGGACCTTAGCTGCGAGGTGGGAGAATCTACAGGTGGATCAAGAACAAGAAGGATGGAGAGGGCTGAGGAAAAGTTGGTCTAAAACAGTGGCAGCTCTTCCAGTAAGGGAGTGAAGCTGGACTGGAAGGTTTTGATTGGAGCGGCAGCCTGTCCCAGCCACGGGGGCAGCCCTAGCAGCTGCCCCAGGGCCACTTTCTCCCTGCATGCACTTGGGAGAAGGAGCCAGAGAGCAGCCAGTAGTTCCAGGCTTGTTGCAGCAACAACATCTGTTTCCTAGGTGCACTTTGTTTCTGAAGAGGCTGTACAGCACGCTCCATCTGCGCCCTTCTCGCTTTTTTCTTTTTTTTTTCTTTTTTTTTCTTTTTTTTTTTTTTTTTTTTGCCGCTTGTGCTGCGTTCGGGAGGCTCTTAGGGGAGGCTCTTAGGGGAGGCAGGCGCTTCCCGGGAGGACCCTGCGCCAGCTCCATGCCAGCGCTGGCTGTCGGGCTCTTTGCACCCAGAGCAGTATTGTCAGCATCTTGACAGCTGGCCGGCTGCATGCTTATTAGTTACTACTTTCCTCCTGCCCTCCACCTCTCCTTCGCCTCCCTAACCACCTCTAGCCTCTCCCTTCCCCCTTCCCGCTCCTTCCCCATCGGCTGGCCAGCCCTTTGGGGAGCCCCCAGCCTCTCCAGATTAGAGCTCTCCAGGGACTTTGTCCTTTTGAAAGGAAGAAAGAAGGGGAAAAAAAAAAAAAAAAAAAAACCAGGAAAAAAAAAAGGAGGGGGGGAAGGAGGAGGGGAAAAAAATTTATTAAAAAAAAGAGAGAGAGAAAAGAAAGAGGGGGAACAGAAGAATGAAAACAGACCCAAGGGGCAATAGTCCCTCGAGCCATTTCACTGCATTACAATGAATATGGACTCTATTAAGCTCCGTTCTGCCTGTTAGTGTTTCCCAGGGCAACACAGCTCCCATATGGCAAGCATGCAGCAGATTAGGGTAGGCCTCCGGGCTTCATTGAGGGCCCGAGGCTTGACTGGCAGTTGAACCCCATCCTTCCCCCCCCTCCTCACACTTGACACTGCCTGTGTTTATCTAAAGCAAAAGGGCCCGGGTGGGAGAAGGGGGCATTTGGGGGGTTATTGTCCCGGGCAATGGGAGAGGGCAGGGAGAGGGGTGGGGGGTGATGAGGGAGGGAGGTGGGATGGAGGAGAAAGGGTGTGGGGGGGCGCAGCCCCTCATACATATTCAGGAGGGGTCTTGAATGGGCAGAGGAGAAATAAAGCAGATGGAATTCATGTTAAAGAACAGCCACAATCGCCCTCCAAAAACAAGGAGAGAAAAGCGGGCAGCCTTAAAGGAGCGTAGGGAGCAGCGTTTATCCAATTAGCAGGGTTGTCAAATTGAATTTACTCAGAATGGAGGGGGAAGCTGAGTGGGGGGGGCGCGGGTGGGGGGGAAAGGAGGGAAATTAAGTGTCTAGGGCATGGGGGGAGCATGATATTGAAGAAGGGATATGGGTTTTCTTTCTTACGCTTTAGCCTTGTATTTTCAAGGACTGGAGCTGCTTTCAGGGCACGCCAAGGGGCAGCAAAAGCCACTGTGTATACTCTGTTTTAGGACAGGGCTCCTCTCCTGGTAACTGTGGAAAAAAGGATGTGTATCCTATGGGGCAAGGCCATCCTTGCATCCGTGGCCCACCTGCACTAGACCTGTCCCTGGCTGGCAGGTCCAAGCACCCTGGACCACCATGCCACAGGCAGTGCCCAAGGTGAGCCACGCTCACTGCAGTGCCACCACCATAGTGACACTGGGGAGCCCGTAGCAGATATGGGGGTGGCATTTCGTTCTTCAAGCAGCCTCACGCTTGCTGGCTGATGAAATGCCAATGTGAAGGCCTTTGCTGGGTCTCAGCAAAGTCAGCCTGATCAATGCCAGCTGGAAAGTGGCGCTCGGTTCAGAGGAGCTGTTGGATGGAGAGGTGCCAGAAACTGCAGGCATTGGGTCCTCAGGGATATGAGGAAAAGTCAGACAGGCTGTGAGAGGGCTTTGGATCCTGTTGCTAATTCAAAGCCAGCATGCCCAGTCCTCTCCCTGGTGATGCTGCAGGCTGTTGTGTAAAGGAACTGCTCAGGGAAGTATCTTCATATTGAGGAAGACAAAAAAGTTACAAAGATATTTGCATGTTTGGTTTGTTGCTGGTTGGGTTTGCATGTGCAGTTCTGTTCAAGGAAAAGAGATGTTTTACCTGCAACTTTAGTTTATTTTTTTAAAGAGGTGTCTATTGCTCAGGATTTGCTTGAATTAAAACTGGTTCTTTTTTAGGGTTACCCAGTTGCAGTTTTTACGAAAACTCGCTGATCTGTGGTGGTTGTGCCATGCCAGGTTTTATTCTGGATATTTTCCTTCTGACTATAAGCATGGATTTATCCCAGGCTTTCTCTGTTGTGGCTTTTTGATAGACTCTCTGAGCTCACAAGCAGCCACTGAGAGAGTCTTTTTTGCCTAATCACTTTAAAAAAGAGAGAAGGGGTTCCCCTCATACAGTTAGTCAAGGGCTATGTTACAAGAGCTAATGCACTCTGAAATCAGTAGCTCTCAGTGCTACAGAGGGAAAAACAGGCAAGCTTTTATCCCTGTTTCAACAAACACTGTGCTACCTCCTTGACTTCAAGCATAGTGGTGAAATATTGGGTTCTGCCTTTCTGCCCTCTCCTGATATCATCCATTTCCCATTTGGGATCCTGCCACTCCCTATGGCACCTGCACACCCATCCCCATCAGCTGCCCATGCTGTTTCATGGGAGGGGGAGCTTCTGTCCTGCCCCAACCTTTTACCGAACCCTTTCAGAGAAAATGAGCATAATGTAACAGTGTGAAATTAATACTTCAGAATGGGGATGGGGGCTGGGTAGAGGTTAATTTTGCCCTGTGGGATGTTACTGTTTGATGGGTTGAGGAGAAGCAGTCAGGGATGCCCAGATTGCTGTCCATGCCCAGGAATCACGCAGGGACTTTGCAGCTGATCTGCTCAGGTATGTCACCTGGACAGTATTTTTGCAGCTAGAGGATTATACAGTTCTACAGAGGGATTTTTCAGAGGGGATGGAAAAGATTTGGGATCCAAGAACAGCTTGCCTGATGGGATAGAGGCTCCAGTCAGAGAGCTTTTGATTTCCAGCCCTGCCACTGCTTTACTGGAGAACCTTGGGCCAGGTTGGCTTCTTCTTCTAGCACTCAGATTCCTCCATTTGTAAAACAAAGGGGTACTGTTGCTCTTTTCTCTTTCACATTTTCTTTTTCGGTGGTTTTTGCTTTGGAGGGGGAAAAAGTACTGTCTTGTATTAAAAGCTAATGATTACAAGCAAAATTGGCTCATAGTACTGTAAGACATTGCTGAGTTTGACATAGCAATGTAAGACATTGCTTTTTCTGAAAAGCTGAGGTCTTGATGTATGAAACAGAGAGCTGGGAGTATCAGTGTCCATACTTGACCTGCTGGAAACAGAGAGCAGCTGCAGTGAATTCTCCAGAGTCACCCAGGGTGTCCCCAGCTGGTAGCCGGGCTGAAGCTGCTGCAGAGCAGACCTTACCCCTTCCCACTGTTCATCCCTGGTAGGAAGAAGTTCCCAGGGTCCCTCTGCCTGACACAGCCCCGGACCACTGCCATGTGTGTCGGTGACTTGTGCGGCTCCCAGCCTGCCCGAGCATTCCCGCAGCCTGCTGGTGGAGCTGGGATGTGTGGTGCAGGGATGCTGCCCTGCAGCTGGGGCACAGGCTGGTTCCTATTTAGGAGCCTTGTAAATCACAGGCAGTGTGGCAGTAACAAGGGCTGCTTGGCTGGCCCTTGTTAAGCAGGAGGGGGCTTGGGGCTGTGAGCTGCGTTTCCTCAGTAAAACCTTCAGTTTCTAATCAGCAAACACCTCTCCTGCGGCCTGTGCTTAATTCAAATCTCCTTTTCCTTTCGAGATTTGTCACCCCCCCACGCAGGCGCGGGCCTTTCTTCCCTTTTATATCTTCACCTCTGGTTTTCCTTCTCTCTCCGCTGCCTTTGCAGTGCCCTCCATCACCATGGCACAGCTGGGGCTGCAGGCAGGGCCTCGCTGGGCTTAGGTGTGTGCTGGGAAGCCGAGCCGACAGATTTTACACCCCTACCACCCCTCCTTAACTGATTAAGCTCTCGTTAATTTTGTTCTCTTAATGGCCCCTCTTTTGATTTACTGGGCTGTCTGAAAGGGACTTAGAGCTCCACTGACAGGAAATTATTTTAACCTGGCAGGAAATAATTTAAAATAAATAAACAAATAATTTTTTTTTGTTTTCCCTCCCTCTTGAAGCACTTTAAATTACTTTAACTCTTTGTTTTCCTAGATAGCAATTAAGCAGGAGCTGTGTAGGCTGGTGTTATTGGTGGCTGCAGAAGTGCTGGCCATCAGGGGCATCTCACAAGGTACCTGCCTTGGGGAGGGGAGGCATCAGAGCAGGACCCTGTCATGCAGCAGCCCTGCAGCCCCCAGTGCAGCCTCTGCCCGGGACCACCACCTCTGGGAAGTCAGCTGGAGTGTCTGGGGTCTCCTCCACTCCCCACCTCTGCCTCCTCTCCTACTGCAGTCCACTCTGGTGCTGCTGGCAGGACACGAGGCAGATTGAAAGCTGCCTGATTAATAAAGTTCCTTGCTTTGCACTCTTGCAGGCTGCTTAAGGACAGCATTTTCAAAAGAGGTCAGCTTCCATTTAGGCATCAAAATAAGTTGGTTGCCTATTCAGGAGAGCTCAGCATGTCAAGAACTGAATGCTTTTGAAAATCTGGCTTCAATTGTGGAAGCTGAGAATTTCAAAATCTGGCCCCAGATCCTAATAGTTCTTTTGGAATTGATGTTTTCATTCATTTTCCTCATTATTTTTATGCTGGCCATTTACTTTTTGTACTTCACTCAGCTATGAAAGAAATGGCCACATGTGCCTATTTAGAGCTTGTACTCTTGCCTGGAGGTTTGGGGAGGTACCATACATACACTTGTTGCAACACACCTTCTCTCCTCATTCTCTGCTCAATACTGTTCAATCTGCCCGGTGCTGTGGCCAAATTTTTTGAGCTCCCCTTGTTTTCTCCCCACCTATTTCTCTTCCTCTTTTCACAGACCTGGGGCAGGCAGTTCAGTCATTGCATCGATGTGCCTGGGTGGTCCTAGCTCACCAAGGGTCTCATACACAGTTCTGCGCCTTTGGCTTTGCCCTTCTGGCCAGAGGCTCCGTGCGACGCAGAGCTGCAGGGAGGTCTGTTTGGGAACGTCTTTGCCTACCCCCTCCCTCAGCCTGGGCTCCAGGGAGCAAGTCCTTTCCATCCAACATTTTTCCATCCTGCTGCCAAACCCATCCAGATAGGGGGAGTGAGTCAGCTTTGCTCTGTAGGCTTCCAACACTGAGGAACCAGACAGTAAGTCCTACCCCAAAATGTTTCTTTTACATCAGTAAAAGGCTTTCCATCTCCAGTAAGCCTTAGGGGTGAGGGTCTGAGCTACCTCAAAGTCTTTTCCAGATGAGTGTAGTTAGTGGGAGCTTAACTTGTGCATCAGCAATGGTGTCAACACTGCATGTTCTGGTATGGACAGACCCAGGGCACTTTTACAGCCATCATCAGTGGTGACTGTGACATAATGAAGGGTGCTTTGGTGGCTGTCTTACGTGGAGAAATAAACTTGAGCAACCCAGATGGGTCTCCAAGTCAATCGCTAAAGTATCTTGTACGACCCTATGTGCTGGTTGGTGGGGGAAATTTTAAGATTACTCTTCTCAGGCGAGGAGAGTTAACACCAAGAAGGATGAGGTGGGTGGGAGGGAAGTTGCTGCCTTGTGTCTTTGGCATTGGAGGTTACCACAGGAATTTTCACATATAACAGGGCTGTGGCCTGCAGTAGCTGGAGTAATGCCTAGCTGTTTGCACTGGATGCTTTCAGGATATGCTTGATGTCTGAGCTCTGTCCATGCTCCTGGATGCCTGGAAGCCACATTGGGCCATGCCAGACTTGACTTAATTTACTCTGCCTCTCAGCAGGGCTTGTCATTTTGGCCTTGCAGCCACTATACCTGTGACTGTAACTTCTGTAAAGAGCTGCCTTGTGTAGAGCCTGCTGGGCCAGCCAGTGCACTGGACTCATACTGGCCTACAAAGGGCCATGTAAAGATGTTCTTTTTGGCCCTTCCAAAACTCCAGCACCATGTTGCTTTACTTGGTGTTTCTTCCTTTTGAAATCACTAGCTCAGAGGAGGCTTTTCTTCTCTCTTCTCAGCTATATAGGAATGTCTCTTCCATGACTTCCCCTTTGAACAGGGCTCTGGGATGTCGAGGGGAAAAGGCACAGCTTGTGAGGCTGTCAGAGGGACAGCCCAATTACCAGAGGCATTCAAGGCAGCCTGCTGGGTTCTTGCTGGTATGATGTGGACCTCAGCATGGCTGGCCATGGACAGTGCCCTGTGCTGCACTTCTGCACCTTTGCTGTCACCAATTTGAGAGTAGCTTGGTGATATTTCCCCAAATGCTGTGGTTTCCTTGCTAGCAGTAATTAGCCTTGCCTTGAAGAACTCACCAAGCATCTCAGAGGGAGTAAGTGTCAGTCCTTACTGCAGGAGTTAGGAGGTTTAATCTGGGGGGTTATGCTTGAAGGGACTTGTGCCCTCTTTTTGACTGAGATGGGTTTGGAGAGCACGTACTCAAGCAGGGGATGACTCAAGCAGTGACATGGTGGAAGTAGGAAATACCTCCCTGCAGAGTCAGGTTCTCCTGAGGATGGTGATTGTGGCTAATGAGTGCCTTGGGTTAGGTCTTGGGTTTCTTCCCTGTAGACATGCCACAGGAGCAATTCTGTAGTGCCTTAAGACTTCCAGGTCATCTTAGTGCTGCAGCTGAAGGGAGCTCAAAATCCTATAGCTGTGTTACGGTGCTAGTAGAGGGAGGTCTCCTCCTGACTTCAGCCTGTTGCCTTTGATTAAAGATTAACTCAGTCTGACATCTGAGGTGTCTCTTGGGGCAGCTGCTGAGGTCTTTAATCCCCCTGACCTGGCTTGTCTGCTTTAGTGTTTGTTCATGAGTCTTCAAAGCAGCTGCTGCAGTGTGCAGCTCTTCACAGCAACCTGGGCTGTGACAGGTGGCCTTACATTTCTAGTTTTCTGGGGCTACTTGACTCTTTCAAGTATGAATCTGGTGGTCTGTGTAGACTTAAAATAGGTGGTGTGTTTCAGGCAGAACAGTTAATCTGAAGTATTTTCATAGATTGAGTCTCTTAGTTACATTGGACTTGTACTGCTCATTTACTGTAGTGCTCAAAATGGAATATATTCCAGACATAGCCAAGAAGTGGCAGCAACACTTAATGGTTATCTTCAGTGACACTTTGTTGGAAATGCTTGTGTTTTGCTCCTGAAATTTGCCTGGTGTGCATCACTGTCATTCACTGTGCCAAGTATGAAATGGGGAAGAGGAGTGTGCATCTGTGTGTGCATGTGTGCTGAGGATGGGATGTCTTGGGAGACTCCCAGCCATGCCTGGGGGAGAGGCTGGAGAAGAGAAATGCTTGCATCGGCATCTGTAGTCTCCTCAGGCCAATGGCTTGCTGAATCTGTGCAGTTCAGGGGTGTTGGCAGAGAAACCAGGCAGGGCTGGAAAGCAGAGGGAAGCCTGAGGGTTTCATCCATCATGTCTCTTGTCATCCACAGGAATCCACTGCCACAAATCCACTGCATCGCCTGAGGCAGCTTATGGGACCCTTCCCTGGACGCCCCAGGTCACAGCGCATGGGATGGCAATGACACGCGGAAGGAAGAGGCCCATGTCCCCCATCCCTTGCCTCGTGCTTGCGGCTGCCAGCTGTTTTGCCAAACTGAGTGAGTGTCTTCCTTACCCATTCTGCTTTGCCTCAGTGCTGTTTAGCGTAGCCATGCCTCAAGGACATAGAGGTTTCCCCTCTCTGCTGTCACCTGAGTAGCCTTGACCAAAGGTTTTGGCTTTTCCAAATGTATCCGTCCAGAAGAGGATACATTGGGAGTGGAACATTTCTCTCAGGTGGTCCCAGAAAGAAAAGGGGCTGGTGTACATCTCTAAAAGTTAGGGTGGGTGTGTGAGGAGTCAAGGGGATGGTGCAACACAAGGAGAGACCATTGGGAATGCAAAATGTACAGCACTGAGGCTTTTTCCTCTGTCCATTCTATTGCTGAGTCTCACAGAGCTTTCTTATTCCCATTTTTTTCCCTCTGTGCAGGTGAATCTCTGCAGGTCACAGTGCAGCCTGCTTCTATTGTCCAAAAACTTGGAGGCCCAGTCAGCCTAGGGTGTGTAGTAGACCCCCCCCAAGTGAACCTCACCTGGAGACTGAACGGGAAGGAGCTGGCTGGATCAGACGAGGTGTTGGGTATCCATGTGGAGCGAGGGAAGCTCATCATCACGGCTCTCAACAACCACACCGTGGGGCGATACCAGTGCATCGCTCGTGTGCCTGAAGGAGTCATTGCCAGTGTCCCTGCAGTGGTCACCTTAGCTAGTGAGTAGCTTTAGTTCTCTAGCAGCCCCTGCTTTGCTTGGGCCATCGCTCACACATCTGGAGAGGCTCATCCATTCTGGCTTGTTCGTGCTGGCATCAGGGGATGACTCCTTTGGCGTAGGCCCTTTTGTAACATTTTTGATCATGGACTGGCTGACGTGGTCTGGCCCAGTCTGACCTAAGCTGTCCTCTTCCTACATGGTAGGCTGCAGACCTGTCCTTCAAGGAGAAGTTTTTGCAAGACCAGGGAATATCTGAGCTATGGGATTTGTGTGTGTAGTTGGTTACCTGACAGTCAGGCTGCCTCCTCTGGTTCCTGACTTACTGATGGAGTTTATAAATAGTACCTGCTGGTGCTGATGGCCCAGCTGCTGCTGGGGCTGCTGCAGGACTGCTACCAGCACAGGGTCAGTGTGTACTAAGTTTTACTGCCTTCCTGAGACACAACTCTGAGCAAGGGACTTTGCTCCTGTCCCTGAGCTTACGTGCTCTTCACTGCTGCCCTCTGGCACTGGGAGAGGTGTGCATGGCCAGAGGTGTCTTAGGTGGGCAATTTTTCTTACAAGCACCTGGTTTTGGCCAGATGTTGTGTACAGAAAGGGCTGTAATTGGTCGCATCTGAGAAAGAGCAGTGGAGAGCCCCACCTTCTCAGAAATCCACATAGTGTTTGGTGGAGGAAGTGTGTGCAGAGGAGGCTGCCATTGCCTTGCAGTGACAGTCCCTGAGCGTAGAAAGGGCTTAATCTTTCCCAGCAAAAGGGAGTTTGGGACTAAGTCTTAAGAAAATGAAGACGTGAATATGTTTGTGCAAAGTGGGGCCTGGCTTTGCTTTAAAGCCAAGAGCAATTGGCTTGTCACTGATACATTAATCAGGAGTGAAATGTTTAGGCCAGGCTGGGTGGGAGGAGGAGGAGGCCAGGGAAAGCAAAGAGAGAGTTGCTGAACTCTGAGGCAGGGTGGGAGGGGGTTGTCACGGGGCCGAATCTGTTGGGGGATTTGGCCTGAGCCCCATGCCGAGATTAAGTTTCGGAGAACACATTCCAGAGCAGAAAGGGGGCTGTGTGTGCTGGTGGCCTGATAGAGAGAAGGAGAGGAGGGGAGAGGTGGATGGGATTACCAAGGGCATGGTTTGCATTTAGGAGAGTAGGGTGTGCACAGCTCCTCAGCCTGATCAGCTCCTGCTTAGCTGATCCCCTTTTCTTTTTTACTCACACCCCAGCCCACCACCACCAGCTCTATCTCCTGGGAAAAAAGTATGTCTGACCTATCTGACTGCTTTAGTGGTAGATGGGGGACAGGTCCTATAGCACCAGAAGGCCCCACCACGTCCTTCAGGACAAATCAAAGCCTCTGAGCAGTGCATCACCCCTCTCCAGCAGCCAAATCACCTTTTCCCTCTGGATTGCAGCTGGGGATGTGCATGCAAAAGGGAAGGACTTGGCCATTGCTGTAGTCCCTGTCATGGCAAACGCACTTCTGAGAGGAAGTCAGGAGCACCATTCAGTGGAGCTCACAAAACTGGAGCCAGAGGTTGGATGATCAAGCAACTAATCCATTGTAGAAAACCGCTGTGCTGTGCTGTGCTGTGCTGCATGGATCCCTCCTCTTTAGGGGTAGCTGGATATGGCAGAGGCTGTATCTCACACACCTGGATAGCCTTGGGTGATAGAGAGCACCCAGGCAGGGAAGATTTAGCAGCCAGTGAGTGAAGAGAGACATAGGGCATCCCAGTAAAGATGTGGGACTGAAGGTGTGGGAGGAAAACCTTCTGGAGGGGTTCAAATAACCAGTCTTGTGTTCATGAGCTGGAGGCTGCTTGCAACAGTGGTGTTGCAGTGGTCTGAAAGAACAGGGAGCACCACTTGGTGGTGGGACTGAGTGTGAAGGCTGTTGTAGCAGGAGTGCTCTGAGCTCTCTGTCCTGCTCCAGACCTCCTCTACAGGACCTTGCTCAGAGCTGATCCAGTGGCAAACATGGTGAGAGAGCCCCTGGCAAGTCAGCATAGCAGTTGGTACATCTCCTCCAGATAACCTTCAGGGCTGAAAGAAAATCCTCTGAAAGTCTTAGTTCCACCCAAAAATTATTTTGGGGTGGCGAGGGGAAAGTGAAACTGGAATGTATGAATGAAAGCAGTGGGAGGAAGGAGGGCTATGGAAATATTTTCAAGGCTTAGGTTTATTTTGGAAGAGGACCTGGATCATTGGAAGAAGTGACTTGCTAGGTTTTGAGGAGTGTAGGTAACATCGTCTGGCCAACTTTTATGCTATTTCCCATTCTTTCTCTCAGCCTTCTTTGAAGGAAGCACTCTGGAGTGCCCCAGGCTCTGTGTGCCTGGTCTCTGGGGCTGCTGTGGTTGCTGACAGTCAGCAAGCAGATAACCATCGCTGCAGTGCTGGCAGCCACAGCTAGCTCTGGGACTCACACCTCCTTCTCTCATCCACAGCACAGTGATGCCAAGGCCATCTCTCTTCCCCCTGGCTCAGAGAGCTGGTTGAAACTTGCATTTAATTTCTCCAGCAGAGATAAAATAGCTGTTGTATATCCAAGAGGTGGAGGGAGGAGGGATTTGCAGAAGGGAAAGATTTAATGAAGTGACAGAGGGAGCAGCACTTCAGGCATTACTTGGGCACCTTTGAGTCCAGTTAGAGCTGAGCTGGTGCTCCCCACAACTTTGGCAGCCCATGGCATATGAGTGCAGGTCACTGCAGGTCACACCTGCTGATCACTGCTGGCCTGATCGTGGTGCAGAAGATCAGCCCCTCAGGCCCTAGGGCAGCACTGCAGTCTGGGACAGCTTGTATGGATAAAACAGGAGTATTCCTGGTTTTCCAAGCCAGGCTTTAAGCCTTCGTATGAATGACAGCTGCAAAGAAGAGAGAGATGTTTTCTGCACCTGATTCTAGGTAGCAAAGTTGCCATCCTGCCAGAAAGCCCTGCCCCAGCCCCTCTCCTGGGTAGAGGTGCTGTATGTAAAAGGCACAGCTGCAGTGGGATGTGGTGGGGCCAAGTGATTCCACCAGGGACTTATGCATGGTGCTGAGGGCTGGTTCTGTAACAGCCAGAGGCTTGGAAGGTTAGGAGCTCTTCATGAAGCTCACGGGCAACTGAAGTACAGGGCTGGAGCAAAGCTGATGAGCAGAGGTAGCGAGAGCTGTGTAACTCCCAGACTCATCTGTATGCATAGAAAATCAGGGTAGCAAACACAGTGGCAAGCCTCACCTGGATAGAAATGATATTTGAAAACAAAACAGAAAAATAGATGAGGGATGCAGCAAAAAAACTCCACCCATTCCAGTGTTGCTGTGGCCAGGGGTGTGGGATTGAAGGTACCTGTGTCCCGGGAACGCAGCGGGCAAGGGTGGCTCGTTGCCACCATCGGTGCCACGGGTGAGGTCATTCTCAGCCTTGCGGCAGCACGTGTGGGAAGCTGGGCCTCAGCGTGTGGTGCTTGTGGGCAGTGACCCTGCACGGGGTCGGGCTGGGCATCCCCCAGGAATTTGCAGCTGCTTTCTGAAGACAGCCCCATTCATTTTCCTTCGCCACGGCCTCTCTGCTGATACTCCCCAGAGGCAATGGCAAGAGGGAGGGAAGGAAGGAAGGGGATGGCTGCCTGTTGGAAAAGCATATGCAGAGCAGGCACAGGGGATCTGGCCCCAGGGGCAGAGGCGGTGTGAGGAGGGGAGAGAAGGAAAACACAGGTGGTGTTTTGTAAGCCAGTGGAGCTGTGGCATGGAGATTGTGAGATGAGCCCAGGGTGGAGGAGATGTGCTGGGGGGGCGTGTGAGTAGGCACGAGTCTGTGGGGCTATGCCTGTCTCAGCAGGGTGGGAGGAATCTAGTGGTGACAGCACCAGTGCCCAGGCTCCGGCGGTGCTGGGTGGATGGGGAGTGACAGCCATAGCCCTAGGCTGCTCTCACAGCTGAAGGTGAATGGGGGATGCCCAGAACAGTGGAAGGTGCCTGCCCCCAAGCTGGAGGACCCCATTCCTGCCTATTCCCCTTCCTTCCCTTTCCTCTTTCCCTCTTCCCTGTGGCAGGGAGAACTTTTACCTTGGGGGCCATAATTTAATTTACTATTGCTTCTCCGAAGTTATTTATGGTCTCCCATTCATTTAATCGGCTCTGTCTCGCCTGCCTCGTTGCTTGGCCCCCAGCCCTGGGATTCAGCTGGTTTCCCTCCCCAGTGACAGCAGCACAGTTGGCTGCAGGGCTGCACCCCGGTTCACCCCATCGCGCCTCGGAGCCGGCTGCAGATGGACACAAGCAATGGCCTTTGGTTGCACTCCCTCCTAAACAAAAAAAGTGGGGAAAAGAATGCCCTCTTATCCCAGCACGGCTGGGATTGGCAGCGCTCAGGCTGTCTGTCTGCAGCACCTCCCGGACAATGGCTGCTAGATGAGGACTTGCTTCACTGTGGTCAGGCATGTCTTTTAAGGACAAGAACATGGGCTGGCACGCTGGGTGCTGCCATACAAGAAGGAAAACCAGCCAGTGAGAGGGGATGTGGTTTCTCCCAGCTGCAGTGGTAGTTAGACTCTGGTGCAAATTGCATGTTAGATGTAGGGCCTGGCTGCTGCTGGCTGCGCAGCTGAAGGGGCAAGTGCTGCATATCCCCCTGTCGTGGGTCCTATCCTCCACTCCTCCCTGCTGGGGGGGACATGCATGGTCCCCCCGCAGCTCAGGTACAGCTTGTTTGAACCCCCCCAGGTTGAAGCTGGTTGTCCCAGCTTGGCACTGTGCCCTCTGTTTTGCTGTGCTGGGGCCAAATGCAACAGGATGTGTGGGGGGGGAGCTTGTCCCATGCACAGAGGGGGACAGAGGTGACCCTGACCACCCCCCACGAGCTCTGGCTGACCCGTCGGTACTAAAGGATGGCTCTATATGCCCATACCAGTGAAGAGCGGGGCAGTTGAGATTGCCCGTGGCCAAAATCCACTGGCACATAAACCAGTCTTGTTCTCTGTGGGGAAGCAGGAATTTAGGAGAGTAGTTTGGCAGGAAACTCGTACACTTGGCATATGAGAAAGTAGTTTGTCCCAATTCTGCTATTTTTCCCCTCTCCCCTGCCAGTTTCACGCTGCTTCTCCAGGGGCACCTGGTTCTTGCTCCCCCAGCCACCCCAGCATCTCTTCCTTTCCTCTGTTCTTCCCCCCTCTGTCCACAGTTTCACCCCTTGTCCTTCACATCTGGACTGAGGGGAAGCCAGGAAGAGCTGCAGGTCCTGCTCCCTACTGTGGGGCTGCAACACCCACAGCTGTGAGATGTGGGCTGAGCATCATCTGGGGGGCTGCCTGTGAGAGATCCCCATGTCTGCCCAGCCCACAGTTATCCCAGGGTGTGCCCTGGCACAGGGTCATAATTTTCCATCTTCAAGATGGCTCTGCTATGCAGGACCTTGGGTCTGCTCTTTTTCCAGGCTCTTGGGCCCCTTCTTCTCTTCAGGGTATGTGTGCACGTACACGTGCTCATGTAAGTCTGTGTGTGCAGATCCCTGCCAGCATTGCTGGAGCCTATGCCTTGGCTCTAAAATCTTAATTTGGCTGTGATGAATCCAGACCACCAAGGCGCACATTAATTTTCCTGATGCTCGTTTATATTTTGTTGATCGGAGAAACATGCGCAATGTGGGCAGGCAGACACTGGGCTTTTGCCACTTCTCCACCTCTTTCCATTTCTGTGGCTCTCACTATTTTATTCCTTGATCAAATATAAAAAGCAAAGAGGAGAAAACATCCATCATCCTTCCCTTCTCCAGCAGTAACTTTCGTTGGAGGAGGAGCATGAGGCACTGCCAGCTTTTCACAAGTTAAGAGTTAACTTTCATCTGGCTTTAATATCCAGTGGAAACATGGCTCCCCTCCTCAGCTTGTCTTAAAGGATTAATCACATTTCTGAAGTTCACCCATATTCTTTCTTTTTTATTATTTTTTTAATTGAACAATGCCAAGAAATTCCAGAAGTATTAAGCATGTTCATTGCAAATCATTTTTCTGACATTGCAAAACCTCCCCTTTTCTTTTCAACCTCCTCCCCTTCCCTCAGATCTGGGCCCGGGACCGCTGGCTCCCCCAGCAGCCACCCGACAGCCCCTCCGCACCGCGCTCGGGGAGGCTTTCTCCATGCCTTGCCAAGAGAGCTGGTTTTTATTTAAACTCCATAAAGGATCTTGCTTTAATCAGAAAGTCTGCTTGAGAAATTTCATGTCACTTTTCCATGACTGTGGGTGGGAGAAGCTTGGAGCCAGAGCTTGTCTTTCGCTCTTGGAGCGCTGCTGCATTTCCCAGAGAACAAACCCCACATTTTTCTGCTGGCTGGGGCTGCCAAGGGAGGTTGCCTGCCACCCGCCTGCCGCCAGCCCTCCTGCTGCCCCCTGGCTCCCCAAACTGCCCGAGGTCATGGGTGGCCATGTCCTGGGATGGGTTTCTGGGGGTGAGGGAGCTGTCGACAGCACATGGCCATGCTGTGGCTACAGATGCAACACACTGCCTTGGGGTTTTGCAAAGGAAGTGTGGTCTCATCCAGAATTAGTGGCATGCCATTCAGGAGATCTGTTAGCCCTGGGTCCCGGGAAGAGGCACCAACCTGTGCCATGATGTGACAGCATGACCTGTCACCTGTGACAACAACCAACTGCGGGATGTGCTCTTTTCACTAGTGGTCGCCTGGGCTGGTGTACAGCATTGTAAAAATGCACATGGACTTCTTTCCTGGCACAAAATGTCCTCCCTCACAGCACAGGCTGTCTGAGACAAACTTCAAGCTTGCAGTGCCTCAGCAAGATTTGCCATCTTGCCCAGAGAGAATGGAAACCAGTTTTCGTTCTGGCAAGTTTGGTGGGGCCAGGTTGGCATGCTCCCTGCCCTGCCAGATCCGTGGGATTTTACTGCAGTCCTCTCCTCCTGCTTTAAAAAAACAGGGAAAAGAAAACATAAAGTCAAGTACGCCGTCCTCTTAGTTTCTGTGCTTCCAGTCCTGCTGCTCACATCAGCCTGGCCAGGGTGGGAACTCCCATCACAGCCTGGGCAGAGGGACATGGTGAAACAGGGTTTTTACAGCTGCTTTAGGGAAGGAGCAGCTGTGCCTTGTAGAGGAGGACCTGGTTTTCCTTGCAAGTTCCCATTCTTTTAACTGGAGCTTGGGCACACGTGAAGTGTCGTGGTTAACCAGCTTTCAGCTGTGAGCTTTTGATGGGAGCAGGAGTGCCCAGAGCAGAGATGCTGATTTCTCAGGTGTGGGAGGAGCTCAGGGGGCATCACACACTTCCTCCCACCTGGCATGTGTACACCCTTGAAGCAGGCTGGGCTCCCTGCATTATGACTACAAAGTCAGCTTCTCAGTAGCAGGACAGCAGCCATGTGAGAAGTAGCAGGTGGTCGGACCATTTTTGGCCACCCTTCAGAGCTGCAGTAAGTTGGCTTATTTTTTACTCTCAGGCCAGGATTTTTCACACCCAGTTTCCCAGCCCTGGAGCAGGCGGTTTCTCCAGAAGCTGTGTTTTAAGTTACTCATTTTGTAGGAAAAAGGAGGGAAAAAAAAAAAACCAACTGTGAAAGCAAGCTAGTTTCCCTAGCTGCTGGGGTCAGAGCCGTCCTCTGCCGGCACCACAATGAAACAGCCCCAGGTCCGTGGGGGGAGGATGAGCTGACACTGAGATGTTTAGCCAGCCACTGAGGTGCCTTGTCTTTTGCTCTCTTTGCAGATCTCAAGGATTTCAAGTTTGACGGCCAGCATGTGATCGAGGTGGACGAAGGGAACACAGCCGTGATCGCCTGCGACCTGCCCGAAAGTCACCCCAAGGCTCAGGTCCGCTACAGTGTGAAGCAGGAGTGGCTGGAGGCCTCCCGAGGTGAGTGCACAGGGGTCTGTCCCAACAGGTTCCACCACAGGACCCTCGGTTTTGCCCTTCCTTACCAGCAGTAGCTGTCTCTACCTGCTGCCTCCTTGTCCCTTTGCCACCTGTCTGAGCACAAGTTACTTTAGGGTCCCTGGCATGGTCTTCCTGATGTCCATGCTACCTGGGACATCATGGCTTTTTCTTTCCCCCTTGTCCATCTTTTCTTCAGGACACTGCATGTCTTCCAGGAGGCTAGACAGGAGCATATCCTGTGACCATGTGCCACTTTCTCTTCTCTCTCTACAGACAATTATCTTATTATGCCATCTGGGAACCTTCAGATCGTTAATGCCAGCCAGGAGGATGAGGGGACTTATAAATGTGCTGCCTACAACCCTGTGACACAGGAGGTGAAAACTTCAGTCTCCAGTGAGAGGCTCCGTGTGAGACGTAAGCCATTCTCCCTTCACTGCACATCTCCAGCTCTGGGGGCACTGATCAGTGCTATCACAGCTGGTTTTCTGTGTGAACCATTATCAGTTGCTGAGAAAGCTCCTTTCCAGCAGCAGAAGACCCCAAGGTCTGCTCCGGGAGTATGTGTATGCAGCCCTGGGATTGCCACACTTCCTTAGGATTTGTTCTTGGTGGTGGGTGGGCAAAGGTCCTTAGCCCTTTGACAAGGAGGCTTTGCTGTGCGCATAGAACTCTTATAGAATGTCCCTCTTGTCCTGCATTGCCCCAGCACAGGAAAACAGTGTGCTCTACCATTATCTCTACCTACCACTGCACAGGGTGCTCTCCCACCAGCCACCTTCTTTCCCACGCACCACCTTCCTCCATCTCTCCTCTCCAGGCTCCACAGCGGAGGCAGCCCGGATAATCTACCCTCCTGAGGCTCAGACCATCATTGTCACCAAGGGCCAGAGCCTCATTCTGGAGTGCGTGGCCAGCGGGATCCCCCCGCCGCGGGTCACTTGGGCCAAGGATGGCTCCGGTGTCTCTGCCTACAACAAGACACGCTTCTTGCTCAGCAACCTCCTGATCGACCCCACGAGCGAGGAGGACTCGGGCACCTACAGCTGCACAGCTGACAATGGCGTTGGGGACGCCGGGGCTGCCTTCATCTTCTACAACGTGCAGGTGTTTGGTGAGTGCTGCTGGAGCCATTGTTTCAGGAAGGGCTTGGACATACCTTCTTCTTCTAGGGCAAGATACTAGCACTGAAGCACTCTTCCCCCCCCTGGACAAACCACCCCTGCTTGGGGTTCCAGTTTCCAGGAGACCAGACTAATTCTTTCTTGAGGGTAGTAATTCTTTCTTTCTTCTTGGCTCCCACCATGGGCTGGAGATGATGGATCCGCCTTTCCTCTGAAGAAGCTCTTCTCCTGTCATTTGTGGCACTGCATTTATTCTAATACTTTCTAGTGGAAGCCCGGTTGCTTTTTAGGCATATTTGATATTGGCATAAGGAAGACATTGGAGTGTCTTGGTTTAGTTCTGTTTTGTAGGGAAACTCTCTGTGGAGTAGAAAACCTAAGGGATGCTACACTTTAGATATTTCTACCACACATACTTCCCATTCTCACAGTTTTTAGGGCGGCTAAGTGGATTGCACTTCATCAGGTGCCGATGTGGTGTTGTGGCACAAGCACAATCTTTGCAGAATAGCATTTCAGCTCAGAAAAATGGGACTGGATGTCTGATGTCATGTAAGAGGGCACATGGACTTGGGTTACCTTCCTTTGCGGTTTATGTGAAGGGGAGGGGCATTAAAGCAGACTCATCTGAGCCCCCACAAAGGGAGTGGCACTTGGAGGTAGGAAAGGATCCATCACTCTGCTCTCATCCCTGCCAGAGGGGAAAGTGCAAAGCCATGACCATGCCGTGCTCCCACCCAGGTGGTGCTCAGCAGCCTGTGGTTTTTCCTCACACAGAACCCCCGGAGGTCACCATGGAGCTGTCCCAGCAGATCATTCCCTGGGGCCAGAGCGCCAAGTTCACGTGCAAGGTGCGAGGGAACCCGCAGCCCTCGGTGATATGGCTGCGCAACGCGGTGCCGCTGTCGGGCAGCCACCGGCTGCGGCTGTCGCGCCGCGCGCTGCGGCTGCTCAGCGTGGGGCCTGAGGACGAGGGCATCTACCAGTGCATGGCCGAGAACGAGGTGGGCAGTGCCCAAGCCATGGTGCAGCTGAGGACAGCCCGCCCGGGTAAGCCCCTCTCTCCAAAGTCGTGGCCATTCAGTCACAGCCTAACACACAGGACAAGGGCAGGGGAAGAAAGTCAGTGTGTTTCCCTTGGTTCCTATTTAACCTATGCTGCAAGTGCTGTTCTGCCCGAGGTCTCCATATCTCCCTGTGGGAACACGTAACACCAGTTTTGCTTCTAAGGGCAGGGCCATGCCTGCACATTTGGGCAATCTCTACACAAGAGACACAAGACATTTGGGTGTAGTACCTCACCCCATGGCTTCGCTCTGCCTCTGAACTTGCACTGAGCAAGAGCTTAAAAACTGAATTCACCTGGGGTAAGAGATGTACCGCCCGATTCCTTGGACCCTGTTGAACTTACACAGGGTAAGAGGGACTTCAGAGAGATGGGGAACCCCGTGGTTTACAGCAGGGGAAGGAGAGATTGTTGCTAATGCCTTTTTGAGTGGCACAGCAGACAGCATAAGGGGCTCACAGCTCTGCCTTAAGTGGGATAGGCGTTTACCCTGCTTTGACACCTTGTCTTCCAGGAGCTCCACTCAACCCTGGGCGAGATGCCCAGCTGGACTCAGCTCAACCTCCAACACCACCTTCCAGGGACAGTGCCTTAAAGCTGCCCTTGGATAAAGCTGGACTGCCAAAGCCTGGGACAACCCCTCTAGCAGCATCTCCACAGTGTGCAGCCAATAAGGAGCTGGTGACGCCAGCCGAAGCCCCCATCATCCTCAGTTCTCCACGGACATCCAAGACGGACAGCTACGACCTGGTGTGGAGACCACGGCCTGACAGCAGAGCCCCCATTCTCTATTACGTGGTGAAGCATCGCAAGGTATCACCGTTTTGCCCTGCTCCCATCTTCCCTCTGCGCCATTCCATGGGTGGGCTGGTGGCCTCACCACGCGTTTCACAACTCGTGAGCAGGCGCATTGGGGCAGGGGCACCCATAGCTCCTTGGAGGCACTGGATAGTGGGGCCTCCTGAGCTGTAGCCTCAGCATGTTGAGGTGTGATGGATTCGGGCTGTGACAGGAGGTTTGCTGAGCTGTTCAGGAAGAGCCCAGTGGCAATGCCTGTCTGCCTAAGTGTGCAGAAGGCGCATGCACACACTTCTCCAATAGCTTCCATGTCCAGTTCCCAGTTGTGTACTTGCACAGGTAGGAAGCCCTGAGGGGCAGGTTGCACAACGACTTGCTCTAGAATGCTTTTGTCTTAGCACAAGCCACAAGGACACCTCTGCCTTAAATAGGTTTCAGGACACGGAGCAGCAGCCTCTCTGCTGCATGTGCCTGCCCTGCTCAGCAGCACCGAAGTGCCCATGCTTAGTGAGTATGAGGAGCCAGCAGAGAGCTGTCATAGCCATGCTAAATCCTCTGGGAAGGTCCTTAAACCCCAGTTTTATTCTGGAAGCTGAAAGGCAGTGCACTGTGGAATACACTGCTTGCAGGTGGCACAGTGTGAGCACACAGTGCATGGCTAAGTCCTGCTGGAGCCCAAGGGCTCCTCCCTCTGGGGTGCTTCACGGCACCACGGGCACAATGCAGGCACAGCTGCAGCCCAGCAGTTCCTTTAAGTGGTGAAACATTGTTAAGGGAAAAATTCTGCTTTTGAGGTGTAAAGTATCTCTTCCCATTTTGTTAGGGATAAGTGGAAAAAAGGGGTTTGAATTTATTTGTCTGCTGCTTTTCTTTCCTTTGGGTAGGCAGGGAGTTGCAGTAGAGAGGCAGATTTTGCCTCAAACGCCAGAGGGTTTGAGTATATTCCAAAGACATGCCAGATCGCATGTTTGGGATTCCCACCCACTGCAAGGCACTGTTTTCAAGTACATGTGAATATATGTATCTATTTTCCTGGAGTTGTGTTCTTTTGTGAAAATATATTGTAATAGGAGACTGTTAGAATCCTTGATTTCTTTCTAAAAAAATTTAAGATGAAGATTTCAGCTAACCATCTCTTTAAAGAGCCCTTTAAAACAAAGGCAGAAGATGCCAGTACAGGAACACAATAGGGCAAGCTTAAATAAAAAACAAAGATGCCAAAAGCATCCCCAGACTATTGGCACTGGTTGTCTGCCAAGAAGAGATTTATTCCCCAGTGGTGTATCATGTAACTACCAGTTCTGCTTGCAATCTTAACTTGCAGCCTTGGAGTTTGTCCATATTTGATTTGTTTTTCAGCGCTTCACCTGGAAGAGGCTGTGGGGCAGTGAAGGTCACCATGGGTCACTGCAGTTTGCAGTAATTTGTTTTCAGTGTAGTCCAAATTCTCAGCTGGAGACTCTTTCTTGGGATGCTTAAGGATTGTGTGGAAAGGAATTAGTCCCAATAATGCTTAAACTTGTTTAGAAAGAGTCTCTTTCTATCCAAGATCCTTAGGATTAATTTATATAATGATCTGGTTTTGACATTTCTGACTGGAAAAGCATGTGTGTGGAGAGGGAAGAAATCAATTCAGCAAGAAAAGAAAAGGCTCTTTGTGTAGAAGATGACTGTAAGGAAAGTTGGACTGACAGGAGACCTACATTTGTATTGGGCAAGGTTCTGCTTCTTCTCTAGAAAATATCTGTGACTGTCTCTTTTTACCCTGTTCTTACACCACCCCAAACACGCAGCAGCCTGCAAGCAGTCAGATGCCATGCAGCCGTTATTTTTGTTTCTTAAGAACTCTCTTTTCCTTTCCTGGATATTAGTAGCCTTTAGGGGTCCCCTCCCTGGCCTCACAACTTTGCAGGCTCAGGAATAAAAATGAAACGAGGCAGGCATTAATCAGTCAGTGTCAAACGCTTGGAGAAGATGAATGATATAGCAGAGTCTTGGCATTTCCGTTTTGTTGCGTTGCCTGCATTACTAATTCTCCTTTCGGCACCGGGTCACTTCAGTGTCCTGCCTATTTCCCTGCAAAAATATTATCTTTGCAGCTGTGGAGAAGGAGGAAGGTTCCACCTTCCCTCCCCCTCTGCATGGGGCATCAGGGTATCACACAAACTTTGCTTCCAGGCTTTTCTGAGGGCTATGGCTGTACACAGTCTCCTCCCTGCAGAAACCTTTGCTCCAGCATTATGGTTCTTCATTTCAGCCCCAAAGTGCCAGGGGTAAGGCTGGATAAACTCAGTAGAACAAAGCTGTGTCTGGGTACCTCATCCCATGGAAGTGGCCAGTATCTGAATGAGCAGCTCAGCAGCTGGGCTGCAGGAGAGATTTGGCTCCTAAAGCAGCTCAATCCTGTGGCTAATGCTGCATTTTGGGGGGCACACCTGCCCCAGAGGTTTACACACATTGAGGGGTGGTGGTATCAAAGAGAACCAGAGGACAGAACAGGGCTGACTGAGCCCTGGGGTCAAGAAAACACTCTGGGGCTTGGCTAAGTTGTCCTTCTTATACCTGAATTGCTTTGCAAAATCAGGCTGGAAACATCTCCCTCCTTTGCAGAGAAGGAAGGGAAGGTAGATGTGGTTGGTACACAACTTACTAATAAAGTTTCTGAGATCAGTGCCCACAAGAAGCCCCAAGCTGCCCCAAGCTCTGCAACACTTGCATTGGTCTCTCAGCAGGTTACCAACGCCTCGGACAGCTGGGCCGTGAGGGATGTCCCAGCCTCACAGCACCGTCTGACCCTCACCAGGCTGGACCCTGGGAGCCTCTACGAGGTGGAGATGGCTGCTCACAACTGTGCCGGCGAGGGACAGACAGCCATGGTGACCTTCCGCACTGGTAAAGGGCAGACCTTTCCCTGGGTTCCCCCGTGTTCTCAGTCAGGGGAGGGCCCCTCTGAAACATCCTGTTCCAGCCCTGAGGCACAAGGCACCAGCCTTAGGACAATGGGAGTGTTTCTGCTCTGGAAACCCATCCACCCTCAGTTGAGCGCAACTGTCAAAAGGGAAAGTAGGATGGGGAAGGATAGAAAGGGCAGGATGGGGAAAATTCCAACCCATTCCCTGTGTGGGTTGGAATAAGTCCCTTCTTCCCTTGGTGTCTCAGTTGAACACCTGCAGAACTGTAGAAAATGGGTCTAGCATAAATGTCGAGAGGTTGTTTAATCCATCCTCTGCCTAGAGACAGAAATCTAGCAACATTTCAAGAAAATAAATTTAAAGTTGTAGAAAATTAAATATGAGGGGGATCTATTAACAAAACTGCCCCTTTAGCTTTAGTTCCTGCCAGCAGGCTGGGTCCTTTGAGCCCCTAGGGCTGCTAGAGTCCAGGAGGTACTTAGCTCCACATCCTGTCTGGGAATATTTGCTTTCCTCATCACAGCAAAAGTTAATTCTGAGCGCATCTCTCTGTTACTGATGCCTCCTCTCCCTTCTGCACAGGCCGGCGCCCAAAACCAGAGATTGTTGCCAGCAAAGAGCAGCAGATCCAGAGGGATGACCCAGGCACGAGCACTCAGAGCAGTAACCAGGCTGACAACAGCCGTCTGTCCCGTAAGGCCCTCCCTGAGCTGGCAACGGGGGAGGGTGAGGGGTGCCGGGTCTCTTGTGGGTGGCATGGCCAGGCCAGGTTGAAGTTTGTCTCTGGATAAACCAAGGCTGCAGTGCTGATGGGTGGTTTCTAGCTTCTGACAAGGAGAGGTCCTTCTTGGACACCCCTGCAACTGCCCTTGGCAGACAGTCAGTCCTGGAGAGCAGGCAAATCCCGCTGCCTGGCCCCACCTTTAATGCAAGGATGTCTCAGCAACTCTGTCTCTTGCTGAGTTCCACACAGAGGGTTCAGAAAGCCGTCTTGGAATCTGTGAATGTGTGGGGCACAGGAACAACAAATTGCACTGCACCAATGGTGCTGATGGAGTGTGAGGGAGGAATGGAGACCAAGTCCCTGCATGTCCTGGCATCCTCCTCTCTCAGCCAAGCTCTGGCTAGGGGCAATTAGTTCCAATTCTAGGGGTGCAGAGTGCTCCATTTGAGTATCTTGCTGCACTGGAGAAGCATCAGATCCTTCCTGGTCAATCTAATTTGTTGTTTCCCACCTTGTCTCTATCATTGCTGTTGCCTTTATAACTTCTGTGAAATTCTCTCCTTCAATCCTAATCCTGTGAGGTCCCATCCTTCAGCCTCCCCTATACTCATTCATTTGTTGTCTTTATTTTCATATCCATAACACTGTTCATCTCTTTCCCTCCCATCTTTTGATTGTGTTCCTGTCAAATTGCATTTCCACAGTTCAGAACTTTTCCTTATTTCCTTCTCAGCTGTTTCTTCTCAATCTCTCCTCTTTCCATTTCCTACACTTGGTTGTCCCCAGCATCAGTCTCCCCCTGCTCACTGCTTCCACATCACCCAGGCTTTTTGCTCCATTTCCAGCCCTGCATCCACCCCTGCATCCTCACTGCTTTCCCTCACCATTGATGGGTGATCACACCTCAAACCTTGTCTCAGCCTACTTGAGCTGGGAGTGGAAAAAGGAGCAAGATGCAAGCAGGAGTAAAAGGTGCTTGTGGGCACAAACTGAAAGGCATGAGGATTTGGGGGTGCCACCTCTAATGAAGAGTCAAAAGAAAGAGAGCATTCAGGAGTTGCAGAGCGTGTGTCTGGGTGCAATGCAGGTAGTCCTTCACCCACATACTTCTGAGCTACAGGATCCTCCAGACAGGGCGAGAAGAATATGTTTCACGTCCTGATGTCCTTCTGGGTCCCTTGCAGCTCCAGAGGCACCGGACCGTCCAACCATCTCCATGGCCTCAGAGACATCTGTGTACGTGACCTGGATCCCCCGTGGGAATGGCGGGTTCCCCATCCAGTCTTTCCGTGTGGAGTATAAGAAATTGAAGAAGTTGGGAGACTGGGTCCTGGCCACCAGTGACATTCCTCCCTCTCGCCTCTCTGTGGAAATCCCAGGCCTGGAGAAGGGTAGGCAGATGCTCTCCTGCTTGCTTCCTGGAGGTCTTTAGGAAAGCTGCAGGGTCCCTGTAGGATGGTTAACCATCTGTCACATCCTGCTCAGCCCTGGCATGCGTGAGCAAAACAAAGCTTCCCTGACTCCTGCCTTAGGTGTGTGGGGAAAAAGCTGCAGATGCTTCTCCAATTTCTCCAGCTGCAGAGACCAGCATAGGTTTGACCTCCCTCAGGGAGGCTTAGGCCTCTGTATTACAGGATACATTTACTAAAGGCATTTGGTTTTGCCTTTTACAAGACGGGACAGAACTTTCCTTAGCCACAGGCAAGACAGGTGGGCACACAAATCCCACTACACTTCACATGAGAAAAGATTTCATCTCTGAGCTGGACAGCGTAAAAGGGGAACAAAACTACCCCAAACTAAAGACCAGTAAAATGGAGTTTGGGTAAAAATTGCATAGGCTTTGAGCTTTGAACTGATGTTTATGTACTTAATTCCCATGGAGTAGAGGAAGAACGCCTTTCCATACCTGCTTTCAGGTCAGGATATCCTTTCAGGCATTTCTTAACCCCCTGCATACCTTTCAAAACTTCTATCTGACCTTTGGACCATTCAGACAGGAACTGGGAAGGTAAATAAAAGCAGGCTCCATCTAGGACATGGCTGAAATGTGGCCATTCAGTGTTTGTACTTCCACAACAAACTTGCTCTAGGCTCTCTGCCTTCTGGAGAGGTAGCTCCCTCTTCACAGTCAGGGCCATGCTGACAGTAGAAATCTTGAAAACTCCAATCCCTGCAAACATTTTATTTCCCATTTTCCCCATAGGCACATCCTATAAATTCCGTGTCCGGGCGCTGAACATCCTGGGAGAGAGCGAGCCCAGCGCGGCGTCTCGGCCATACGTGGTGTCGGGGTACAGCAACCGTGTCTACGAGCGCCCCGTGGCTGGGCCCTACATCACCTTCACGGACGCCATCAACGAGACCACCATCATGCTCAAGTGGATGGTAAGGCTTGTAGGGGTGGAGAGCGCTGCAGGGGCAGGAACCAGGTGTCAGGGTGCTCCTTGCCCAGCTTACACCTCCTCCGGGTTACCACACTGGAACCTGTTACCAGCACAAATGGATCTGGGATCCAATAGCTGCCTCCACCGAAAGAGGACTGGGCTTGGGACACATACAAGGGCAGGAAGTCAGAGAGCCCAGGAAACCCTTTCCATCTGAATCCAGCACTGTATACAGGAAGATTTCAGTGGATAACCATGGGGTCTCAACCATTTTGTTCAATAAGCACGGTTGAGCAATGCATGGGGTGGCTGCTTGCTCCATTAGCACCTCCCTCTCTCCTAGTTTTTTCCAGCAGATATGTCCTTCACTCTCATTTGCTGGGTAACAATCCTAAATGCTGATAATCATTTACAGCAGTCCACTCCAGAGGATTTTTAGGAGTGGGTAGGATCTTCTGGATCACAAGCCCAGATCCAAGTGTTTTCAACAGTTTAGAGCTTATTCAGAGGGATGCGTTCTCTCCTCTCCTAGCTGCTTCTAGCCAGAAATTGCCGCAAGGCAGAATGGGCACTGCTGTTCATTTAAACTCAAACAGTAGCTGATGAAATACTGAGTGAAAGACAGCAAGAACACATGGAGCTGGGACAGTACTGCTCTGGGTGTTGGGGAGGAAGAGAGCTGTCTTCAGAAACACAAAGCTCCTGCAGTGATCAGTTCATGGCAAGATCCAATTTGTCTGGAAGCCATGAGCCTACCGAAGTCAAGATGATGGTGTGCTTCCTCATACCCAGCTGAGTCATTTTTGTTCAGGAATTTTTTTCTCTTGAATCACTGGCTGTGACCGCTAAGAGGGAGCAGAGCACTGGATGCCTAGAGTGACAGGCCCAGATTCACAGCTTGTCTGTTACCTAAGAGAAGCAAAGCTTGAGAGTAGAAAGTAGCACTGAGCTTTTGTAGGGAAGCCCTCATTGTGCAAACCATTGGCAACACAAGGAAGGTCCCTCTGCTAGGTTTTCTTCCGGTCCCATCCCATTTATCCCAGATGCTCCTCACCTGGTACAATGCAAGCATGGACATATCTGCTAATTTCTGCTCTCCCTCCCATTCTCTGCAGTACATCCCAGCCAGCAACAACAACACTCCTATCCATGGATTTTACATCTACTACCGCCCCACTGACAGTGACAATGACAGTGACTACAAGAAGGATGTGGTGGAAGGTAGGAGGAATAGAGAGGCTGCTCCTAGTCACTAGTCAGCACAGCCAAAAGGGGCCCTGTGCACAAAGGGCAGTAGCTGTCCAGGCTACTTTACCGGGCACTGCTGCAGAGCTGGGCCAGCTGCCTGTTCCCTGAGGAAGTTAAGAGCTCCGTGTGTTTGCTTCCTCCTCAGGAGATCGGTACTGGCACTCCATCAGCCACCTGCAGCCAGAGACCTCGTATGACATTAAGATGCAGTGCTTCAATGAGGGAGGTGAAAGTGAGTTCAGCAACGTGATGATCTGTGAAACCAAAGGTAAGCGGATTCCCAGCGCAGCTCTGGGAGCACAGCTGCTGCATTCCCTGCCTGCAGCTGTCAGAGCACAGCAGGGCAGGAACCATCCCTGCCTGACAGGGGGCGGGGGGCAGTGTGCAGTGCATTACCCAAGGTCCAGCGAAATGGTGGAGGCAGCACTGGAGAGCAGAGAGACACAGGGTTGTCCGTGCTGTTCATCAGTGCCTGATCTGTGCTCACCCCTTGTGCAGAGTCCATCGCTGTCTCTCAAAGAATCAGTTACCTTTTGTTTTTCTAACTATCACTTAGGTGGTGACTGGAAACAGAAGGGCTAACTTTCCTTTGCTGTCCTGAACTCCATGTTGCGTTAGAAGCAGGCCCCATGTTGTCTTCAAAGTAGCTGCACTGTCATGACAGGAGCAGCATTAAGGCTTCTCCAGCCACACAAAGTGTGTGCTTTGGAGAAGCTATTTTGGATTTGCTTTTGCTTGAGCAGTCCACGAGCAGATCTGGCAGAGCTGTGAGCCAAGCACAGAGGCCTTGTCTGTACTGCTATATGTCAGCCTAGGAATCCTGTCATCCAGGAGTGCTTCTTTAAAACCGCCATAGAAGTCTGGCCACTCCACAGCAGCATCAACATCCCTGGACTGCTGTTCCATCTGCCATGTATCTGTCTAACTTCTCTCTTCCTCTCTCTTCCTTCTACAGCTCGAAAGTCTCTTGGGCTGCCAGGTCGTCTTCCACCCTCCACAGTGCCCCCTCAGCAGCGTCCTCCACTCAGTGGTGGGCACAGTGGCCTGGGGACAGGAGCCATGGTGGCCCGTTCCAGCGATTTGCCGTACTTGATTGTAGGCGTTGTGCTGGGATCCATCGTACTCCTCATCGTGGCTTTCATCCCCTTTTGCCTTTGGAGAGCTTGGTCCAAGCAGAGTAAGGGTGGTTTCATGGGGACTGATTTATAGGATATGGTTTGCCTGTGGATTAAATCTGATACTGGGTGTAGTTGGAAGGAACACCAAAAATGTGAGGGAATTCTGGGAAGCAGGGAAGGGGTGGGCGGAGGGCAAGTCTCAGATGTCCTGTGGAACCCAGAAGACAAAGGCCACTGTTTGTCCTTTGTCCTGCTTGCCTTGTTGCAAAGGAACCTCTGGGACTAAAGGGGAAGGGCCCCTTTTCACCATTTATCTCTGAGAGTGCTTTGGGTGCCAAAATAGCTGCTTGATAGGACAGCCTAAATCTATACATGCTAAGCTTCAACAAGCTTGACTTTACCTCTCATTTTTGCCTCAGACTTTATTTTCCTTCCCTCTGCAGAACAAACCATTGACATGAGCTTCCCAGGAGCTGGGCTGCTGGTGTCATCCTGCCAGTACACCATGGTGCCTCTAAGAGGCATCTCTGCTCCTCGTGCCAATGGACATCCCTTTGTTAATGGGCAGCCCTATGCCAGCAGGGCACACCTGAACAACATCTGCACTTCTGCAGGAATGGGATACGCAAGCACCAAGCCCCGAGATTACAGCCCCGATGAAATTCCACAGGTGAGTCCACACCTGGGATCAAGAGCTGGTTTGTCGTGAGCTGGAGGCCACACTTGTAGTGAGAGGGCTTCTCCAGGTGTGGCTGGCACACTTTGCAGCATGTAGAAGTGGCAAGGCTGGCTTCCCCAAAGAGATTTCCCCTTTCTGGTGAAGTCTGAGACATGAGGGTAACAGGAAGGTCTCCAAAACATGGGTGAAGGGGTGGTTTCTTGGGCCAGTGCCTCTTAAGTATGGAGGAGGCAGTGAGAAAAGGCGACTCTTACGGGAACGGTTCCTGTGTCCCCTGAGCAAAGGTCACAGGGACTGACAGTGCTGAGGACTCTGTCTGTAAAAGGGTTGCGGGCGGTGCCAGAGTTCAGACTATAAATTGCTTCTCCCCCACTCATCCAGCAGTAAGTGTAAAGTGAGTTTTTTCAGTGCTCAGTTTCACTGCCCTCAGTAGCAAAAGAAACAGTTTCAGCTTTTTCTGCCTTCTGCTGTAAGAGCTTCAGCTGTCTGCCCCAGGGCTCTGACTCACAGATCAGCACCTGCCTCTTAATGCTGCTGTGTGCCATTGCTCTGCTAAGGATCCTTCTCTCTCCTTCCAGTCACATGAGGAGACCAATGCCTTGCTGCAGGCAAGAGTGCTGCAGAATGGGAGTGCCCAGCAAGATTACCAGCCCTCTAGGTTAGTTCTGTCATGTGGAGAGGGAGGGTGGAACAATCCACGGGGACACACAAAACTACGTGCTCACAAAAGCCTGCCCTCAATACACTCCTGAGAGACAAATCCATGCTCCAGCACTGGGACACCTTCGTCTAAATTCTCTTTACACAATTCATTCCTCTTAGGATTTCAGGAAGGAATGATTTAATTGTAGAGGTGGCCAAGACCTACTCCCCTCTGTCCCCTTTTCCTCCTCCTAAGTGGGAGACTGAAAAGCAGGATGAGGGAAGCAAACATCTGTGATTGATGCTGATAAACAGCTGCCCCAGAATCTGCCTGGTGTCCAGTTGTGAGTGCTTTGTGTCTCACTGTTCAGACATCCTTCATTACCATGCTCCCTGTGAGGCACTATTCCTCCTGGCTCCTGTGGCACTCACCAGCTATTGGATCATGGATACCAGGTCCCACATCACATCATTCCCATCCCACAAGTACATCCCAATTTCTGCTCTTCCCCTCATTTAGCAATGTTCTGTGTCACAGCATTGATGAGCTGGCTGAGACATGACACGAGTTATATCTTTCAAGGAGGAAAGATCTGTAAACAGCACTAAACCCTCTTTGCCTGCTTCTCCAGATTGCCCAGCTCCAGAACAGAAGACAGCTCTTTCCTCTACAGTCTCCCAGGTGACTCCACTCACCAGCTTCTTCAGCCACAAGATGACTGTCCTCACCTTCAAGAGCACTTTGTTGGCCTCCATCATCCAGTGATGGGAAGCAAAGTGGGAGGCCCTAACCTGGATGCTCGACGGGATACACTCTTCCACCAAGGTCAGTGGTTTGGAAAACTCCATGCCTCCTTCATCTCATCATCTTAGGCTGCTCTGGATGGGAAATATCACTGAATATGAGCCTTTCTCATGGCTCATATTCAAGTGGTCTGAATCCATCTCCCTAGGACCTAATCCATTGATCTACCCCTGTAGTGCAGATCAAACTTGTTTTGTGTGATCATGGCATCGAATTCCCACACAGACTTCCAGAATGCAGATCTTCCTCTTTGATCAGAGTACCCCTCCTCATAAAGTGAACTGTTGACTTGAACCTCCCACTGTGTCTCTCATTGTGCATTTTAATAATTTCTTGCTCCTTTTCCCCCTCAGGAAGTCCTTGCTGCGTAGGCCTAGTGCCAGTGGAAGAGGTAGAAAGACTAGAGTGCTGCCAGTCCAGAGGAGATCTCCATGCCCAGAATCCGGTGATCACATCTTTGGGTCAGGACCTACCAAGACACCTGAGCAGCAGCCCTCCACCACTGAGACCCTTAGAGACTCATCCTCCCACCAGCTAGGGACCAAGCTGCCTTTTGCAAAAGACTTATTCTAAAGAGAAAAAGACAAAGGGTATTTATTTTTGTATAACACCCCTATTTATATATTTATGCACTTGTATATAGATGTATATGTGCCTTTTATAATGCTATGGAGACAGAAGGCATCCTCAGCAAGGTCACAGGAGGACCCAGGAAACAAGACAGCAGCTCTCGGTGGCACAATGGAAACAGCTGGACAAGGGACACTGCAGGACATAGGTCCAAACAGAGCTGCCAGCACTCTCTTGCAGCGAGGGTTTCACAACAAATAATGCTGTCCAAAAGGTCTTTTCCTCTTCCCTCTAGGAAGGTTTGTTCCAGGAACACACTCCTGTGAATGGACTGGAGCTATGCACTCTGCCTAACCAACTTAAACAACCTTTCACATACACGCCATCTGCAGCTGCCTATCTGTAAAGACAAATCCATGCTTTAACATCTAAAATAAAGGCTTTAGTCTTTGCTGTGCCTGGCTCTATGCTGATTCCTCACACAGAATGAGCCTTCTCTTTTTCACTTGCAGACATACAGCAAGCAAGACACCTGGGGAAAGGTGACATTTTTCCTGCAGTTAAGTTTTCCAAATAGTCACCGGTGATGCTTAATCTGGGGTCTTCTTGTTCCCTGTCTTCAGCTGAATCTCTGGGTGTCTGGTTACCCAGCTGGCACTGTATGGCCTTGCCCTTTGTTAGGCAAGGGATTGGTGCCAGACAGCCCCTTGCCTGGGGCTCCAGCCATTTCCCACGTCCCAGGTGCACAAGAGCTCCCAGCACCAGGTGTGTTCCTCAGCAGGCACCCCCTGTGAAGGCAGGCTGCACAAGCACCATTCACATGCTTCTGCTGGGACCAGCAGGAAGTTCTTGTGCCTGGCTGGGATATGGCTGGAGCCCTGCTGAGCATACACCAGACAGAGACACAAGGACCTGTAGCAAGAGGTGGGAATTGGGGGGGAACAGCACGAGCAGCTGGAGGTTGTTTAATTTATTCAATTAAAAATCGGCACCTCAGGAGCTTTGCATGGGAAGAAGACAACCCCTCCACCCTGGAGATGAAGGAAGGTTTCACAGTTAGGCAGGTTAAGTGCTGTAAATGATCACGTGCTGCCACCACACTAAATGAGAGAGGCAAAAAAGAGCAACACCTGAAAACACACAGAGCTCGGCCCTCTGACTCATCAGGCAGGAGCAAGCCAGTGGAATTGCAGGCTGACTTTGCCTTGTTATACCCTTAACTGCCAGGTAAATGCCATGTCCTGTCCTGAGGAGAAAGGCCTCTCTGCTTTCTCCTGGCCAGTAGCATGGCCCTGGACTCTAACTAGCTCAGTTAGAGCAGGGCCACTGCTGCTCAGCAGTAACAAATGCTTGCTTGAGGCAGACTTCTTTTGCTATTTTTGATAACAAGGTACCAAACCAATATTTGCCCCTGGGAAACCTCAAACCAGCTTTCCACAGCCACTTGTTTGAAGAGTTGACACAGACATAATGCACACATATGGACACACACAGGACACCTTGTCCAGTGCAACCCTCTGCAATGGACTGATACCAGTATTTAGTAGTTTTATTTGCTATTTTTTTATTCCAAATATGTTGTTACAGTCATATTCTGATAGAAAAAACAAATACAACCCTCTACTACTAAACCCCTGGACAGCCAGAACAATTAATTTTGCACTTCCAGGCATGACTGCTGCCACAGTTGATTTTAAGGGTGACTTGGATTGTTAGTTACTATTTCTGAACAGGAAGTTGGAGTCTCAGAGTCCTGTGGTAAAGCTTGTAGAAAGAAGCACCCACCTTTTCTGCTAAGGAAAGCTAGTTCTTTTACCTGCTGTCTATTCTGCCCTGGTTGATCTCCTCTCTCAGCAAGGCTACATCACAAGTCCTGTGCATGAGCCGTGACTCCAGCCGGGCTGTCTCTTTGATGTCAGCACTTAGGGTGCCCTCAAATTCTCCTCCCTGTAGAGGAAAAAATGGAGAGGAAAAGGCTCCTATAAAACATGGAGAACGAACAGTGGAAATTTATTTTAAGTAGGGAAGGTAAAGCTTTCCAAGAACCAGGACATATCCATGACTTCTCCACCCCTTAGTCAGAACTATGTGAAAGAGTGAAGGTTCATTAACCGACTTACTCCCTGGTACAGAGCAATAAATCCACTTCTCATTGTAATGCTATTACATGTAACAAAGGAATATTCTTTTAATTCCTTCAAGGCATATTTTAATTAGAAATTAGTTTGTTTCAGTCTTAGAAAGCAGCTATGCAAGAAATTGCAGGGATGCTAAGGTATGGAGCAGCAATTCAGCCTGTCCCACTCCTAGCCCAAACTGCTGACTGCAGAGCAGGATGTGAGACCAGGGAGCTGGTGAGGGCCAGATGATCCCTTACCCATTTCTGAACAGTCCCAAACCTGCAAGCACTGAAGTGGATACAAGGCTCACCTGACCAGTTGTCAGTGATTCCAGCTCAGTTTCAAGCTGATGCTTTTCATGGCAAAACCTGTTCAGCTGGTGCAGCTTGCTGGTGTTTTCCCTTGTCAGCTTTGTTAGCTGATGCTGCAGGGCTACAATTCTTTCCTAGAAAGATGTAAAAAGTTGATCTGGGATAAGAGAGGACAAAAAGTGTGGAGTGGGGAAGAAGTGCTAGGCACAATGTAAATGTCACAGGTAAACAAAAGACTGATCCTGCCACAGCACCTGTTCCCACACTACCTTTAGTGCAATGTTATATTTTTGTTTTTAATATATATGAATTATAAATGCCTAAGTAAGTAGAGCAGTTAGGCAAAAATGTGAAAAAAGAAAGCCATTAGGTACATAGCACTTCTGTACCCTCCTGTGCTCTTCTGTAAGGGCAGCATAACCATGTTGTCTGCTTGCACCACAGCAGCTGAGCCTTAGGCCCCACCAAATGGACACATGAACTTTTCACACTGCAGATTGGCACCCCAGGCATGAGCCAAAGGCTGCTGGTGCTGAATGCCACCTGAGAACCAGAGAAAAGCACTCTGCAAGAGCTTCATGTAGGGAATGAAGCAGGACAATGTGTTTGAGGAAAGCAAAACAGAGAGATAGACTAATTTCATGAAAAATAGGATGTGCATGAGCAACTGGAACAGAGGTAGGAATGATGATGGGAAATTGGAGTTGAACAGTATGGTCTATTAAGGACAAGTGAAAAAAAATCAAACACAAGCATGTTCACAAAAGATTTTAGTGTAACTTTTCAGACCCAGGAAAACAAAGCCTTAACGGATCATCACAACACATGTATCTTCCTCCTCTTCCTGCTGCTTACCTCCCATTCTTTGAGCTCCACGAAATGCTTATACTCTTTCTCCATTATTCTCACTTTCATCTGCTCCATGGGTATATTAACAGAGTGGGCTTGAACTGCTTCAAAATCAACCAGCCGACCAAACTTCTCCATCATCAGATCATTGCACCTCTCCTCCAGTCCTAGCAGAGGGATGTTGGCACAAATGGCAGCACTGGCAATCATTGGTTTATAAGAATTTCTGCCTTACCCCAGCTTTTTGTCTGAGCTCTTTGGTTTTTGCTCTGTAATAAATAATTCACACAAAACCACACAGAGCTCACAGCTGAGTCATGCCACTTGTCCTTGTCCATGATCATGCCTGTGTGGTCACTAAGCCACACTCTAAGCCAGTCCTAGTAAGCCACTCTCACACCACAGGCTGTATAGGGCCTCTGCAGGTCTGGTGGTGCTGGACACAGCTTTGGGTTTGGCTCTTGGGAAAGTGTTTTCAGTAGGGCTTGTTCCCTTCTTCAGATGTTACAAAGGGGAGGATATTGCCAGAGAAAGCTTATGTATCTTTGGGGAAACTGCTTTTATCCTAGGAGTTCAGGTTTACACGCAGAAATAGCAAACATGTGTCCAGACTTGTGTGTCTCATCTCAGTCAGCGTTACTTATACTAAGTTCCCAAATTATTTCACACAGCCTGATGACTCTGCAATGCTGGAGAACTGCTACTCCATCAAAACAGTCCAGCTGATCTGTTCTATTTTCTGCAGTAACCCTCTGTGACATCTCTGTGAGTATAGAGACAGACAAGGCGAGTTACCCACGCCAGTGAGAGGGACAGAAGGAACATTAGCAATTGCGCTGTTCAGAGTCTGTTACTTACCTTGAATCTCCACCTCCATCTCCTTTTTGTCCTGGAGAAGCTGCTTATGTTGCTCCTTGGCCTTCTTATGGATCTCTCTTTGCATTATCTTTTCATTACGTAGGTCCACAATTCTCTTCTGCAGGTAGTGCAAGGACTGGTTGGTAAATACTAAAGTCTGAGAGAAGTCATGGGGCATCTCCCCATCAACCAAGCACTGCACCTGCAAAAGCAACCAGAAATAAGCAAGACTAGCTTTACTTATGAAGGGTGATGGAGATGTCTCTTTATATAAAATGTGTGAGCAATAAAGAACTAGTGAGTGAGGTAATACTAAGCATGGGCATGACTCTTTTTTGGGCCAGGGAATTGTGTGAATGAATGCATTGTATCCACTCCAATATTATTGAATTGGGCAGTATTCCCATAAGCTTCAATAGTTTTGGGCGCTTTTTTGATTTGTTTTTCTGGGGGGTGTTTATTTTTTTTTTCCCCAGGAGAATATCAGTAGGTATGGATCTGAGGGAGAATACCATGCCAAACCTATACAGCACTTGAAGACTATGCACATTTCAGCAATGGGCCAGACTGCCTGTCCTTACCTCATTTCTGTCAGTACAGAAGAAGGGGAAAAAAAGGGAATTCTAGAGGAAATAGCAGCATGAAGTTCAGCTAACGGCACTTTCCTCCCAGGAGACCATAGTAAATCAAGAACTAAGAGCCCCAAAGCACAGTAACACCATTGTTTAGATGTACACAGGCCACTCTGCACATGCAGATGCACAACATTTTGAATTACCTGATGGAGTCTCAAAGGCACAACTACATACAGCTCATTCAGTCTGTGCAGCTTTTCCCACTGAAAGGCCTCCAGTTCCCTGTTTGTTGTGTCCAGTCTGGTTTCTACTTCTTTTGCCTGCAGAAAGACAAATTGTAGACAAACAAAATCCTGTGATACTTGGAATACATAAGGCAACAAAGTTCTGTTAGAGTTCTTGATCCAAAGGAAAAGAAGTATACAAAAATGTGCTTTTTTAAAACTACGTAGGATAGGTGAGTTTTGCAGGCAAACCCAAGGATAATCTACATATATTCAAGCAAGATTCTAACCTGAATACCTCTGCAGACATGTACACTTATGAATGTCTCCTTAGAGCTGCCCTGTATGCATCAAGAGACAGCTGCTTTGTTTAGCATCTAAAACACTTGTAGATCTACAGAGCCTGCAAGACAATTTTTATTCTGTTATGCCTGGAAATGCTTATTGATTCGGCATGAGAAAGAAACAATTCAGACTCAAATATCATGCCCCAGGGTGAATATGTGGCAGCTGGCACTTACAAAAGCCTTTCAAAACTAAAAAATGTTGTGTATTAAGCATGCTTGGTGGAACATTTTTGAGACAAAAAAAGTGCAAGACTTGCATAATGTTATTTTGGTAGCACTCTCTCTTCCAGAGATGCTTTCAAAATAAGATATTTTTAAATTAATACAAATCAAATTTCTTAATGAATGCAGGAGTTCAAAAAAGCAAAATGGAAAATTTGTATCGAAAGAGTTTATTCAGTGATTACCTGTGACTAAGGGCAATGGGAAATAACTAAAAGCAAAGAAATAGATGGAAGAATAGACATTTTATGCATTTATTTTAACCTGGATCTGTGTTAGGGTAACTATTTTCCAATCTCTGCTCCCATACACATACACAGAGGATAGGCCAGACCACACCATGTGTTTCATCTGAACCAGAGAATCCAGTTCCTGCTGCTGCACGAGGCTAGACAGCTGGGAAGGAACTGACCTAAAGCCTGGATATAGCCGCGTGAAAGCTAAGGTTGGACCAACTTGATTTACCTTTTTCAGGAGAACAGGTGACCCATGTCCAGCTGCCTCCTGCCTCTGTGCTACCACAGATATCTTTTCCCAAACGGAGCCCTCTCAGAGGGTTACGATTTTTTTTTTAAACCTTAGACTAGCACTAATCACTAGCACTACATTTAATGTGTTGATGCTTTCTGAGAAAACACTACAATACCTTTTTGGCCAAGGCATTATATTCCTTTTTGAGGTGAGCAGCAGCTTTCTTCTCCTCTTCTAAAGCTTTCTCAATGCCTATCCGCTGCTGCCGGAGCTGGATGGTGTTCAGGAAGAGATCCTCACTGCAGCCTGAGAGGGAAAGGGTCAAAGAAGAGCTTACTTTCACTGTGACTGCCCTGGAGTTACTGGGTAGAGCTGGTACCTTCTCCTGCCGTGCACATTCCCAGCATTCCCCATAATAACATCATGGGTTTGGTTCCCTAGAGCTTCCTTAAACATAAACCCAGGGGCCAGGTGCCTCCGTGACTGGGTGAATGTCTCGGATGGATCTTTCGCTGCGTTACATTCAGTTTGCTTCCAGAAGTCAGACTAAATGCATCAAAGCCAGCATTAAAGGCAAGTGCTCAAAAATTAGCTTTCATAAGCAATGCAGTCCCAGTAATTAATACATGTTGCAGTACAATCTTCAATTATGTGAGCACATAGTTGTTTCTCCATAGCACCCTTCACTATAAATTATGAACTTGCTGTAGGGATCATTTATAGCTCTATTTGTAAACAAAGCAGTATTTCACAGAGCCTGTATCATGGCAAGGAAGATCTGTGAATTTCTATCTAGTACTGTGATTTCAGTAATGCTAAACAAGTGTGTAATTATGCCCAAATCAGCAGGCATAATAATAAAAAAAGAGAGCCCAACAATAAAAAAGAGAGCCCAATAAAGGCAAAAAAAAATTCTACATAAAGAGAGAAATAGGAAGATGCTAATGCAACATGTAATTACCCTATTAAATTACCAATTTGGGCTTTCTAAATAAGAAGTAAAAATCTTTATTTCTTCCCCAAATTCAATTGAAAAATGAGATGAAGGAGGAGTTAATAAAAAATTCAATCTGTGGAAATTATTTTTAAATCCAATTTAAAGAAAAGGGAAGGTGAATTGTTGGTAAGTTCGAACTTGAAAATGAAGCAGTCCTGTTACACGGTCATGGGCACATCACTCAGAGATTTATTTTTAAAAAACAACATCCTAAATTGCCTAAGCTCGTACAAAAGAAAAGGAGGGAGAGAGGTTGACTGCCTCTCTTGCGCATTTTTGAATGCACAGATGAAGAGGATTTTGCAAAGTAAAGCTCCTAACTTATCAAAGCAGCCTAGCAACAGGCAATTGCTGCATAAATCCACGAGGTGGTAACAAAGAGCTTCAATTACCAGCACGAGGGTCCCCTCAGAACTTCCCTGAACAGGGAGGGATCCAGCCAGGCCTGGCAGCTGGTTTCCAGAGAGCAGCTACAGCCTTGCCACTGCTCCACTCCAGAGAGGAGCCTTTTCTCTCCAGATAACAGCTGTGAAATGATGAATGCTTCTTTACACAAAATAATTCATTCTTAGTGCTTAGCTAGGTTTTATTTTTCCAAACTTTTTAAATTAGGGTGGTCTACACTACCAGCAGTTTTATTGTCTAGACCTAAGTCCTGGGAAAAAATGTTGCATACAGGAGGGGTACACACATTCCAGCCCATCATGACTTTACCATGCAGTGAATAATTTCAAAATCTGTGCTTTCTTTTCAAACACATGATGTTGCCCCTAAAGCTAAACAACTAGTTAACAAAAGGAAATAAAAGCTTAGGTACCTTCTGGGCAAACAGAGTCACCAAAGACTACATTTTCAGATCCATAATTTTCTTCATCACCCTTCAGGTCACGCTTTTCATCATGCTCATTTTCTTCGCCTGAAAGAAACAGACACTAGCTTGCAAAACACCCCACACCCACCAGCTGTGCATTATGCCAGTGTGCTGGTGAACACAAGCCCAGAAACCCATGAAAGATCATTCTGGGATATGTGAATCCAGGCAACTTGTGGGACTTAACTTCAACACATTTCCTCTCTTTATATGTGTTAGGAACTTAAACAGTGTGCGTTTACCATTCTACTACAGAGATTAATCAACCAAGCAGAATATGTAAGCACAAATCTGTCATAAAACATCACCATTGTCTACACTTTTTGCTAATCATGTCCCACAAGTCAGAGAGAGCACAAGTATTTTAGCTCAGTAAGACTGCCTAGCTTTAACAGCTTAAAACTGAGTCACTAAGACAAATTAAATCCTTTTGTAATATGTTTAGTCCTGTGACTAATAGATGATTACAGATTAGGTTTATGATCTCTCATTAGTCAATGGACAGATTAGAGCAGAATGTCATGAATGTGACAGACTAATCACTTATCCATACCTCCCATGGTACAGCATAGGAAGCACCTATTTAAAGCTGTGCCTCTTCCTCTTACCATTATCAGCCCTCGGTATCGACTTACAGCATGTAAATTGCAGGAGCTGTTATCAGACCAACTGCAGTCACGTTAGAAACTGGATTACATCATTGTTGTCATTCAAGATGACAGCCACATAACACACTGTCAGTCTGTAAACAAATCTGGGTAGGTCTGGCCTACAGGTTTTTGGACTGACTGGAGTGTTGTGTGTACTCGGGGCCCCAGCTAGACCAGGAGACAGGTACTTGACCACATGGTAATAGGTATAACAAATCCATAAAGCAAAAAGAACAAAATCTCCAACCTGCTTCTCTTTTTACTTCTTTTTCCACACACTCAATGTCCTTCTTTAAAATATCAGTCAGAAAATCAGCAAATTCGTTGTTTTCTCCAAGGGATGCTTCAAAGCTGGCATAAAGAGCTTTCTCACGTTCCTGAAGCATTACAATCTCACACTTTCTATCCTCCATTTGTACAAGGTAGCTCCTCAATTTTGACTGAACAAACAAAAAATTACTTCAGTTAAAAGGTACAACCCATGTGTATATGTGTATGTATATAGGATGCATCTGTGAAGATCTGGAAATGCAAAATTTGTCTTTCCCTCTTGACTAACCCCATGGTTCAATCAAGCATCACCTAGGAGTATGTTCTTAAAGTGATTCATCACTTATGCCATATTGTGAAGGATCTATTAAAATACAAATGTTAAGATCATTAAAAAATTAAGTATTGGAAGTTAGAAGTGACCATCCTATTAGGCTGATCATCAAGAGTTTCTTGTTTTGCAAAATTTAGCACTAGGCACTGGATCAGTGTTTGGCTAAAGCCAAGGGATGCAACCATTTACTTTATGGTTTACTTTTGTTTCAAGCCATTCATTAATGGTACTAGTAAATTTAAATTAAAGGTACACGTGGCCTACTTACTTGCATGTCCTCCTGTTCATTGATGAGGGCACAAATTTGCTCCTCAAGAAGGTCTTCATGTACCTCAAGTTTCTTCAGGATAAGCAGCTCTTCACAGCATGTGATGCAGCGCAGATCAGCACTTTTCACCTGCACATCCCTCTTCAGCTTCTTGTGCCGCAAAAGGCGGAGTTCAGCATCGAAGTTGATCACCAGTGTGTTGATCTGGAGCAAAGGAGCATCAAATCGGGAAAAGTATTACCAGTGTAGTAACATGCAAAGCTAGAGAAGGGAGCAGGAGTGAAAATTCTCTCTGCCAAATCAACAACTCAGATGTTATTTTCTAGAGAGTACTGATGCACTTAGAAAGACAAAGGTAATCCCAGATGTGTCTTTGTTCTCAGCATAACAGTAAAGAGTCACCAGGGCTTCACAGGAATCTTTCACTGCATCCCCTCCATCCCTGAAGTATTTTACTCTTCAGAGAATGTTTTGGAGTAGTCTGTAATTTACAGTAGTTTATGTAACAATCCCAGACACATCAATAAATAACTCTTCTGCCTTGACAGACTTATTTTGAAATAGCTGCCAACTCTTCCCTTAGACATTTACAGCTAAATAAGTACTAGAAGCTGTTAACATTAACTTACAGGTGTGTGATGTTCTCAGCAGAATTTGGGTATTCCCTCCAAACCTTCATACACATAAACACAAGGGTGCCTGTGTTGAGGCAGACCAAATAATCAACACGCAGTAGCAGAAACTAGAGGAGAGATGCTAAGAAATGGAGCAAACAAGTGAACAGTGGCACACCTCCGGTACACTGCTCTCTGTACCCTCCTCAACTCTGACTTAGGAGCATCCTGAGCTTGAAGCAGTATGCTTGTGTTCAGTAGCTTTTAATGGATTTTTTTCCACACTATCAAATTATGGCTTCCCCCATATCCTAGCACTGAGTTCCAAAGCTTAGCTTATTGTTGGATAGAAAAATTATTTTCATTTGCATGCTTCAAGCTTTCTATGTGACCATTTCATTTGATATCTCTCCTTCTTTTAAAAGAGGGTTCCCACTCTCCTTTTCCATGCTATTCAGAATTTTATCACATCTCTAAAACCATTTCAGTTGTCCTTTTTTGCAGGTAAAAGATACTTTAACCACTTAGATGTACCTTTTAAAGAATCTTTTCCATGACTAAGCATTTTGGTTACTCTCTTTTGTATCTTTTCTAATCCTAAAAAGTAATTTTGGAACCAAAAAGTTGAGACTACAGTTATTTAAGAGCTGAGAACATGAATTGACAAAGTTATAGTGATGCTGCTTTTTTAACTCTGTAATTTTTCAAGTTATGTCTAATAACATAATGTCTTTTTTTAATGTCTTTGTTATGTCTTTTTTTTTTTGTCACTAAGATCATAGTTTTCATGGCACAATCAATAAGAAATCTAAAATCTGTTTTTCAAGTGATAATAGTCAGAAAACAGCTTATAGTTATGGATTTATATTGATTTACACTGTAAATTTGCAACAGTTAGCATTTTCCGGGACTGCAAAAAGGAAAGACTAGCTGCAATCCTGAGACAGAAGGGATTTTGGTTTCATTTATGAACCAGTGAGATTTTTTGATCTGACAAAAATAACTCAATTTCCTACCTTTTTAATCAAGGTCTCCTGCAAGTATAGATTTTTTATCTTCTCTCTCTTTAAAATTTCCAGTTCCATTTCTGTTGGCTCTGCTTTCTCCATCTCAGAAGCCTTCTCCTCCCCTGTGATCTCAGCTGATGCATCTCCAGCCTGTGCCATGGGGTCACCCTCTTCCACTGAAGGAGTTTGAAGAAACACATGCCTAAATGCACGAGATGAGGGACACCCTTCCAGTGGTTCCTCGAGTTTTGCCTTGGCCTCCTGCTCCTCTTTGAACTTTAGGAGGACGTCACTGTTGTACTCAACTATTTTTTCAGGAACCTCATCTGGGTGTAACTGAGGGATCAGGGGAATAGGGAGATGTTCTGATACATCTAAGCTTGCCTGTATGGATTTGACTTCCTTCACTAAACTCTTGATTTCATCAATAGTAGAAACCTTGAGATCCCGCAAAGACACAATCTCTTTGTTCATATTCACTTTCATCTCATGGATCTGCAAAGGAAAAACTATTTTATTAGGATTTTCCACCACAGGAAGTAGTCTTACCCAACTCAAGAAGGCTAACATTGGGATTATTAATCATTCTGTGATAAGGGGACACTGTATTAGTTGACTCTTTTTACGTGAAGGAATAATTGAATGTGATCTATCATTAATGAACTTGGCAGAAACTTCTCTGATCTTTATAAAAGAAAATAACACACCACCCACCTGAAGCAACTGGAATTCCTCATCTGTATAAACCCAGAATTTATGACAAGAACTATTCCCTTTGTTTGTCCTAATGAGTTAGGCTAATCACTAACTATCTGGTAGCATCAGCACTACACTGAAATTCTGAAGCCCAAGTATGAGATTAAAATGATCCAACAAATCCCCTGAGATTTTAGCATTGCTTCTGTAATGCTTAGACCTCACTGACAAAGTTATCCAGTGTCACTCTTTTGAACTCCAGCGAAATACAATGAAAAACCATTCCTATGAAAAGGATGGGGGAAAGCAGTCACAAGGAAAGCAACAAAGATACTGCACAACATTTGAACTTAGTGTGTTTTCGAGGTTGAAAGATGTGTGCTAACTGTAGGAGTCCTACTATAGCAAAGTGGCTCCAAAAGAAGATGGTGGCTCCTGGTTTCTCAGGAAGATTCCAATTCCAGAAGCAGTGATTGCCAAAGTGCAAATACAGAGAGGCCACACTAGAACACTTGTCCTTGCTCACATCCCTGTTTTTGTAAAGGTATTTCATGACAGGGGTTATTTAGCCTAGTGTTTTACTAGATTATAAGACATAATTTAAAAAGACAGGTGTTCCTGCTGAAGTACTAGTAAAGGTAGATTCTCTTTCTCATTTATAAAGAGTTACCCTGGAATGACTCAGGTTTGGGTTTGGTGAAGTACAAGACAGTTCACAAGAGATAGGCTGATTTGTAACTAACTCTTACTCAAAACAGCCGTCTGTCCTTCAAGGCCTATTCCCACACTCACTTTGAATTCCTTTCAAAAGATTTCTTCAGTGATTAATACATTATCCTCACTTCCCCCAAAAAATGGGGCAATATATCAAGTTTTACATACCAACTCTTCCAGGGTTGCAAGCTGCATCATCTTCTTTTCAGTGCTTATATGCTCATCTTCAGTGAGTGTGTAGTTAGTGGCAGTCTTCAGCCTGTAACATCCTATAGTCTCCCGTGCTTCTTTGATCTCCTCAGCATCTTTGGAATTCTCATGGTTATCTCTAGGTTTGCTCTTGTATCTGGTAGGTACAAAATAAAGCTGAACTTCAAGACAGAAAGCATACAAACATTGAACAAACAGTCATTTCATACCCTCAGACTTGTGCAGCAAAGTTTGGGAGGTGAAAGAGTGATACATCCCTTTCAGAAAAGAATGGCTACTTTGGAAAGAGCATCCTTGAACATTTAAATGAAAATCCCAGATTTTTTTCCCCCCCTAAGAACTCTTAAAACATAGCTCTGCTAAGGGAAAGTTTAAACCTCCACACTCAGACTGAGCTCTGGGTTAAGTGCGTACATGCGGCTGTCAATTTCAGGGAGCTACACATCAACTATCTACCAGCCTCTAGCACAGAATATCTGATCCTACTCTACATTGGTAAACACTCAATAACCTTAAAATCTTTGTATTCTGACTCTACATTGGTCCCATTCCCTGCCATTCATCTCCTAAGGAAGAATTTCTGTACTTCCATGAGCATAGAATGGTTTGGGTTATAAGGGACTTTAAAGATCATGTTTGTGCCAGTGCCCCTGCCATGGACAGGGACACCTTCCACTAGACCAGGTCACTCAAAGCCCCATCTAAGCCAGCCTTGAAAAAGTGGTCACAAAGATATGACTTAGGTTAGATATTTGGTAAAGGTTATTCACCCAGAAGTGGTTGGGCCCTGCAACAGGCTCCCCAGGGAAGTGGCCACAGCACCAAGCCTGACAGAGTTCAGTGAGTGTTTGGACAATGCTCTCAGGCACAGGGTGTGACTCTTGAGGCTGCCATGTGCAAGGACAGGAGTTCTACTTTGATGATTCTTATGGGTCCCTTCCAACTCAGGATATTCTGCTATTCTGTGAAAGATGTCCTTTCTTGCCTCTCAAGATAAAGACCAGCATGGAGCATGACAGCATATCACAAGTACTCACATGATGGCTGAGATGCTTAGACTGCTGACCTAACCCAGCTGTTACAGTGTCTGCTCCATGTGGGGCTGGCAGGATTCACCAAGAGTTGACTGTAATGATGTCAGTGTCTCTCAGTCATGATCAACTTAGACACATTTTACTCCCTATCTGAAAATGCAGCTATCTAGCTGAATTCAAATTTGATAATATTTTAGAGGAACCATAGAAACTAAAGATATTCTAATGCTCTGTTGGGATCTAGGGCACAGAGAATGTCTCTCTGCCTGTTTTGAAAAATTCTGACTCTCAGCAGAACACTGCTTTTAACCTTCGTCCCTAAGAAAAATTGCTAAAACTTCGAGATGAATTAGAGCACACAGGATTTTAATAAGTAATAGTAGTAGTTTTTCACAGAGTATATCATAGAGTGTAAAAATTAAGGTTTTAAGATTTTAATATGAAAATGAATAAGATGCAAAACAGAAGATTTTAGGCGTTGCCCCTTCTTCCTTCTTGTCCCTTTTCAGCTCCATTTTCTGTAGTACTTGTAGTAGAAGACTATTAGTTAGTGTGAGTAGTAATGTAGAAGTTACGTGTATAAGTTAGTAAGAGTTATTAGTAGAAAAGTAAAAACAAAGTACATATTAGAAGAAAATTGAATAAAATATCTTTAAAAAGCCTTCCTTTTAAATGCTCAAGGTCCACTTTGTGCCTTGCTTCTTGCACGCTGAGTCTAGTACAAACAGTGTACTAAACTTAAAATAAAAATAAACAAAACCCTGAAGACCAAGAGAAAAAGTATCCAGCTCATTCTTCACCCCTAGAAAAAAAACTCAGCAAGAGAGCCCCCTCCAAAGAGCCCAAAGAGTTAAGCTCCCATCCTTATTGAGACCAAAAAACCCAACAATATTCTAATGCTCTCTCAAGACTTAGAGACACATGAAAATTCTCTTTTAATTACAAGCCTTAGGATATAAAAACCCAAGCAGGGAGATTATACTGCCATATGACAGCTAAATAGCATTACTTGACCTCAAACAAGAAGCAGAACTACAAGGGAACAGAGTCCAGTTCAAGACTCACAATTCATGCCACTCTGCCCTCCTCTTCATGATCTTGGCTTTCAGTGCATCATATTTCTCAACAAGCCTTCTGATTTTCTCACGTCTGCTTTCTATATAACGTGTGGTTGGCTTTCGGACCTCTGCTGTCTTCAGCATTTCATCCTCATTCTCAAAAGCTACACTTCCTGAAACAAAATATAACCATCTGAAGATGTAATACCATACAGCACAGTGCAGTCCCAGCTACTGGAAACTCTCTCAGGCAACTCCTGTATAGCTGATGTATATCAGGATAGGTTCTTTGACTTGACTTTTAGCCACATTCTTCCCATGGGGCTAACAGACAATTGCTGACATTGATCTAAATATGGAAAACTATGTGTGAGTGTTACTTGGTACGTGGGTACTAAAAAAACACATCACAGATATATTACTTTACCTGAACTTACATGTTCAGATATTTCTTTATCTCAGACCACATGTATGTCTTTATCTTGGACTCAGGAACACAAACTGAGATGAAAGACAGAAACCACATTACTGAAAGTTTTGAACTGTTATCATTACCTCTATGCACAGGGCTTGCTTCTGTGGGGATCTCCTCTTCTGCTTGTTCTGCCTCTTTAAATGCTGTCCACTTCTCCTTAAGTACTGCCCACTTGCTGTCATCGTCATGTTTCTTCTCTTGGATGTATTTCTCAGACACTGCTAGAAGGCTGTAGGTCGAAATCTGATGATTGCTTTGAATAGCATGAACAGTGAGAGTAAATTCCAGAGAGTCCTGAAACCTGGAATCCCAACATGGACAAAACTGTCTGATATCAGTGGGCACAACATACCATTTTGCCCGGACCAAAAGGGCACAAATAGTGTAGTTTACTTATTGCACATGCAATCATTACATGTAAATCCACATGTCAGTAAGTAATTGCATAGCATGATGACATCTGACACTATCTATTGACTTTTATCCAATCTAGGAATGGAGATGCTCAAGAATAAACACGTGAAGACCTTTCCCAATATTGAAAGTTAGACCAGGTGCTTCATGACAGAACTTTCATCTTCCACTAATTAAAAACATGTTCATTCTCTCCTTTTTCCCAGTCACATACTCTGTGTGCCTAAGGTGTTTATTTAATCGTGTATTTATTTTAATAATTAATCTTTTGCTCTTAACTAGATCTATGAAAACCAACTCAAAATGCACCTCATGCTTAAACTTGTATTCTTGAGAAACTTTGTTTTTGCAATCTCAAATTGTATAGAGAACATTGTGTTAGCAAGGACATTAAAATATCTTACAGACACTCAACATGTTTTAAAAAGAGGCGTTCATTTCACAGGCTGTTTTTTAACATTCCAGTAATCAATCATTCTTGGTTCTTATTGAACTTACTGGCAAAACCCCATGCAAACAGTCTCAACCAGCTTTCTTCATATAGAAGTGAATCAGAATGAAGTAATTTCCTTCATTTGACTATCTGCATTTTTACCAAAGATTCAATAGAAGTAATTACACATAAATATGAACTTATACTCTTGTGTATGTTCCAAGTTAAATAAGAACAGAATCATAGCAGAACAGATTAAATACTGATTATATGAGAGAGAGAGAGAAAAAAAAAATCACATTATTTTTTCTTGTGGGAGGTACAAATTCATAGACAATAAGCCTCATGGAAGGTCAGAGAGAGAAGTAGAAGAAAATTGGTAATTACTGTGTTTGTAGTTTCTGCAATCCAATCAATTGTTTCTCCTGCTCCCAAGCCAGCTGCTTTTGCACTAACTGGATTCTCTGTAGTGTCTGCCTCTCCAGCTCTTCAAAGATCCTACGGTCCATCTCAAACTCCTGCAAGAAAATGGAAAACCCAGTAGCACATTATTTTGGCTACTAGGTCCTGATAATAAATATTTTTACCTAGGTGCTTTAGTTGCATGCACATCAACACTATCCTTTAGTTCAGAAGCTATCTTCACAGAGAGCCACATTTTTTCCTGTGCATCTTAATTGGCACAAATAATCAGCTGTGATTCAGAAGTCCCAGCAATTTATATATTCTTAAAACTACCTTAATCCAAAGCATTGGACATCCTTGGCCCCAACATGATACATAGCAATATTTTAGAAGAAGGGGCCTGTAAAGATAAATGACCCTCATAAAAGCCAGGTGTACCTCTCTGTGCAACTGCATGTGCTTGGGCAACTCCTGATTCTTTTGAAGCAGAAAAACAAACTCTTGTCTCAGTGCACTTAACTCCTCTCTTTTCTTATTTTTCTTTTCTTCAGCTTCCTTCATTTTCCGTTCATGCTCCTTTTTCTGCTTGTATTCCTCAATACTGAAAATGCATAAAAAGGAAATGGTGTTATCTCAATGCAAGAGAGGAAAGATTACAGTTTATATGACTTTTTAGATTTCCTTGACAGTCCTAAATTCCAGTGAACTCAATGGTTCTTAAGGTAACTTAGAAAGGAATCATCTTCCTGTATATTTGTACACTCCTAACATGAAGAGGCTTTGACCTTTTGTTGTGTCTGTAGTCTGAAGTTAACTGCCTCATAGTACAGTATTCGAATTACTGTCAGAGAAAAGTAGATGAAATGGAGAACCAGGCTGACAAAACTATGTGTTTCATAAAGAAATTACCCAAATTCAGGGTGATCAACTTGTCCCTCCTCTTTGTAGGCAAAAAGAAATATATGGGCTGAGAAAAGAGCTACCAACACTTGAAAATCTCTTTCATCATTATCTAAGCATCTCTTACGTGTAGGCATCAGGATCCCTAATGTCTTCAGTAGCCTTCTCCTTCTCAAGACCACTCTGGAATAAATATATTGTCTTGTCTTTAAACAAGCAGTTATAGTTTCAACAGACAATAAAGCTTTTATAAATATTAAGACAGAGCTCCCACCACCTCTCACAAAACCAAAAGAAATCTTCATTTTCAATATTACTATCTGGACCTTAAATATTACGTTGTAACGTTTTGAGCAGAAAAAGCAATGAAGCTGGTTTATATGTAGAAGAAGTAATGAAACACAGTTCTCAGGGACAGAGAACACAAATCCTATAACCTCCCCAGGGGCATAACTTCACTCTGTCCCATACATCTTTGGTTCTCTACCCCTCAGCCCAATTCTCTTGTCTCCCCTCACTGCCACACTGACAAGAGCCAGTGCATCATGGGCTAATTCCAAGTTACATCTGGAATTAATCTGGCTGGTTTTTGCTGCCTGCATCACAGATTCACAATTATTAGCTGTGAAGAATGACAGGACATTGCAGTAGCACAAACCTCATTTCCCTAGGCAATCATGCTCTGAAAAAAGAGGGGAGATTATCACCCAACAATTTAGTTGTACTTAATTGATCTGTAATTCAACTCATTTAGTTTCAGATGATTTGTGTTTGATTCTCTAAGAATCTCATTAAGTTTAATGAAGATAGAATTTTTTAAATCTTCCACATGACTTAAAACTAGAATAGATACTTAATGAAGATATACTTTGAAAAGCGAAAAACTCTATTAGAATGGTCATTAAGCAATGTTGTTAGCCCAAAAAATAGAACTGACCATAAAGGTCTTTATATAGAGCTACTTACACATTCAACACTACAAATTTGCATATATGCTTTATAACTGTATATTAATAACTTGTAATACTGGAGTTAGTAAGGCTCTGATATCAAAGGTTCAATCATTCACTAATAGAAAACAACTCTGGCTCTATTCTCAGTGCTATATATTCTTGTTATACTGGTAAAGAATTCCAGCTAGTCATGAACAATTTAGCTGAATGACCAAAATCACAATTTCCTGCCTCTGTTGCCAAGCATCCTTCAAAATGTAGTTACCAACAAGTATTAAAACTGGTAATATTTAAAAGTTTAATTTGTTTTATGTTGACACTTCCAAGATTCTGAAACTCTGCTGAATGTATGCCTACTGTAATATTTATTGTGCATGATGGCACTTCTTTACTCAACAGCTCTTACTGCTTATTTCAGGCTGTATTTATTTAATTCAGACATCTTTAAGACTTTTTAAAAATTCAATGAAGTCTGAAAATTTTAGTTTACATCCCTCTTGTGCATTATCAGTAGAACTGCTTCTGAGTTCCAGCGTCATCTGCTCAAATGTGCTAGAGGCGATCAGCTCTGCTGTGAGTACGGGACACCTGTAAATTCATTACTACTAATGCTGCCCAAGAGTGAAAGAGCAACGGGATCAACATTGTGTTGTGCTATTCTGCAAATGTAAAAATCCACTGTGAATTTTAAATGAATGGTACTAGATGTATGGAGAAACTAAGTATTTGGTATTCTTCAATAGTATTTCTAGAATCCTCATCCAGAGCAGAATCAGACTTCACTGGAATTAAACCCAATAAAGGTATGAAGTATGAGAAATGCTAGCAATTCTTTCATTCCAGGAATATGCATGACTATACCTTTGAGAGGGAAAGCACTGATAGAATATTATAACAATATTATACTATGTTTATTTGGAGAAAAACAAAAAACACTGAGAAGGAACAGTGCAGACCCAGAGCCCATTTATTAGGGAATGTTTTGGAAGAGCTATTCTAAATACTTTGGGAAACTTCAGCTTTTGCTGTGAAAGATCTTTAAGAAAAACAAATGAACTATGTTTGCCCATCTGGGTAGTTTCATACCAAATAGGCCTAATTCAGTGAAAGAAGGTACCAACTTACCCTAGGAGGGGGGATTATGACTTTTAGCTCTTTGGGAACCTCTTCCTCTGACCAGAAGTCAAATGTAAAAATGTTTCCATCTCCACCACAAGTAATCAGACACCCTTCATCATGACTACAACAGATCCCCCGGATCTGCCCATTATCATTGTCATGAACATTCAGGTACCAGTAGTCCCTCAGGGAATCCACTGACACGTCGTTATCATGGAGAAGATAAGCACGAAGGGAGCCATCATGCATCCCACAGAGCATCAGGGGGATCCTGGTACTGTTAAATAAACAACAAGAAACAGTAATAGCAGCAACTTCTAATAAGCGAGCTCAAAACATGAAAAGAGCTAATCTAGCCTAACAGAAATCACTTTCCCAAGTTTGGAAGCTGAAAGCAAAGTATTTGGACCATTTAAAGTATGTGTGATTCTACTATGAAATGTTTTGCAGCTAACTGGCTGCTCAGGAATATTCCAGCACTTGCTAGGTATCTTAGAACTAGTCTCAGCCCTGAGCTGGGCAGTGTAGCAGACACCAAGTTAAAAGCTAGAAAAGCAGTTTTTTTCTCCCTTCTCCCAATATAGTACAGATGGTGATGAATGCAGCCAGCAGTAGATTAAAACCTGAATTAAACCTGCCTCCTTTTGATGCAGAACATGCCTACTCTAACAGGTAACCTAATACTGGGAGTTTGAAAAGAATCCAGCCTTTCCATTCATACAGTTCACAGAATGTCCTGAGAAGCCTATATTCTTAGCACAAGAGGGATGGACTGACTGCTCCATGTTCTAATTCTCTTTGTTAACTGTGATAAAGAACTGCTGTTCTGGTGATCACTAGATGCAGGGACTTCTAAGGGTTCTCCTAGAGTTCTACAGTCTTGGGTGGTTGAGTTCTAGTCAATACTTAGACATCTTACTTTTTCGTCTTTGAAGGTCTTTTAAAATTATTCTGTCAGACACATGGCCCAGCTGTGTCCATTAGGAATTTCAAGTGAAACTCAGTGCCAGGAAAACCAGAGACAGTTCGTGTATACTAGAGTTGAGCCACAATTGAAAAGGGAGCATACACTCCTCCCTTCCAAGTGCAATTTCATCAAGCTTTGCCCAAGAGCTATTTGTTACATTACAGTGTTTTACCAGAAGGAGATTCGGTGAATGGGATTGTTGTCAGTGCCCTCCATAGGAATCACTTCAAAGGGTTCATCTTTCCTCTTCTCAGGGTCTTCTTCGTCATCATGTGAGAATTCGCAATGATAGAGAAACCCTGAGTCATACCCACCCTGAAGAAGAGAAGGACCATAAGGAAATGGTGACAAAAGAAAACTGAAGCAGCTGACCAGGAAAATGCAAATTTCAGAATAATTCTTCCTTTCTTGAGGATCTGTGATAGGTTAGAAAATGTTACTTCCAAACCCCTAGAGATCCTATTTATCCACAGACAGAACTCTGTCACGATCTCTGGCATTAAAAGCCATTCTACCACTATGTTAAAATTCTGTCTTCTGCTTGCGAGGGAACAGCTCAGTGGTTGTGCCCATTAAGGCACCACCAAGAAGGGCACCTACTGGAAATCTACCAAACAGTCTGAATTGGAGTGACACTACTGGTTTACTTCACAAAAACCACTGTAGCTGTCATGGATGAAAGGAATCTGATGTCCTAGGGATGACAGGTTTGAAAGGGAAAGGATGTCACATCATGCAATCCCATCAACATGAAGTAAAAACTGATTTACCAAGGAAAGCCAAAATTTTCCTGGTGTTCCATAAAAGCCACAGAGGATGGGACTGGGCTCCTCCGGTATGTAGACAGGTGGCAGTGGCTCTTCTTCAGGTTCTTCCTCTTTAGTTTCTTCTACCTCAAGTCCCATCTCTTTTTGCTGCTTTATCCATTCAAGCCTTGCTTCCTCCTTCTCCTGCTTTTCTTTCTCCCTCCGTGCAATCTCCTCTTCCAGCTATTACAACAAGCAGAGAAACACCAAGACATGAAACCAAGGCACTCCTCAAGACACAAAGAGTCATAAATGAAATCCAAAGTGGTCCTGGCATTATACAAACAGAATATCTACAGAAATCTCCTTCTTGTCAGCTTAGCAGAGATCAACCAGACTTCATGGGACACTCCAGTGAAATGCCCCCATTTCCCTCCTCTGAAGTATTTACTCTTGGTCCTTTCAAACAGAAATAATTCCAAATGACAAACAGATTTCAACATTTCCTCAGAGAGATTATTCCAAATCTTCACCACAATGCTTACTCCTGCAGAAATCCTAAGTTCTGTCCCCTGCCTGCCCTGGAGAAAGAAAAGCACTGGAAAGCTGAACTCAAACAAATTCTAGTGTATCATTGGTATAGAGCAAAAGAGAGAAGCTGTAATTGACTTTTTCTGAACAATGAAGGAAAGATTTATCCAACCTTTTAAACTCTCTTCCGTTCAAGCCTACTATAGCATAAACAAGTATCAAACATTCCCTAAAACAGTAGCTTCCTAAGAAGATATTAGATAGCTGAACCAGTAAACCCTTAAATATTATCAGCTGATCTTTGTCTGATTTACATTTAAAAAAATCTCCTGTTCTAGGGACTCTACAGACTATAAAAATTACTTTAGAGCTTTACCACCCTTACTGTGAGAAATCTTTCCTTGCATTAGAACATCCTTGTTGTAACTTTTAATTATTTATCTATTTCCAAAGTAAAAAGAGAGCCATTAATATTCTCTCTCTGTAGAATCATTTTTTTATTTTTAGCAATTGTTTCTCAACATTATTCTTCTCATTTGACTTAAAAAACCAAAACTGACCAACAAACAAATGAACAAGTAAACCAACAAAACTCTACACACATTATTTTAATATTCCCTTTCATATGCATGGTTTGTGATCATTCTTATAGATCTTGCTGTGAAAAAAACATCTAGAGATCTTTCTCCTGAATGCTGACTTCCTCCAAGTTAAAACATGAAATTAAGCTTTGCCTGACATTCAGTAATAGAGGACCAGTTAACAGAGAAGGCAGAGAAATCACAGGTTAACAACAGAACCAGAGAGGCTGTTGGATTGTAGTGGATTGAGTATGGAACTAAGAGCCTGCTCACTGGAGTTCTCCTTCTGAGCCTAACATCAGCTTGCTTTTTAGTTTCACAAAACTAACAATAGCTGTGACTTGGCATAACACTTTTCCTTTAGCCCCACATATTCTTTTTAAATACTAAGTCTCAATCAGAATTTAGATGCACACCTTTAAACTTAAAACATTTTTTAAAAGTCAGAAGTACTGCTTAAAAAAAGGTATGTTTCATGTTTGCTTCAAGGTGACTACCTGGGGGTTTTATAACCACTGAAAGGAATTCCCTACAGGGCTGATATCAACCACAAGAAATATTCTTTTTGGAAAAATTAACAAAATGAAAATATTTTGAGAACTAATGCACCAATACTACCTTTCCCTTTCTCTAATGCTGTCTTCTGATTATAATCAAAATTCACATCATGCTTTCAGTGTCATGTAGGTTTGAATAAACCAAAACCAACTTGTAATTTCAAGCCACAAATGGCTTCTACCTGGCATTCCCTTTCAAGGAGCTTAGGAAAAACCCTGTGATGAAATAAAGGGATTAGAAACTCTTTCGGGTAGTTCGATCACCTGGCACAACGAAGAAGATAAAATTCTGCCACAGGAGAGTTTTTTACCTTGATTTGGGATTTAATACTATAAAAATGGAAGTACTGTGTTGGCAGGTTTTTTAAGTGATAGGTGGTCGCTGTATCCTGCTTCCCAGGGAGAGGGGCAGGAACCTGGACAGCAAAGCCATTCTCACAAAGGATGAGTAGCGTGTTCTTGTCCTGTGTAAAAGCACAAAGAATAGAAATATAGGGCAGATGTATAAATGGAATTGAGACAAATGGGAGCAAAAGTTAGTTAGGCAGATGGACAGGCACAAAGCCATACTCCAGCCACACTTACCTGTGCTCTTATTTCTGTGGACACTTCTAAATGGACATCAGAAATCAGTGAGCTTCTTTTATGCTAGGCAAAGCTCAGGAATTGAAGAAATCCTTGCTGTGTCCAAACCAGCTATAATTCTGACACTACTTAGCTTGAAAGCAGCATGATGGTAATTTGGACATTTGGTTAAATCAAAAGATGGATTTGACCCATGACTTAGTAGGTTTTGGGTTGATAATTTCATATATTTCTGTACTAATAAATCTTTTATATCATCAAGACTTGGCCCAGAGTCTCGCCAAATGCTACTTACCTTCAGTTTGTTGGTTTTTTTTTTTTGCTTTACCTGGCAAGTCCTTTAAAATGCAAAGTTAGGAAGAATAGGTGAGGTGAGGGTAATGATTATTCAGTGTTTTGTGTTTTTAAAAGACAAGTTTGTATTAAGTTTCAATTTTCATACGCTATATGGATAAAAGAGAGAGAAGCTTATTTTTTCTGACCCATCACTAAAAAAGGGCATATTAGAGTTGCTATGGAAACTCTAACTAGGAATAATATGGTTCCTGTGTCTATAGGATCTCTGTTTAAAAATGCATTCATTAAATGTATTGCATTTAATCACCAGTGCTTCTTTAAAACAAACAAAAAAAAGTAGCGTGACACTCAGACTGTGTTAAGCAAGTGTTTTCATGTCCTCAGTGACTGAACATAAGATACAGCTACACAGAACCTTCTAGAATCTGAAGCAGCATGAAGAACAAAGCAGCAAAACATTATTTGTATTGTCTATAGAGGACATGACTAGAGTCATGGATCTTCATCTATTTTGATCGGAAATTATTTTTAAAATAATGCTGGGAAGGAAAGAAAACAAATATGCATTACTCACATGAGAAGATGGAGACCACTGTAATGCCCGTACAGGCCCGGGGACACAGATGAATCCAATAGGCTGGTATTCATTCTTAATAGCAAAAAAGAAAACTGTTTTGTCTTTACTCTGAGGAAAAACAAACAAAGACGATGACTGAATCAAAGCTGACCAAAAATTCAAGACATTAAGTACTTTTTGACATAAGCACATACCTCCATTTTTTGTGTGTGTTTAAACAGGGGAACTTAGGACTGGATTTCCATGATGACTACTGGGAGGAAATAAAAATCCTGCCCATGTTGCTCCAAGAAACATGTTGCACTCATAGCTCTTAATCGCTCTCATTGGTCTCCTCTGGCATCCCCAGCCATGTGCTTTCTGCCCATTGCCCCAGAAGCTCTTTTAAATCTCAGGCTCAGGCCTGATTTTTCAGATAAGGCAGCACAAGCTGATTTCCCCAGATAACAAGAAGTTCCAGAACTGGTGCACAACATGATTCATTGTAGCTTAAATCCTACATTAAATGAAATGCATGGCAATTCAGCCTAAGGAACATGTAACTGCAAATGCACTGATCATGGCTAAGGACTAGTTTTTAAAAAGAGACACCACATTAACTGCAAACTATCTCAAAGACTACTAGGCATAATGACAAACTGACTGACTGACCCTGTGGTAAGGCCAAGCAGTGCTGGGTAGCAGCTGGATTGCTGCCAATGTGGAGTATCAATGGACTTGCTTTTACTAATTCCAAGATCCTACTAAACTAATTCCAAAATGAACCAAATCCATCTTCAAAGGGGATTACAGAATTCACACTAAACAGCCCAGTAATTCACAAAATGAATTGTGTGAATTGTATGGTTGCTTTCCTTCAGAAAAACAGTTGTGAGTGCAAACAGATCCTTCTCCCAGCACAGAGCGCTATAACAAGCAATCAACAGCAGCAACGGAAGTAAAACTGTGTTGTCAGTAAACAAATTTTACCTTATCTCTTTTAAAAGGCTCTACATTTGTGGCTTAATAAAACCAACCAAACTAAATGATACATACCCCTGTGGCAAATATATCTCCGTTTCGTTCATATGCCAGGGCTGTAACTGCAGCAGCATGAGGTTTGAAAACTTGTTTCAGATTTATCTCTGCAATCTCATTGGCCTGTCCTGCATTACCGGGCAGCAGTTTGGGGTCATAAACCTCAATTATGCGGACAACACCATCTTCAAACCCCACGGCAATTAGACCTCCTTTAGGATTTGCCTTGAAGGGAAATGAAGGAAAAAAATGAAGGAAAAATCACAGTGAACATCTGAGAGCTTAGAAGAACAGTCCATATGGCACATGCTGTGGTGTTTACCTTCAAACTCACCTTATGTGGAAGTGCTGCTAATGCACAAAGAATATTTCATACATGGGAAATATTGTTTATTCTCTCTATTATGGTACCATAAAGGAAGAGAGAGGACTGGGCCTATTTTTTGGGTTGGATTGTGGGTTTTGTTTTTAGTGATAACATGCCACTGAGACTGAAGATGTTAATGAGGATGTGGTTTTAATGTCTGAGGAAGTGGTAATTCATAGCTTCTTAAGCAGAAGAGCTGGAACTCAAAAAAAGGAATTATATTACCCTGAATACAATAAGGGGCACCAAACCTAAATCTGATTTTTTTAAGAGGTCAGGACACAGGCTTGGATCTGGCTGACTCCACATAAAGTACAGGAGTCAACAGGGACTGCCACTTGAGACAGAAAGGAGAAGGAGTCTTACCATAAGTCCTATAGGGAAGCCAATTGCTAACAATTAAGAGAGGCTTGAACTGTGATAAAGGTTAGCAGAAACAGGCCTGTGTTTTAGCTGGATATAGCTGGACTTGTGGATTTAGCTGATATTTGCCATACATGGTAATATCTTGAAGTCAATTAGAAGCCGACTTGTCGGTGTTCACTTATCTAACAAATACACTGCTAGCTTGCCTATGAGGAGATTATGGTATACAGATGCTTCAAAGTATGTTGGACTAAGTTTTCTTAGATTAATAGCACAGATTTTAAAATACATTTGCACACTTTAAGCTATGACCAAGTATCTAATGCAATTTCAAATGCAGCTGGATAGACTAAGTACCCTTAGTTTTTCAGATTGTGTTAGTAACAGCTTTCGTAAAACTGAACTGAGTCAGTTTTGTGATGCTGTAGAATTTATTGTGGCAGACAGCTTACCTCATGAAGGTACAGGTTACCACTTAACAGCACCTCTGAAAGTCTGCATGGCCAGAATTACATTTTTATGAAATAATTATTTTTATAAAATAAAGGCACTCTCCCAGTGGAACCCTCACCTTGAACATTCAAGAAATTATTTGCCTCCTAAATTTGCTTGTAATTAAGCCATCAGGCTTGCTATGTTTTCTCAAGAACATAACTAGACACTATTTTAATTAAAATTAGCAAATATGTCTAAAAGTGATAGACTCCACACTCCACAAATGATCAGTTCTGGCAACAGTTTTTAATGATTTATCTCCAAATGTTTGTGATTTGTCTGGGCTGTCATTTCAAAACGTGTTAACTAACTCATGTTAATTGACATTTTGCTCTGTGTGGGTTAAGTAGAAGCTGTTAGCCTACAAACTCAGACTACTTCCCATACTGCACACTGAGATCTGATTTTAAAATCTTAGGAAGGCACAAAGTAGGATACCTGATAACCCATAGTAAAGTTAAACTGTACCCATACTGTATAGAAACATACTACCCCCCAAACTTATCTATACATCCTGCTACAGTAAATTCCACCATGGCCTAACAAGTGACCTCTAATGACTTGTTTGGTGAGCAGCTTCCTGGATGCTGGCAGACTGATAGGCTCCATGATGAATTTTTGCTAACATGCTAGGAAAAACTCACAACAGCCGGTGCCCATGTCAGCGCCGTTCCTCCCTGTTTAAACTTGATTATGCTCAGTTGGCTGTTGCTGCCGAAATCATAGATGCGCACTGACCCTGTGTGGAAAGGAGATAGTAAGAATTTATTTCTTGCTATGTCACTTACATGTTTAGGATTTATGGAGAAATGTCTATTTATTTGAATTAAAATCTGGATTAAATGTATGTTTTCTCTTTTGAGTAACAAAGTGCCTGTATGGAAGATGACTGATGGTTACATAGCTAGCATGGTGCTTATGAACAAAATATATGATTTCTTCACTCCAACTTATACAGAACCAAGAGTTGTCAAGGCTGAGGGTTGTAATAAGAAGTCCCAGGCTGACAATCCACATGTAATTTTCAAGTGAGTGTGGAACTGTGGCATACTCTAAGGAAAATCTGTACTGACAACACAGGAAAAAATGATAGGCTACTACTTGGAACTGCCTAGGGAGAAAAACATTTAAAGGGAGGAAAACATAGGAGATTGTCCACAAAAAATCCAATTTCATCAGAGGGAAAATTAACGGATTCATAGGCACACATACTGATTGCATAAAATTCCATTCCAACTGGCATTTATGTGAAATGTCATTTGTTCAACTGGTAGGAGTTTGTCTTCAGGCTAGAAGAATATGTGCATTGTATAACACAGACAAATTACAAGACAGTACTGACAAGAATTGAATTAAAAGACCTTGTAGTGTTTTCTGAACAGTGTAAATGACATTGTTAAGCGTTCTGGCCAGTAGTTCTTCTTTCAAAGCAGACTAAAGAATAAATAAATAAAGCAGAATGAAGCTAACACTGAGAGGCCTAAACAGCAATATTTATACAAGTTAAATGACTATGTCTGTAATTACTTCTTATGTGTTGATGAGAGCACAATAGCTATTGCATTTTTTAAGAAAGTCACAAATAGTAATATTTGCAATGGCTGACACAATGCTGGAGGTGTATGTAATTCCTGACAAGATAATCCCAACACTTATTAAACCCCAGAACTGAATACAAGTGCTGTTACTCAAACCAGACATCTCACCTTTTCAGCCATTCCTTAAGAACAATTTATAAAGTTTCCTATTAAGAACTTCTGTTGCTAAAATCCCAGGTTTTTAGGATGAAGCAGTCTTAATGCATTGTTTCAAAACATTAATGATTTGCCTTAACTATTAAAGAACTGATCCCAGGAATAACAATTGCGTGTAAAGTGACTTTGCAGGAGCAAATGCACAAATACAAAACACAGGAGCTCCAAACCAAGGATCACTGCCCTTCAAAACCAATAATGGCAGTGGCATGAGAGCAAAGGAACAGTGCACTTACGGTCAAGAGCCGTGGTGGCCATCAGGCAAGTAAAGGGAGAGACACCAATGGCCTCGATCCCCCCGGCGTGGAAGGTACACACGCGCTCTGGGTCGTGGGTCTGTGATACAAAACAGAAGAGAAATTCTGCTGCATTTTACACTTGTGCTCTCCACTTTGGGCTTATGCTGCCTGGGAAATAATCATCCAATGAATTACAGACTTTGCTATAATTTCTTTTTTACATTAGTTTTGTACAGTATGCATCTTTTATTTCCCATAAAATACTTCGAACATATTTTACTTTTCACATTGGAATTTTATTCCCCGCAAGGGATTGCTCCTATTTACTTTGCTTCAGAGCAAAAATTAAATGCCCCCCTTTTTACCTCTGTCATTTATTTCTCTATGAAAAACATCTCCAGCAGTAACACTAGTTACCAGTACAATAAAACACTTCAAGTTTGTTTCATCTTCTTCTTGTTTTTCCTGGTTCTTTCTGTCATTTAAAGACTACAGTAAGGATTGGTTCAAACACCTACCTATAGAGGATATAACAACACTCCTTGAACTCATTTCCTGCATCCATGCAACTTTCATTACCAGTTTATCAGAATCAAACTCCTTTAAAGTAACTTGAATTTAGCAGCTGAAATTTCAGGAATCAAAAATCAAATTCCTCTTTATCATCCTGCACAATTATTACAATCAATTACATTTGACAATTTTTATGAAAAAAAAAAAAAATCTGTTTCAATGCTACAATTTTCTACCGTGCAAATTCATAAAACACAAATTTCATTCCAGATGGAACCAGTGTAGTTACAAGACGTATTAGGATATGGTTCCTACTGCAAATTAGCTGAAGAAACCAGAAGAAAGAAAAAACAAAATTACCATATTTGAAAAAGTCAAATCCAGCTTCCATATTGCTCCACTTGTATCCTGAAGAAGAAAAAACATTAATTGAATATTTTCAGACTCAATTTGGAAATAAAACAACATATGGTGACTTCTTAAAAACTCCTTAATTATTATCATTGTGAAACAGAAATTACTAAATGCAATTATGTCGGTCTTATGAATCCTATCCATCACAATACCTTTTGGCATTCTCCTATTCTTATGCCAGAGTCTCACACATTACTGTACACTAAAGACACAGCACAACATAGCACAATTCAGTTGGAAGGCACCTGCAAGGATCATCTCATCCAATTGCCCAATGACTTCAGGCCTGACCAAAAGCTAAAGTATATTATTAAGGCACTCTGTTACATGCCTCTTAAACACTGACCGGCTTGGAATTTAAACCACCTCTCTATGAAGCCTTGTTTCAGTGTTTAAAAAAAAAAAAAAAAACCAAACCCACAAAACTGTAGGTAGGGAGGTAGATAAGAAGATTATTTTCTATATATCCAGAAGAAGACAGAATTCTACCAAAAACAAACACATGGATTTGTAATGGACTTCTGCTGTTACTTACCATCACCTCCCTCATTTTGTGTTTCTCCACAGGGATGCATGTACCTGAGTGTGTCTCACCTGAGCAAACCAGAATGGCTGTCCATTGTCAAGAATTTTTGTCATGAAATTCAGGCTCACATTCTTGCCAAGCCAAAGTTCATTCATAGGCTCCATCTCCACTAACCCTGTTTCATCCACAGGATCAGCAGTATCTACTACCTCAAAGTTCCACATCTTCATAGTATTGGAAGCATTTAAAAAAAAAAAAAAAAAAGGAAAATCAAAATTTTTAAGAAAGCAAAATCACTGCTTTGAACATAACCTAGAGCAGTGACAGGAGCTCCAGTTCAACCCTGACACTAGCAGAGCTACACACGGCAGCTTCAGATCTACACAGAATAAATAGTATCTGTGGGCACTCAGCATGGCTCATACTGAGTCAGCACAAAATAATGGGAAGTCTAACCCTTCCATGCTCTGCTCTGTAGGATAAGGACAACATATCAGTTAGCACGCTTCTAATCAAGTAAATTTTCATAAGGGGATAACACAAACCTATAAAACACAACAACAACAGTGTTTGAAACCCTCCACTGCCTATAGGTCAGTTTCACATTGATTATCTGGGTCATTTCACACATCAGCAGAAGACATATCATGTCCTCCCTTAAAGAGTAGGGAAATAAGATTGCATAACTCTTGATCATTGACAGGTGAGGTCAGAAAGTGGTGTTATGCATAAGGAAAACATTTTGACCTTAATTTATATAACTATTTGTTAACTTCAAAATGCTTTTAATTTCCTCTTATTTCAGGATATGTATCTTTGAGATGCTAGTTAATTTCTGTGTCATTTTAACATTAATAATCTGAGCTTTTAAACACAAAGAAAATTAATTTCAAATATTTCTGTAGTTTATTTTTTATCTTTTAGATAACACCACATGCTAACAGGCCTGAAAATTATAAAATGTTAGAATGCAGTCAAGAACAAAGCTGTTAGAATACCACTGAAGATTATTTTGATTTACTAAAGTAAAAACTGATTTATTAATTACTATTAAACAAGGAAAATGGCATGCCATGCTATCCCAATCATACACGAACACTGTGGAGATGTGCTCTTATTTTCTTTGTTCTACAAAATAATTTTCAGAAACTGCACTCCAAAATATCCTCCAAAAACCTGGTAAAGGTTATACATAGCATTTACCTGCTGACCATACATTTGCACACCTAAAGGCAGAGCAAAAAAAAAAAACTCACCAGAATGACACCATCTTTTCCAACAGAGTAAAGGTCTCCTTCATCAAAAACTAACTGGCTGATAGGGCCCTTGTGACAGGGCTTGCGTCCAACTTGACAGAGCTCTACTTTAATGAGGCCACCTTCCCAAAGCAGCAAATTGCCCCACTCAGTTCCCGAGACAACCTTCAATGCAAATGAAGATAAGTATGTAAGCACCTGCATGTAATCATGCAGAAACACAGGCAAGAACCCAGTTAACATTTGTGGCTTCCTTCCATGAAAGCATTAAATCAATGGCCAAGTACAGACATTTGCAAGAGAAGATGTCAAGGGTGAGTAGGTTCCACTTCTTAGCAATGTGACAAAATCTGCATGCACTGAAATGGTTGAAAATTAGAACCAACACTCTCTTTGTATTTCTGTACACTAATGTTTTCACATTAGAAGACAGCTCTAGGCCAACACAGATCTTTTCTCTGTGAATTACAACGCTAACTAGTTTCCAAGTATTACAAAGCAAGATGGGGTTTGGGCAAATTGATGGCAATATTTTCTTCTCAGAATAGTGCATCACAGGCCTGATTAAAAAATATTTTAAAGCAAATAGTAACTCTCAGCAGACCTTGAGCAGTAACTCAAAGCAGACTTGATATCAAAGCCTAAAAGGGCACACATTTTTTTTCTTTTTGTCACTTTTTCTTACTTACCTTCCCATCGGGCAGCTCCACAAAACCTATAATGTCAGACACTGCTGTTTTTCCAAACCTGCCCAAAGCTCCTTGTAACTTGAGACCAGTTAATGTGAGAGCCATCTTCCAGAACCTGAGTACAGAAAAACACACCCCACTCTGATACAAGATTTCCTAAACCCTGTTCAATCCCTCTTAGACATTGCAATACTCTCACCAGGCAAGCCTTGCCATGAGGCAAGGGCCACTCATGTGTTACTTCTTTTTCCAGGAGAACTTGGGGTTTTTTCTTTTGAAAATGACATAAAGCTTTACAACTACATAAACATTTCCCTATACTACTCCTATGAAAAAGCTAGGAAAAGGTTTTGGAAGAGGTAGAATGAAGATTAAACTATTATTTAAAATTAAGAAGTGTAAAATTCACAGCTACATCTTTCCAGGTAAAAGCCATACGCATAGTTAGGGATTTCTATTTTATCCTTGCTGTGGAGTCTATGATGCTGAGTTTTGTAAATCCAAGGGACTAAAGACTTCATTGAATGTCATCCAAGTCCTCCTGTAGAATTAAACTGTACTATAAAATCTCACCGAGCCAAAGGTTTTATCCTAAATATTAATGGATCCTGTGTGTGCAGGAGACATTACTTTTAAGATAACTGTTGGAAATTGTAATTTGAGTCCACATTTGGGTGAAAGGTCACATTTATAATGTAATTTACCATCTAAAAGCTATGTCAGAGTTTATTTGTAGTATTTCAGCTCAAAAGAAAGTTTATAAGATATTTTGTTTTGTCAGATTTCCATAAATAATGCATTCTAAACCATATTTGTTCTGTGTCTAAATAATTTGCTATTTCAGACCCACCTTGCAAACAAACTATAAGGCAAATCTCAGATTTTGATCTGATTTCCCCATAAAAATTCAAAGAAACTTTAGATGCATTATAATTTTAAAGATACCATTTTTATTACAACAGAATCCCACTCATAGCTTAAGTCTCTGCTGTGTTAACATTTGAATACTGGATAAACACAGAACACAAGAAGAAAGTTTAAAGCCATTGGATGTTTGGCCCTTTTTTATAAAAAGACCCATGAACTTAGCAGGGAAGGGAATGTATGGAAACATATTTAGTAGGCTTTTGGTGCGATCAGAGGGTTTCTGATCCATGACTTGGCAACCAGATCCAATGGCTGTCCAAAGAGCAGATGAGCTCAAGAAATCAAAGGTAGAAAGCCCAGAAGGCATAGAAGGCATATATCCTATGTTACCAGCTAGAAGACATGTATGTATATGTATTTTTAATTACTTCTTCCCAGCACTTGTTGAAATTACAACAATGGAGCCAGAGGTACTGACATTTAAAATCAAGCATCATCCTATTTGGACAGCAAATATATTGAAAGATTTGTTTGACTGGCTGAAGGATTTGAAATTCCTCATTTTTGTAATTGTAAGGGCCAGGTAAAATAGCATTCCTAATTGGTACATGCTTGCTAATGATACATTCTTGTTAGTCATCTCCTATGTATTATGACTGTAGAGGTTTTATGTATTAACTCTAATCAGCAAACCTACCTGATGTGTCCTGATCCACCTGAAGTTAGGTGCTCTTCATTCTCAGCAGAAAACATGACCTTGTAAACATCCTGTGCAAAAGCTTTTGACCTCAACAGAGTCTCTTCTTTTTTCCAGTCCCAGATAGTCAACATGTAGTCAGGGCTGCTCCCAACACTGGCCAGCAAAGTGCCAGTACGGTTGAAATCACCAAAAACATAGGCTACCTCTGTTCCACCTAAAGAAATGTACAAGCCCCAATACACATGCACAGGAAAGAGGTAGAAACAACACAAAAATCTACTCAGAAGGAGCTCAACACTCACTGAATTTTTTTTCAGTAGGTAATGGCTTTAGGTTGGCTATCTCTATCAAATAAAAGTTTCTTCCCATGCAATAATGAAAAAGCTTGAAACCAGTTTTTTCTATTGTTGCTGTGAAGAACCAGAAGATTCTATTTCCTTCTAAACTAAAAATGATCCACTGTTCCATCTCCTGGGATCTTGAAACACTAGTCCATCTGTATAAAATGAAAACAGAATGTTTTACACTACCTGTCAGTATTCTGTAGGGCCTCACTGAAGGATATGTGTAGATGACAATGTTTGGCTTCTTTCCTTTTTCTCCTACTGCAAAGTACTCCTTACTAGGGTGTGCCTTGAAAGAGCAGAAGTTGCATGCTGTAATAACATCTTTGTCTTTATCCTGCTAGTTATTGAGTTATTGTACTCACTCACTCATTAGTCAAAACACACTGCCATAAATACTAGATAGCATTTTTCTGTGAGTTTATTTTGAACAACTTTCAGCCTATTGCTCAATATCAGAATGAAGCCACTATGCACACAAAATGGCATATCACACATATATTGTGGAATCAGGACAAACGGTGAACAATCTGCTTTGTGATGCATCGTTTTACTATTCCTACCTCACTCAAGCCACTAGCTAATCTTTCCATAGCACCATTTCTGTCAGGAGCCATCTACTTCAGCAGGCAGCTGCAGAAAAGCTATCCTGAATGATACTACTCTGGAGGTGTAAAAATGTACACTGATTCCCCAGAAAAGGCTGCTTACAATGAAGCAGGACAGTCTGAGGCTCACAGTCTGAAAGACTTGCTCATGTGCAATAAAACTGAGAGATGGCAGAGCTTTCACAGGGTAAGGTGCTTCAAATTCAGAGACAGAACTTGAGACTTCTAGCTCTTGATAAGTTTATTACAGTGAAACCAGATACTTTTTTCTCCTCATTTGTATGGGAGCTTGATTTTCTAAATTTTAATTGCAAGACTCTATATTAGTATCAGATGTTATGACAGATGAAGTGTTGAAAAAAAAATAAAACAACTGCTATGAGCCAAAAGTTTTAAATAAAGATTTAAAAAATGTAAAACTAATAAAAATTAATCCCAGCTGGTCAGTCCTTTTAGTTAACTGAGCCTGGGACTAAGGTGTGCAGATAGTTGTTCTCTGCCAATTATATTGATGGGATGAGAAGCCCATGCTGCATGGTCCACACATTCCTTTAATCAATACCATAGTTATTTATATGCATGTGCAACTGCAGAAGTCTGTCATATCTGGCAACCACAACCAAGCAAACATTTTTTTTTCCTCGAAAGCGACTAAAGTTCTTAAATGAGAAACAAAAGCCATACTGTGATAAACCCAATTCCACTGCCAGAGCTGCTCCGGATGCTTTTCTGATACTTAGTTCTCAGGTTCTGGAGTATCACCTGGTTCCCTGCTATATACCCCACAGTATCTCTATCCATTATCATCAGGTTTACAGGTCTGGTACAGTCATATCCAAAAGAATGTCTGGGAACAGTCCAATAAGGAAAATATTAGACACTGGCTTTCTAGACAGTTTACTAAGTGGATAGAAATGCTTAAACTGAAACTGAAGTGAAAATACTGAAACTAGTGACTAAGCCTGATGGCAGGAGATAATTTTCTTCAGTATATAGTGAAAATAAATTTTATCTTGACTCTATAACTGAAAGGAAGGCACAAGTAAAGGCCTTCTGAAGTTCATATCCTATATTTTCATCCCCACTATGGGTATACCTCTTGCTTCTACTGGATCATTTGGAGCTGCAAGGAATTCATATTTTATCTGTGTTCTCTTTTCAAACGAAACATAAAAGATGTGCATCAGATTACCAGGAACTGTTCTACAGACAAGAGATCAAACCAAGTTTTCAAGCTCACTTCTTGATTGTTTACAGGCAGATGTAAAAAAGAGAAAATCCAATCTTCAATAGCAACTGAACTGTGTCAGCAGAGAAAACCATCAGAATATATTAAAGTCACATATCATATCCTACCCTACTTGACCATATCTACCAAAGAGTTTATTGTAGCTCTTAACTGATGGGCACCACTTTCTTCATTCTACCACTTTAGCTCTTCCAAGCACCAGAATACAAATCTACCTGGCTCCTTTCCCACTTCTCCCTTACGAGGCACACAGGAGCCCTTCTGCCCTCCCCTCAGCTTCTTGGGGAATTTCAGTTTGGCTACAGAGAAAGGGAGAGCTTTGCAGGGCATATTCTTATGCCAGTCTTCTGCCTGGTCACATTAGCTTCTCCATGATCTAGTTCTACAGGAGTACTTAGGATAGTAAGCACTACGCCCAGTAAGAAATGTTTATGAGGTCAAGACAACACTTAAGATTAAATTCACCCAGAACCATAACTGGCCAGGATTCTTACCTGTGTCTCAACCAAAGGTATTCCACTAATGCCACATAGGCTACTCCAAATTTGACCAATACAATTTTGAGAGCGTATACTAAATATCATTAGCTTTGAATTTACACAAGCTCAACAGAAAGGATACTTAAAAGTAAGAAGGTCAGTGGGTATCTCAGTGTCATCAGTGGTATATGGTCCTGAATATACATCTTCATATTCGTAGAAGAAGGTTTCATCAAGCTTCTTTTTTATCTTCTCGGGCTTTTTTTGTGGTTCTGGGGATACTTGACTATCATCTTCGTCATCCCAATCGTCTTCTGCATCTCAGAAGTGGGAACATAATGGAAATTTATATTCACCATATGTTTTGGGTTAGTTGCTGATATTCACCTAACCATAAAAGGGAAGGAGTCACAATTCTTTGTCCCCTTTGACAGAGCAATCAATACTTCATAGCTCAAAACAAGGGTCCCATGTCTTAGTAACTACTTGTCCTGGAACAGTGCAACAAATACTCCCTCAGGCTTTTAAAAACTTCACTGTAAATATTCAAAACTGAAGAATTTAAACAAGAAAAATTTTGAGACCATTTGAAAAATACTGGTTTTAAAACTTTAAGATTTGCCAAGGCAGTTGAGTTGAAGTTTGCCTGATATTTAGGTCTCCGCTTTAGAAACCAAACAAATTTTAAAGTGTCTCTTTTCAGTAGCTATGGAATGCACATTGTTAACACAACACAATTATCAAAACCACATATAATGGACCACCAGAAGACACCACTGTCCTCAAGAAAGCAAACTGCTAATGTGTGACCCAGTGTAGTTCCTCACTAGATTGCAATGCACAATACTCTCAACTTGACTTCCAACTAGTCATAAGCACTTGTTGAAAGTAGTTTCTGGCTGGTTATCTCAGGTTAAATTATATTTCTGTTTTCTTTCCTGGGTGGGCCATAAGAAACAAGCAAAGGGGTCAGAGACTAGCCAGGCAAAGAGCAAAATTAAGCCAACCTGAAAGGGAGCAGAAATACTCAATCACTGTAACTGACTACAGTCTGAGGTTGTTAGGCTGTTCCTAATAATAACTGTAAACAATGAAAACTAGAAAGTACTGGGGGTTTTAAGCTTGTGCCAACATCTCCTCAGTGAACACCAGTTCTCAGCAATGCTCTCTATGTCAGATTCCACTTGCTCCCCTTCTTCCTCCTGTTCCTCTGCAGTGGGTGATTCCCTTGAAACACTAGTTTTGTTTTCTTCTGCAAAGCATAATTGGTATCACACTCTTAGGTATGAATTCTTTTAATTTTCTCTTTTCAATTTGCTCATATATGCCATATTAAATAAATATATAGTTCTGCAGTAGCAAAATAATCTCATCTGTCCAACAACAGACTTGCTGTTTAGCATTAAGTATCAGGAGAAGTTTACTTCCAAAAACCAGTAATTTAAAACTTAGGGGAAGGAAAGAAACAAACACATGCTATAACAGAAAAAAGGTGTAAAGGAAGATCAAACAAATGCCAAAAGTAATGCAGCAATGCATCAAAAAATCCTTCCAAAATGGATTTGTTATTTATGCTACCTGGATCTAATGTGTTAGATGACATGAAGAACACCTGAAATAGACACTGGACAGGCATTTCAAGATTAAAACTATCTTAAAAAGAAAAATACCGGCCTCTGACTGAAAGAGTCTGGTGGAGTTAAAAACCTGATTTCAGTATTAGCTACAGAGATAGGTCTAAGCAGAAAAAATTTTCAGGGGAGGGACTTCGAGAGCTGAGGCTCAGTAGGCACAGTGCTTAGTCCAGAACTTCACCATGAGCAGAGTAAAAATAAAATTTGGCAGCACCAAGAGCAGGAACTGGAGTTGAAGTAAGAAAAGAGTGAGTGGTAGAAAAAGCCAGAAGTTACTGTAGGTTCAGTACTGAAATCACAATATAACAGGGAAATACTTACCACTGAAATCTGTCTCTGCATCTTCTGTTGGTTCCTCTTCCATTGGAAAAGATGGATGTTCTCTCTCCCTGGCGGTGGTAAAGACAAACCTTTAGTATTGCCTTTATTTGCCATTTAGACCATTTCCATTTCCTCTCAAATACTTTGAGATTCCCACAGATGCTATTTGTCTTCTGCCTGTACACAAATATGGATAACCCAAAGAGATGTCCTACTTTGTAGCGTGGATTAATTGGCTCAGGTTTTAGGACTCCAGGCTCTGAATAAATTGCTAGAGCAAGACTTTCATCTAAATACTGTGCAATGGTGGGAACTGACATGATTTAAATGTGTTCATCTTCTCTTTAATATACTGGGATGAGATCCACTTTTGAGACAACATGGCTATTCCCTCAGCTTTGTGGTGGACTTCACAAAAATATCCAGAGATAGACATTCTGAGATCACCTAATATCTTGAATGGAAAAGCAAGAGAGATGAACCTTTAAGAAAAAAGGACTTTCTTCAAAACATTTTATGATAATAGAAAATAAATTTCAAATGTTAACACAATTTTTAAAAAATTAAACAGCTTAATAACACTCCTCCCTCATATGATTTTCACCTTTCAGATCATCTTTTTCGAGGTGCTACAATTTTCACTAGTTACTATTTTCCTCTGAAGTGGAAAGGTCCAAATTTGTCATATAAAAACCAAACACATTGGCCATTTTTAGAAAAGTCTCAAAAAGAAGGAAAGAAGCATAAGCATTGCTCTTACTCTTTATTTTTTCTGCCTTTTGATTTCATATGTGTTCTCCATTTCCAAATGAAACACTTTAAAATGCACATTGGAGCAACTTTGCATCAATATTACAGCATGAAAAAAACTATCCGAAATCAGAAAGTTCAAATGTTTTATGTAAATAAATATGAATATTCAGAATAAGAAATATGGGCAGGATGCAAGCAAATCTCTCTTCATTTGTAATCATGACTTTGATACCACTAAGAAGTCCCTAAAAATGCATTTCCTGTTTCCAGCTTTGGGTCTGAATCCATTTGGAAAAAATATTTTGAGGAATTTCAGGCTTTTCCACTATTTCAGGAAAGGCAAAGTGTCCTAACAAAATGCCACCCACAAGAAGGACAAAGAGGACAAATAAATATTTCATATATGTCATTCTTGTTGTTATACAGCCAATCTTCATCCAAAAGTCCTGAGTATCTGCCAGAACCTGACTTTCCTGCGTAATTTCACATAAGAATTACAAATGAGCTTTTAACCCTTAGGAATGCTGAGAAAAACTTGAAAACAAACAGGCAGAAAGTTTTGCATTTAGAAAACAAATGAAAACAATTGCAATATATCTCAATATATTTAAATGAAATTCCTGAGTTTCACAACTGATATCACTGAAGTTGAAGAAATAGTTATTGACTATTTGAATAAATAGATATTGGAGTGTTCAGAGACCTGAATTCTAATTCAAAACCCAGTAATGACGTGTACAATTTGTATCAGCCATTTCACCTCTGGCTGTCTCAGTTATCTCCTGTGAAAAATTAGATAATAATACTTACCCATCTTAGCAAAGTGTTTTGATATCCACAGAGAAAAGAGCTATAAAATTTCAAATTATTGTAACTAATTAGCAATCATTTATCTTCTAAAAATTAAGCCTATCATAGTTTTCATTATAAATTAATTCCTATCTGGAAAATGCTTTAGGCTGCAAGAGGATATGAACATTTCCGCTTGCATTGGTATCTGGGTTCTAGTTAAAGAAAGGTACTGCAATGTCCACTGTGCACTGTGCACATTTTTGTGATGGCATCCAAGCACTGTGCCAAAGCAGATTTTGAATTTAAGAACTCAGAAGAGGGGGATAATCTACTTTGGCTGCAGATTCTGGGTTTCATGAGTTGGCTGATCCAGAAAACTCTTGTGCAGGCTCACCATGACAAAGGCATGCATCTTTCTGAATGTTGATTTTATTTTCCTGGGGGGAATAGGCAGGTTTTTTGTGACAGATTTCGTAAATCAGGAAGATTTAAGCCTTTTGATACCGAAAACTGAGATAGTGACAAGTAGAACTGGCATGACAAGTCTAGTGAGAAAAAAAAGAAAAGTCAACAATCATAATTTTTCTGCCAATGCCTGACCAGGGCATTTTCCTCCTAGTCCTAGTAAATCAAGACACTGACTTGAAATACTGCACCAGATCCACATCAGTTTCATCATTTCCAAGAACTCAGGAATTCATTCCAAGTCAGGACTGAACTCAGGTTATCCTTATTTCAGAGGACAGTGCTACAAGCTAGGAATTTCAGCAAAGTTCTGTTTTCTTTCAAATTGCCTTTTTCTTAGCTATGTTCTCAAAAGCCACAGAATGGAGAAATGTGTTCATTCAGGTATACAACTTCAGTTATTTCAAAACTAATTTTTTAAAATCAATTTTGCTGCCACACAGAATCTTTATATATGGAAGCCTCTCAAAAATTCTCAGTAAATTCAGACATCAAGTGATTTCTCATCTCAGACAATTCTCATTTACTCAAAATACAGCATAATTAAATCAAATGGGTGTTTATTTGCTAACATGTAAACAAGTTCAGTGAGATGACACCACTTTCTTTCTATTTTGTCATCCTACACTTTTCTTCTTTCCAGAAAAAAAGATGTTTAAATGTGTAAGCCTCATAAATGCAGTTCTTGGCTTCATAAACCCTGTGACTGACACCTCAACTGCATAAAATACAGGAAATTAAATAACTATCAAAATGCAGCCTACGGTTTTACTTTAGAAAGCAGAATATATCTAACAGTTATTTTAAGCTGTCTCTGCCTCACCATTAACTTGTGTGCTTAAATGACATCACCTAAATGACATCAGCTTTTACATCCACACAATAGTGATCAGTTCTGACCACTAATTCAGTTTATGCAGAAATAGGGGACTATTACTGCAGAATAAAACTGCAGTGCTATAAGTACCAGCAATAAGCAAGAGATTAAAAAATTATCTCTACATTGTGCTACTTCTGCAGAATTTTATTTTTCTGGTTCATTCCAAAATGTGTTAATTTTTTTGTAGAAAAGCTTTACCCACTGGTGGACTTTGGGGAAAAAAAAAAAAAAAGACGCTTGGTCTTACTTTCAGGAGAGATTGTGTTATTCCTTTAGTTGCTTTCATTCCACATGAAGGAACTCAGTTTGTCCCAGGACTTCCAATCCTGACTCCCCCTAGCACTGCACTGTGAGCCTTCCAGGCTGCACTCTCTGCTCTTTCTGACCTGGGGGCAGCACTGGTGTAAAACACAGCTGCAGCATTCGGGTTTCGCGAGGGGTGTCTACCACAAGGAACTCCATACTGATCTTCTCTTCCAGGGTGAGGCGTCTTCTTTAAGTCTAGCTCTGCTTTGATGTGTCAGGTTTCTTCCCATCTGCCAAGTCCCATTTCTTTAACTCACTTTCAAACACGGTTTCCTCAGCACATTTTTCTGCATCTTTCTTTTTGAAAAACAGCAGACCATCAAACATCTCTCTCAGCACTCCTTTTTGCCTTCAGATCACATCACAGTACATCAGCAATTTACTGGGCTGCTGATGAGCAAATGGGCAAACAGGAGAGTCTCACAAAACTTACTTTCATTCAAAAAAAAAAAAAGTTTTATAGTATTTATATACAGAACGAAAAATATCCAAGTGTAAATCAGGCACAGAAACCAGTGCTGTCTGTATGTAATTATCCATCAGCACTAGAAAACTAGTAATAAAAGTCAGTTTAGGCAATCAACCCAAGATCCCAAGGGAAAAATAAAGAGTACTAGAGAATATGGTTGCTCTTACGACAGCTAGAAGACTTGAGAGCAAGAAGAATAACAGAAAGTATCAATTCTCACAGCAATTAGGTATATAAATTATGTACTAGTCAGAGAGCGATACAGCAAGGATAAAGCTACAAAGCAGGATCTAGACACATTATCTTTTAGAAGAGAGCCCCATTGTCTCTCTTCTCTCTCATCAGAGAGAGAAAAGACATAGACAAGAGCCCTGCTATTGTTCTCCTCGCTATTACTATGTTGCACACATGCCAAGTATTTTCCTATTTCATTAGGAGAAATAAATCTAACTCTTATTTACAATCTTACACCTAAAGTAGCCCTCTGTATGATCCACATATCCTAGCTCTCCCACATGCAAGCAGAAGTTTCAAGTCTATTAAAGCCTGCCCTGTGAATAAAGGTTAACCAGCTTTTTACTAAGCAGAAATAAAAGCAGGTGACATCACCAGTTACTTTTTAACTTACAGCGTTAAGAAAAATCATAAAAAAGAGTATGCGAGGTGTACCACAAATGCACCAGGTAATAAAATTAACTGCTCACACTTGGTGAAGAAAACCCAGCAATTTCAGATGAAGTACGGGACGGTCTATCCCTGCTGCAGGACACTCATTCCTGTTTAGCGGGGATAGCAGAGGGCAGGCGAGGCACACCCGGCGCTCCGCAGGGCGGGCAGGGGAGGGAGCCTCAGCGGGGCCATGGGGAGGGTGCGGGCACAGAGAGGCCCGGCGGCCGTGGGGGCGTGAGCACCGGGAACAACCCACGGCCCCCGCGGGCCCGCCGGGGGTGGCTGTGCCCGGAGTGGCCCCGGCCTCCCACAGCCCCGGTACCTGGTCCCGGAGCGGCCCCGGCCTCCCACAGCCCCGGTACCTGGTCCCGGAGCGGCCCCGGCCTCCCACAGCCCCGGTACCTGGTCCCGGAGCGGCCCCGGCCTCCCACAGCCCCGGTACCTGGGCCTGCTCCGCCGCCGCGCTCCCGTCTCCCGGCAACCGCGGCGGCGGCGTAGTGCCCCAGGAGCGGAGCCAGCGGGCGGGTCGGCGTCGCTACCGGGCCAATTGCAGGGGCTGGTCGTTGTTTTACTTCGGGTTCTTTGGGTGTTTTCTTTAAAGTAACCTCTCCTTTGGCCGCGGTTGCGGTCCTTTCAGAACTCAGCGGGAAAATTAAATTAGCGACAGATCTAGAGGAGACAGTCTTGAGCTGCGCAAGAGGAGGTTTAGGTTGGACATTAGGAGGAATTTCTTCACAGAAGGGATGATTAGATATTGCAATGGGCTGCCCAAGGAGGTGATGGGGTCACCGTCCCCAGAAGTGTTTAAGGAAAGACTGGACGAGACACTCAGTGCCCTGGTCTAGGTGACATGGCGGTGTTCGGTCACAGGCTGGAGTGGATGATCTCGGAGGTCTTTTCCAACCGAACCTATTGTGTGATTCCGTGAATTCCCCAAACGTTCTTCCCGCCCGCAGTCTTTATCGTGCGCTCCCGTGCGCCCCTCGCTTGGGGCGCGCTGCCCCGGGCGGCGCAGCTCGGCTAACTTCCCATACACCNTGTGTATATATATATATACATATTAAGCAGTTATTGAAGCTGCCGGCTGGTATTTTGTCTAGCGTTCCGGCGGAGGGTGCAGGTACGGAGGGAGGGGACTGCAGCCGGCGGCAGCGCCCGGCCCAGGGACAGGTGCTACGGAAGGGGAGGGACAGTGGGCGCGACGTCCCCGGGCGGAGGAGAAGGAGGAGGAGGAGAGCGCGCCATGGCCCCGCGCGGACGCTGTCGATGGGCGCTGCTGCTGGCCTGGCTGCCGGCCGGTGAGTGCGGCCGGGGGCTCACGGCCCCCTCCGGAACCCCGGCCCGCCCTGCCCTGGGACACCCCCGTGGCGCAGGGGCCGGGACTCGGGAGGCGCCCTCGGGTTTCGCCCGGGGTTAAGGTGGCGCGGGGTCGGGGGAGCGGCGGCGGCCCCGCGGTGAGGGGAAGGGGCGGCCCGGTCTGGGCGGGCGCTGTTCCCCCGCCGTGCCCTTTCCCGCCCTCGGGGCTCTCCCGGGCTCAGTGCGAAGCCGTGTGGAGACGAGTTTCCCTCCCCAAAGGTGCGGCTGACCTCTCCTAGGAGGAAGTGGCCTCCTGCTTCCTGGCGGCTTCCAGTATCGGTCGCGTGCAGCCAGCTCGGCTGGGACCTGGGCGCTGGGCACGGACACGGCGGGGATCCCCTTTGGCGTCCCACAAACGCCCAGCCGAGTTTTTACTGCTGGCTCAGCAGCCTCAACCTCTTGGGGATTTCTGTCGCTGCAGTGCTGCTGCACCTGCTCGGCACCTGCTCGTCTGGGGAGCAGGAGCTCACCTCCCTGACCACGGGCAGCCTTCAGCCAGCAGTGTTCACTCTGCCAAGCTGTGCGGCTTGCCTGACAGCTTCTACCCTCCTCTTGGAAATAAAACAGTAGTTTTGCTTCTTGGATGCCTGGGTCTTGGCTGATGATACGGCTTTAAAGTTTGGTTTTTCATAGAGAACCAGTGAAGGAAGCAAAAAAGTATGGAGGTCTGCTTGTTTATTGTCTTGTTTGACGGCTGTGTTCCTCGGAGATGCTCTAGCCAAAACTTGGCTACATTGGCTCCAGAGGTTCGTGTCTTCACTGCAAAGCCATAGATGTAGCCAAAACTTACTAGATTGGTGGTGTCCATATTTGTTCTTTCCAACCAGGATAAGACAGTATCCTGCAGTGGAGTAATGCAGTCCAAGTTTAGGAACTAGCCTTAATTTCACAACTTTTCCGTTTTCTTGGATTAGGTTAATGAGAAATATTGGACACACAGCAACATCTGACTGTTCGCTGGGGAGGAACAGTAGGTTTTCAGCCTCTTTAGAAAATAAGCAACTTACCCTTCAACTCTGGCTGTTTTGCAGAACAGAGGTAATAAGAAAGCATCCCTTCCATAAAGAGATGCGCATTTCATTAGTAAAAAGCACACAGTGTTGTGTGTGGAAAGGTTTTGAATGTTTTATTCTTGCCAGGGAGACGCTGTTGTAGGAAATCCATGGAAAATGTTCTATTCCCATGAGCCTTGACAAGTCAGAATTCATATGGGTTTCATTTAATTGACACTGAGATCACGGTTTTGCCAATCTTGAGAGTTTGAATTGGTTTCTTGTGATTTTCTGCATTAAGACCCCAGGATCAGCTATTTCACAGTGAAAGCTGAAACAAGATGTGTTGAACTACAGTGCTTTTGAATAAGAGCAACTGTAACTACCTGTCAGTGGTCTGGATGTTGCTGTGCTACAGCATTGTAAAAACTTGTTTTATCTAGAGGTTTGCACAGCTGCTGGTCTTTCTGTGTTTAAGTGCATGTGTATATATCTTATTTTTCAGAAAAGCCTTGGATTCAGGGGTTTCCCTAGCCCTCCCTGCGTTTGTGTGGTATTCTTAAGGCAAATGAGTTTGCTCTGCCTGTGCTTTAAGTTGGCTGACAAGAAGTCCCATTTCAAACCAGAAACTGAGCAAGTACTGTATTGACAATACCCTACTGCAGAATGACTCATTGAGGCAGCATGCACTTCTGCAGGATCTTTTCCAAAGTGTGCAAACTGTGTGTGTGAGCTCGTGTGTGCCTGGAACATGAGGTGTTCCTAGTGTGGAGGTGGCAGCCTAAGAGGACACTGAAAGATGCATGACAAAGAATCATGTTTGCAGTTGTGGTCCAGATGTTACTACGTAGTAGTAGTAGTAACTTGTTCTCTTGCTCTCATCCTGAAAACATGGACTAGAGGGACAACCTTTGAATATATTATAAAAATCAAGTGTTGGTTCATGGAGACCTGTACAGTTGGTACCTTCAAGCATCCCACTTTCCTTCCTGCCTTTCCTGCTGTCGTGCTCCACAATTAAGAAGAAACTAGTAAAGCACTACAATCCCTGCCTGGTTTTCTGGCATGTATTCCAAACAGGGCATCCCACACTTGCCCTGCACTGTTTGTGTTCCCTTATCAAAGGCAACTGGTGATAGCTTTGCAATTGTTAATGACAAGCACAACTTACTGTACTATCAAAGTTTAAATAAGATAGAGATGTTTCTGGAGTATAGCTGAACTACAGCATAGCTTTGTAAACTACAGCATAAACTTTGTAAAATCTCTCTGAGTGTGTGCAGCTGCTTGGATACGAAGTGCTGTGGAGACTGTTAGAATGAATACATAACAAATACATAATGATAGCTTAGTTTAAAAGTAAAAAGGGGGGTAATTGATGTGTGCTGTTCTGAAGTGGTGATAAACAATTAACTATAGTGCTACAGCCTGAGAGTTGTATTGCCTTAGTCCTGGTCACCACTAGATAACGTTCTGATGAGTGTCTGAGCAAGACCTTGATAAAATTCATTTGGTGTTTGTACAAACATAAAGTGCTGCAGAACTTTTCTGATTAGGATTAAAAGCCAAGGGAGTCCCATCCCATGGGCTTCTGGGACAGTTTTCCCCACACTGAAGGAGAGCACAGAGTGATGTGCTGCATAATGGCTACTCATGCTTTGGAGAAAATAATTCAGTCCATAAGGTGGGCCAGTGAAACTTTCTTCTGTCAGGGAAAGATGGGGCTCATGTTTTAACCAGGGTTTGTAACCCTGGATGACTTCACCAGAGCGGCTGGGAGGTCTGTATGTGCAGGTCCTGGATGGGGCCAAAGGAGATGTACTTGGGTCGTTGGTCTAGTGCAGATGGTGTGATGGGAGGCCTGAGGAGTGTGGCCTGATGGCCTCCTGTGTTCTTGTTTGCAGGCTGCCTCTCGCTCCTGGTGACAGTGCAGGATGTCGAGCGTTACACCACTTTATTTGCCACTGTCATCCTCAAGTGTGACTACAGCACCTCGGCACAGCTGCAAGACGTGGTGGTGACCTGGCGCTTCAAATCCTTCTGCAAGGACCCCATCTTTGACTACTACTCAGCCTGTAAGTGTCCAGCTCTTCTTCCAAGGAATCCCCCTTCAAGTGGGAAGAAAGGGGAAGGTAGACTTACTGGAGTAGTACCGGCTTTTGACCCCTTGCTATGCACAAGCCAGGTGGTGGCATTTCCCTGCACTCCAAGGAAATGCAGGTCATGTCTGTGATTTCCTTTGAAATGTCAAGGCCTTATGAGATTGTAGAAATCCCACCCAAAGTAGCTCTTTTGTCCTCCTTGTTATTGACTCAGAATACAGGACAGTTCAGCTGTGGTTGACACAAGTCAGTCTTGGCAGCCCCATCTTATACTTTCAGCATGTTTGAAAGCAAGGACCCTGCAACAAGTGGGCTTTAGGATTCCATGGGGGAGCTCTGGTTGGAGCTGGATACCTGTAACCAAATGATACTGATTTTAGTAAATAGAAGAAACACATGCATTTTGAAGGGCATGAAGACTTCTAAGTAATAACATTCAGTAGTGGTGGGAGCACTTCATGTGCAGACATCATGGTGCAGGCAGCCTTAATTCAGGGGTGTTTAATATGGTACACAAACTGCATCCCAGGATAACTACTTGGTCCAAAAAGGTGAAGATCCCTCTATATTTATTGTTGGTGCGGCTCACCTGAAGCATTGTATGCGATTCTGGGTCCCAGCATTTAAGTATATTAAGGTACTTGGATGCATCCAGAGGAGGGCAGTAAAGCTGATAAAAGGCCTGGAAGACACATCCTTTGAGTAGAAGCTAAGAACTTTGGGCTTCTCTAGTTCAGGAAAAAGAAGACTCAGGGGTGACCCCATTGCTCTCTACAGCTTCTTGAGAAGGAAGATACTCTCTGGTATCCAGTGATAGGATGTGTGGGAATGGCTCAATACTACATCAGTAGTATACTACTTTACATTTTAGTCAATCCTGAAGTGATCAGACAGTTGGATTAGATAACCTTTGTATGTCCTGCCAACTGAACTATTCTGCTCTGGTTTATTGTTTGTAAACCCTGCAGAATGTTTTGGTACATAAAGGTTTATGCCAGCCACAGCATAACTGTACACTTAAAACTGAGCTCACAGTGGGTACTTGGTGCCCAAACTCTCCTTTTTGCAGTCTAGATGGGTTAGGTAGGCATGTTACCATGTGCTCTAGTCCCTGAGCAGGTGGGTCCCTGGCTCAGCTGATCCCATTAGAATGTGAGTGCTTTTAGCCCAGGCTCAAGCTAATAGTCCCCAAAAGGAACTTCATGCTCCATTTTAGATATGGCAGTGAAAGAGCCTTTGACAAGGTTTGTCCTCATCTCTCTTCACTGCGAGCTCTTTACAGAAAGTGCTGACTGAATCAGCCATTTCCCCAGATCTCAGCTCCTAAATGCTTGGAAATTCAATGCTGGTTTATGATGTGAGTCTGTCAGAAGAATATTGTACAGAAATTGCCTGTTTAATTAATTAATTTTCTTGTGTGTGTTTTAATTTTTTAATTTTCTTGTGTGTCTTTACATTTAATCCTTAGCTGGAATCATATGATGGATTATTTTCTGTCTTCATGAGCTCCACAACATGTAATGGGATATAGGAGGGAAAGGCAGAGAACCCATAGAGCAGTTCATGTATGTTTGGAGGTTCTGCTTGGTAGATAAACACCCTTTTGTTTTAGTTCTAGTGCTCCTGGGTGTTTTATGACTTTTTTCCTTTCAGCTTCATACTGGGAGCTGCCTTCCAGTCTACCACCATTAGCTTCTTTCTGCTGTTGTTGTTGCAGTTGTGAGTACAGGAGGCATCTCCTCTGCAGCTCTCACATTCTCAAAATCTCTGCCATTCCTGTGGCTCTACCTCTGCTTGTTTTTGAGTACTCCAAAGCAACTTGCTGGTTTGAAGCCATGGTTTGTATTGCTAAACGAAAGCAATTGCACACAATGTACTCAAGAATTTCTCTACTGCTCACAAGAAGATAGAAATTGGTCTTTTGAAATAACTTTTGATGTCTCTGATGATGTGTGTTTGTAGCATACCAGGCTGGTTTAGCCCTTGGCCAGGACCCCTCTAATGACTGCAATGACAGCCAGCGGAAGGTGCGCATTGTCATCCAGAAATACGGGCAGAAGGACCCTGTGCTGGGCATCGACTACCAGCAGCGAAAGATCACCATTCAGAACCGTGAGTGACCTTCCAAGCAGGCAGTGAACCCAGGAACTATCCAATATCTGGGTCTGCTAAGAGAAGAGAAGCATAAACATGGCTAATGTCACCTGTAGCTTATATACTGCACATGGTAATTGAATAAGAGCAATGAAGGGCCCTGTCCCCAACTGGCCTGAGGGTGTTGGAGGCACTGCAACCTAAGGCTGAGCTGAGGGTGCCAGAGCATTTTGCTGAAGAGCACAATAGAATAGCTTAGGAGCTCAGAGGCTAGAAAATAGTTCATTCTTCCAAGTACTGCATAATTGTCCAGGTGTGTTATATGCTCCTTGCTGTCCATGGAGCAGTAGATACTGCTCCTGCCAGAAGAGCCATTGGGATTGCTGACCTAAGAGGGACAGTGATCTGTGTTCCAAAACCAGTAGGGTTTGCTTCCAGCAACACAGAAAACATGGACTGGCAGTGAATGCTGTATGTAGGAGTTCTCAGTGGACTCAAATGAGATTGTTTGAAGGTGATGGCTATGCTTGGGAAGAGGGGAGGTGCAATACTCTCTGTCTCCTGCAGGCAGAGGGCTCTTTTCAGTTGGAGCCTGAAAGTAGTGTTCGTCAGTCGCACTGACCTCTCAGTCCCTCTCCCACAGGAGCAGACCTTGTCATCAGTGAGGTCATGTGGTGGGACCACGGCATGTACTACTGCACCGTGGAAGCACCAGGAGATACCTCAGGTGATGCGGACAAAGAAGTTAAGCTGATTGTTCTCCGTAAGTGCCTGTGCTTTGTTGCCAAGATAGCTCCTCCTGTTCTCCTCCACCCCAAGACATCTCCAGCAGTGGCGAGATGCTCAGTAATCTACCATGGCCAGATGCATCAGGATCAATCCTTTTTCTCTCTCTTTTTTCCCACAGACTGGCTCACAGTACTCCTCATCGTTCTCGGTGGCCTCCTCCTCCTCCTGCTGATCGGGATATGCTGGTGCCAGTGCTGCCCCCAGTATTGCTGCTGCCACATCCAGTGTGGCTGCTGTCCAACACGGTGCTGCTGTAATCAGAAAGGTGAGGTTCGAGCAAATGTGCATCCATTATGGCTTCTGTCAAGACAAAAGCTTGCTTAGCATCCGTATAAACTGAGACATTTCTTTGGCCAGTGTGACCGTCAAGACCAGCTAATCTGAAATTAGAGGAGGGGATCTCAGATACATGGAATCCATCTTGCTCCTCTGTGTCCAACTATCACAAGTTTCTCCTCACTCACACCTTGTTACCAGCTTCTCTCATACCATCCAGGGTACAATCAGTTCCCTTGGCTGAGTAGCTCAGGACTTTCTTTCCTGTCTTGTGGTTAATATGCCTGTGCATGTGAGAAAGGCAAACAAATGCCTTGATACTAGTCTCCAAACTAGCCTTACTTTCAAGTATTTTGCTCTGAGAAGAATCACATAAAAATTGGAAATTTTGTTATCTGCATGTTTTC
>VWZP01007817.1:0-32843 GCA_013396995.1 Dicaeum eximium | reverse complement strand
CTTATATCTTTACATATGTGTGTATGTGTGCATACACACATACAATTTTTAATTTTCGTTTTCTTTTGCAGTATTTCTTCCGGTTCAATGAAATGCAAAAGGAATCACATGGTCTTTCTCTGATTATTTGTAAATAAAATATGTTATCAGTGCTGTAAGAAAAGAAAGTTATTCTAAATACACAGAGTATATTTCCAGGTATGCTCTGGAAATATACCATATACCTATATGTATACCTCTGTACTGCCTAAAACATGTTAGATCATATTGCAGCTTATTAGTTACTACTATTTGCACCATACCTTATTTTCTCTGGATGTGCTGGTTGTGGTGCCTGAGACTTGTGCAGCTCTTGCAGTGAGGTGGAGCAGGAGAAGAGAAGCAACTCAGCCAGGATCATGAGTGCAGAAGGGCCTTCTCTTCAGTGTTTCCTCTTGACTTGCTGTGTTCTCCTGTGCTTTTATCCTTAGATGTATCTCTGCAGAACAGTCTTCCACTAGTGCAGCCACAAGCCCAGCTTTCCCATAACAATGGTGTTTTGGACTACCTGGAGTCTGAAATCCAAAACCTGAACATGTCCCAGCTGCGGCCGCCCTCCCACCAGCGGCAGGCTGTGCAGCCCAGCTTGCTGTCCTCGCTGGGCTCCGACATCGTGCCGCCGCCTCTCGCTGACCATATCTCCTCCATCCATGCGAGCAGCAACTCCTCACGGCCACAAAGAGCTGCCCGCACCCCCAGGCCCTGGGACTCCACAGCAGAGGACAGAAGGGAAAACCGGAGGTGGCCCTTGTCTTCCAGTGGGGATTCTCATTCCAGCTACAGTCAGGAGCCCTGGGACAGGCAGCGAGAGGATCATCCTCAGAGGCAGAGGACAGGTGGCTACAATGGCAGGCCCCAGCACTCCAGACGGGATGTGTCACCCCCAAGCCAAGCTGAGAGGGGCAAGAGCAGCAGCAGTTTCTATCCAGAGGAGACCAAGGAGCGCTCCAGCCACCATCATGGTGGGAGGCAGGAGCCCGGGGGAAGGCGGGAATACGAGCACCATGCTGGGAGGAGCAATTACTCTGGCCAGAGGCGGCACAGCTACTCCCCCCCCTCTTCTCGCAGGGGCTCGTGGAGCTCCTCGGAAGAGCAAGTCCGTGCACCGGTGTCAAACCGCAGGCGGAGGAACCGCAGGTCCCGGGAGTGGCCAGAAGAGAAACCCCCCAGTTACCGCTCCTTAGAAATCATCCCAGCTCAGGACAAGAAGCGCAAAGGGACCCGCTCGGTGAGTCAGCTGCCTTTGTGCTTTCCCATCTAAGGGAAAAAGTGGGGTTTAGGGAGTGAGAGGGAATGTTTTCTACTTTCTGTAGCCTTTTGTCTTTCAAACAGAAGCCAAGGAGCAAGGAGTCCTCTGCACAGCATGGTTATGAGGAGGCTGCTGGATACCCATCTTTTGACTGGCATTGCCTGCATGTAGTGTGTTCAGGGGGAAAGTAAAAAGTCAAATCCCTGGAAGTGTTCAATGCCAAGTTGGATGGGGCCCTGAGCAGCCTGGAAGATGTCCCTGCCCAGGGCAGAGGAATTGGGACCAGGTGATCTTTAAGGTCCCTTCCAACCCAAACCATACTATGATTCAGTGATTCTGAGATAAAGTAAGTCCCCTACAGGGTGACATGTTATATTCCTGTCCCCATCTAGAGGCTCTTGGGATTCTGTGTATATATTGGTGTTAAAATAGCTGTTCTGGTACTGACTGGGGAGAAAGTACTTCCAGACTAAGCAGCAGGATCCATCCCTCTGTAACCATCTCTGGTGTTGGTTTACTTCTGATTTCTTTTAAAATGTGCAAGATACTTTTAAGATGGCACATATGGGAAAACATTCAGGTAAGATGGCTAAAGCTACATGAAATGGACTTTAAGGTCATGGGTGGCATGGATGAAAAATGTGTCGTTCTCCAGGCCAGGTGGAAGAGGATGACTCCCTTGTTGGGACTCCTGAGAACTGAATATACATTATGTGGGCAGTGAACAGCTGCTGTTCACAGCTCTTCTTGTCCATTTGCACTGGGATTAGACTTGAGGTAGCAACCTAAGTATGAAAAGCTTCATATCTAATTGCTAGTCTCCCAATTAGACAGTGTATTCCCCCTGAAAAAATAAAGATTCTTTTAAATAAAAAAATGTTAAGTGTCCCTTATCACACATATGCAGAATTTTACCAGGTGGGAGTATTTTGAGGGGCTGTATGTTGCACATTACCATTTTCCCTTCTGTGTTGTGGATGGAAGTGCAGCTGGAATGTGTATATGTATGAATGGTTTTTGTTATGGTGCTCAGAGCAGGTAGGAGGACAAAAGATTTTCATTCCTCATTCCTTTTTCCTGAATCTTTTATATTCTCTTGCAGGACAGAGGAAGTTCCTACAGTGGAAGAAGCATAGTCATATAATGTCAGTACTGGAAGAATTAAGATTCCCACTGGACTCCTCCTAGTTTTTCTACTATTTAGGTTGGGATGGCTGCTTTTGATTGAACAGACAAACAGCAATAAAAGGTTGGGCTAAGTTCTAATGGGCTGAGGTTTGTTGAAAACACTCTAGTAGAAACAACAGATTTTTTAAGTAAACAGTGTATTCCCAGTCTTTAAAGAGAGATACTGGTTCTCATTATTAAGTGCAGTGGCACTGCAAGGAGCCCAGTCTGTAGAATGGGGGTGCTTTGCACACTGGTTACTAGAGAAAGATTCCAATGTTCATGGAATAGTAAAGTCACAAGACAGTAGAATAAATTAGATTGGAAGAGGCCTCTGGAGGTCATCTGATCCAGTCCCTGGGAGCTTTGTGGGGGAAGGCACATCTTTCTAAAGCCCTTTGTTGTGTTTCAGAATGTGTAATGTTTATTGCTTCTGCTTGACTGCTCAGCATAGCTGGGACAGTTGCTTCCTTTTGTCCCCACTAAGCCTCTGTCCCAAACAGCAGGATCACAGTGTGATAAGGTCTCACTGGCATGTCTGCAAAGTGCCAGCTTACCTGCTCTTTACTGACCGAAAGAACCTGTTCTACTTTGAGCCTAGACCTTAGTGCCTTAAAAGATACTTTTTCTAGCCTTTCATCCAGACTTGAATTTATTTCTAAACTTAAAGGGCTAAATTTACCAAGATTTGTTCTTCCCTACAGGGACTGAGCTAAGTATGACTACTCTCCTTTACACCATGGACCAGAATTTCCTTCAGCTCAAGGAAGCATGGTTTTGGTGAATATATCTTGCCTAAGCCATGTACTCTTTTCCATACATTTTATATTCTCCCTTTCCTCTCCATGCCATGTATCATATACATGGGGTGAGATAAAGGACTCTGAAGAAGTCTTATAGTCACCATTTTTACTACTTTCCTTGATCTTTACCCTGACACTTACACCTACCCTGCATGTGTGGTGCATCTGATCTGGAGCTGCATTATAGGGTTTCCTCAGTTCTCATCCTGGCACTAGAATACACTAGAATTTCTCTATGTTTTGAGACCAGTGGGGAAGGAGAACTTGTAATTTCTTGTTGATAAATTAATCCACTGTTTTAATTTAAAACGTGCTGGAGAAAGAGAAGCTCTGTGGATGCTGGCTGATTCCACGGGAAACTGTCTTGCCAGAGGTGCTTCTTGGATTTAAGAGACTCCAGGTTGGCAAAGAGCTTTTGGAGAATCTTGTGGATTATTTTGTAACCCAGAGGCACTGGAGATTGGCCAGTACCAATGACTGTCTTGCCTAGCTTATTTCCCAGACAGTGCCACATGGGACACCTGCTACTGTTTGTTCTTTAATGTCCTAATTATTGATGTGCTTATGCTTTTCCCTGGAAGATTTTGAAGGACTTTCACTTTGTCCACCTCCTTTTTTTCCTTTTCTTTGTAAAATGATGGGAAACATCACACTTTGAACAAATGGTCCTACTTGGATATCCGATGCAGTTGCTGGTCAACCCAGGGCTACTCCAGGGTGCTCATCTTCCTACAGCTTCTTAGCTGAGCATGCTTACTCATAATTCCTGCCTATGGAGATAAAGCAGGAGGATCAAGGAGCTTCTCTGGTTGACTTCGTTTCAGCACTGGAGGCCTGCTTTTTGAAAACAGAGGGTCTCCTTGCCCACAGCTGATGGATATCACAACAGTTTTTTAAAAAGAGTAACTCCAATGTTTGAATTCAAGAAAGGTGGGTTGTAATTAGCATAGTACTTGTCTGCATTCGGCCCAGACTGAACAATGTGAATTGACCCATGAGTCACATTTGAAATATAGGGAACTGTGTTTGCAGAACTTGCAAAGCTAGGATCACTCTTGAATCTATCAGCCACTGTCTGTGGATCATTTTTTCTAATTTTATTACATGCTTAGGATTTTATGAACTACTTTTTTGTATGATGGACTGGTATTTTTATTAGTTAAGAGGCATTTATGATGACTGCAATGACAGAAAATTATATGAGGCTGCTTCTTCCAAAACTAGCAACTGGTTTTGAAGTTAGCTTTACCCTCTGCTGACCAGCCAGGGCCCTGCAGATTCTACCCTTGGAAGCTGAATTGGTAACTTGGAATTTGACTCTCTCCTTGTGCCTCCAATAGGTTCATATATCATGCAAGAGAACTTTTGCCTGTCCTAGCCCAAATGTCCAGGCTTCAGGACAGGGTTGTCCCTTTCTCCATCAAAGAGTAGAGGCTGTTTGAGGCTATATCTCTGTGGTGAGATCCCAAGACAATTGCATGGAAGGAGTTCACTTTCCTTCACGTTCAAATGTGTACAAGCCAACACGTATCCAGCAAGTTTTCCCAAGAACTAGAAGCTGCTCGCACTGCAAGAAAACCAAGATGACTCTCTCAGTAACAGGAGCAGCTGTTGGAGCTGCTGGAGTATGAGCAGCTAACAGCAGAGATGGTGCTTTTTTACGTGCACCTATGAAGGAGCCCTCCATCTTTATTTGTTCCCCCAGTCCCCATAATTGAGCTAGGGTGCCTAATTGTAGATTGTGAACACAATTCACAAATTGTGAAATCTGAGGGGGTTTATCTATATCATACTCGATTTCCTCTTCAGTCACTTAGTTCATGTTTATATGTTATGTTATTAAACAAAACTCTTCAGGGAAAATTGATTTTATCTCTGTGTTAGTTCTGTAATTTCTTAAATTGTGACAGAAGTAGATTGGGTGATCCATCAGGGAAGCAGAAATGATACTGGGCTTACTGGTCTGCAAACCACTGTGGTTCATAAAGCACCAGTTGGTGGGCTGTGAAATAACAACAAAGGAAATCTGTCTTTGTGTGCTTTACAGCTGCAAGCAGACAGAAAAGTGGGAAGGAAAAAGGCTATGCTTTAGATGCTTATTTCTGATTTTAATTGGCTATAAATGAAGCCCATTATGGCAGCATTTCACAATACAACATGGACCTTTTCCAGTAAGATCACAAGTCTTTGACTTTTTAAGAGAGAGAGAACTGAGCAGCTCCAATACAGCACACTGAAAGAAATAACAGTAGGAAATAGCCTACCCTCATTCTTTCTACATTGCAATTTATTCATGCTTAATTTTTTAGCCATTCCAGAGAGCTGATGTTCATATGTCAGCTCATTCTTGATGGAAAAAGTTGAATATTTCACATATGGGAGTTATTGCTATTCTAGACTTTTGTTCTTCTGTTCTTGCCAGAACAAGGAATGTACCTTACCCCCAAAGAATGAATCTTCTGTCTCAGGTGAAGTGCCTTCATAGCCACTGGTGCTACCCTAATTTAAAATAATGCAATGAGTAAGTGACCATGCCATGCAGGGCCAGGTAAGGTCACCCATGCTACAGTCAGCTGCTTTCTACCTCAGACCAGAGATGCATAAGAGAGATAAAGAATCATGTAATTTTTCTTTGATTAAGAAAGTACTTGCAATATCTGGCTTTCTTGCTTATTTGCAGAGCATCCTGCCGTTCTGGAATGCCGTTCCAGGAACAGGGGGTCAAGGGCTGGTTCTGTGCAATCATTGATCTGGTCTTGGCAAGTGCCCATTTGGCACTGGAAAGTGCTGAAAAGCCCATTTGCTATCTCTGGCATTGTATTCATGATAGCACTGCCTAAAGTTAGGCTGACTTCAGGCTGACATTAGGCTGGGGAGCTTGCCTTGTGTGATAACAGCCACAATGCGAAACTCTTTAGGAGTATGAATTACCACACAGGGCAGCTAAGTCCCTTTTGTTACTACCTCCTGCAGCACATCAGTTTAAAACACCCACTCAGAGCCTCCCATCTGTTGACCTGACATAAGAAAGAAATGACACTTGAGGTTATCTTAAATTAACCCCTCCAAGTAATGACTACTTGTTCCTGTTTCTGCTAAGTTTAATGCCTATGATGTGCCTTGTGCTGGTCTTCCGAATGTTATTCCAGCTGTAAAAGAAGATTATAAATGTGTAGATTCTCTTCAATGACTGTCAAATGTATAATTGAAATATAAGAGAACTTTAAACCAGTTGCTCTAGTGTGTTCTTCCTAGACCATAAATTGCTTTTTAGTATTTGCACCAGAAGTGGAACTGAAAAGTCTCTGTTCTTATTTCTCGAGTTAACCTTTTTACACATCAGTAAGAATCTTGTTGGTTTTTTTTTTTTTCCAAAAATGCAAAATGGTTTGCTTGTACGTGGGATTTTTTTTCTTATTTTTTCTAAGAAAAAGGATCATTTGGATAAATACCTAGAGAGTGGCAAAATGTCTGGAAACCACTGGCAGCCCTCTTCAATGATGTGACTCATAGCTTGGCTGCAATGTCTGTAAAATGAGAACACTTACTTTTGGTTCTAAAGCACTTGGAGCACCATGAGAGGAAAAGTCCTCTAGAAATCTTGTTTGGTTGATAATTAAAGGTACTGGTTGAGCTTTTCATACTTCCCACATGTGAGAGTCACCTAGTAAATAAGTGGTCAGCATAAGAATGGCAATCTGTTGGGTCTCACACAGTAGGCTTAATTTCTGTCCTCCCATTCCCCCAGCTGATGCCCTTTGTAGTTCAGTGTTGCAGCCTTTCTGTCTCTTGCCCCTGGCTGCTTGTGCCAAACACAGGTGACAGGACCTACTGGAGACCCAAGGGGCACTTGGAAGACCAGCTATGGGAAAACATTCCCTACAGCAGCAATGCAGCCACTTTCTGACTGAGACTGGGGAGCCTTGGGAGATGTTACCATGGAATCTTAGGAATGGTCTGCGTTGGAAGGGACTTTACAAGATCATCTCATCCACCCTGCCCCTGCCTTAGGCAGGGACACCTTCCACTAGACCAGGTTGCTCAAAGCCCCATCCAGCCTGGCCTTGAGTACTTCCAGTGTCCACAAGTTCTCTGAACAACCTGTTCCAATGTTTCACTACCCTCACAGTAAAGAATTTTTCCTTGCATCCAATCAAAATCTACCCTCTTTCAATTTAAACCTGTTTCCCTTTCTCCTGTCAATACAAGTCTTGGTTGTCTTTGTGTTTCTTGTAAGAACCCTTTAAGTATTGAAAAGCTGCAGTAAGATCTCCCTGGAGCTTTCTGTCCAGGCTGAACAGCCCCAGTTCTTTCAGCCTTTCCCCATGGGAGAGGTGTTCCGACCCACAATCATTTTTTGTGCCCTTCTGGATCCGCTCTAAGGGCTCTGTGTTTCCTGGGCTGGGGATTCTGTAGCTGGATGTTCCTCCTGCTAAGTTTTGACAGCTGTCTCAGGTGTATTCTCATCTAGTCAGCGTGTGCAAAAAGAGTTGGTCATGGGGAAAGAAATGTGAGAGGGGTGCATACCTCTATGCACCATTTGGTTAATGCATTTGCTGTAAATGGAGAGGAAACTGGTGTGACAGCTGCAGTAAGTGCCAACTGTCAGAGCTGTGGCGTTAGAGCACAGGAAGAGTGGGAGCAAAATTTAGCCCAGCTCTAGCTACTATTAATGTGGAGTTTGGTCAGTTTATGAAAGGGGCCTCTATGACATGGTTGCCTGCAAAAGTAGGGGGCTGAGTGACCCAGAAGCTGCCTTCCACATCTCTTGGGCTCAGGTCAGACTGGCCCTCCATTACCAAATCTCAATAACAGGTCCAGAGTCCTCCACAGCTTCTTGCCTGTCCCACTGAGCTGGATGTGCTTGCAAAAGAGCAAATGGGGAAACAAAGCGGACCTTTGACCCCTTGCTACCACTATATTAGCTCTGCATAAATGCCAGGGTCTCAGATGAGCACCTACCTCAGCTTGGGCCTGAGAAAGAGAGAAAGCAGCACAGGTAAGAGCTGAACTCTCTGTTCTGGGTGGCAAGGACTTTGTGACTGCTGTGTCTAGATCACAGATGAGTGAGTGGAGCTAGTCTTCTATTTTGCCCCATCTCCTACTGCAAACCAAAGTGTGAGCTGTTCTCACGATCCATAGCCAGGAATGGTGCTGAAATAGAGGAGGGTGGGAGTACGTGGGGTCACCTGCTCTGAAGCTGAGTGATGGATGCTCCATAAGATATTCATAAAAGGGTCAAGCCCACAGTGGGAATTGCAGAATTTCAGTGTTGGGAGGTACATTACCTTTTCCCAGGTGCCTTCACCACAGGGACTGCAGATTCTAAAGTGGAAAAGAGCACCTGTTCATGCTCCTGGGAAGCAAATTTCTGCCTTTCATGTACATAGAGGAAATCTCCCTCTGGGATTAAAAAATCAAGGAAGGGTAATAAAGAAGCAACACTGCAAACATCTAGTGAACTGGGTGGTAGCTTTTGGAGGTAATCTGTGCACAGAAGGAAATAAAAATGGATGGAAATCTCCTTACTGTGGGATAAGACAGAACATTGACTTGTAACCACCTGGTACAGGACTTAGCAAAGCATTCACATATAATAGACTTTCAGCCTATTTTGCCATTGCAATTCCTATGTTCAGTCTTTTCTTCATGTTGCTCTGAGTGATGCAGCCCTGTAATTGGGGGCATAAATCAATTTTAATTCCTAAACACCTTTTTAAGTGCAGTGCGTTTGAAAGCTTGTTCACATGTAATGTTGTATTTTCAGTGTACCAAGTAGCAAATTTTCAATTCTCCAATTCTGACTTTTTAAAAAGACAAATGTAAAGGAAGTCAAATGAAGCTAAATTTTGCCTTCACTTACTTTTGGGAACTTCTTCTGCTTAGGCTACTGTCTGCTGCAGAGTGAGAAAGACAAGGGAACCTAGTTAGTTACTTGGGACTTTCCTCAACTAAAGCAAGACAAAGTACTCAGATCACTGGGTCACTAAGATGATCGTTGTATGTGATGTACTAACTAGCACATTGTTCTTTATAGCAATTTACCAAAACAAATCAAATGAAGAAATCCCACAATATGAATTTTTCAGTTGTACTTAAGCATGTAGGAAACCTATTCTGATTTCTAGCACTTTTACTGGTTTGCTTATTGTTGGGAGATAGAGGATTTTCGCTGCGAAAGAATTTCGGGTTGTTACGAGGAGACAGGGCTTGTCTCCACCCCTCACCCAGTGGTATGCAAGAGGCCCCAGGTCTTATCTCTAAGACCTTGCATGCCTACCATACTAACTCAGCCACTTTTTACCCTTTCCAGTAGTTTTCCACTCCCTAAACTAACCCAGAATCCCAAATACCTTTTCCTGTGACGTAGGACGGACCCCTAATCTATTTAAACCCACGTTGTGAAATAATAAACGCCATTTTGACTTATCCACCACATTAGTGACTGTGTCTTGTCATTTAGACCGAGTAACCTTTGTTAGAAGGTTACCGTGCTGTTATATAAAACCAAGTCGCATTGTCTTTCATCAAAAAACGACGACAGCTTATGTGCTGAAACAGGATTTTAGCTCTCATATAAAAGAACTAGATTTAACTGCCCATATTTCTTTGAGGTCTGAAAATTATTATTACGGATATTTGTGGTCATACAAATAAAAGGACACCATTTTTATACTGCTTTTTCCTCACTTTTTCAGAGGAAATGCACCATGATATTTCTGTTCTTGTCTTTGTTTATTGGTTAGGTTTGTTGCAAAAATCTGGTGTTTAACCGACATGTTTTATTTCTCTGAAAACAACCCAAACACTATATGCTGATTCCTGCAGGTCTCTCTGTGTAGAGAGCAGAACTGATACTCAAACCATGCTGCAATCCAGGGCATTGGTGATAGCTCTGATTCTGCTCCTCAGCACCACTCTCCCCGGTAAGTCTGAAAAGCTTTGCTGTTTGCCTGAGACAAAGCTCAGCTCTGCAGGTTCTCACACATCCTAAGTAGGACTGAAGCCAAATAATTCTGTTGAAGACCATGAATTCACGGTGCTTGGCAGCATGGAACAAGGCAGTAGAGACGTGGCATGAAAACTGCCCCTACTTGGTGCAAATACTCTGCTATGGAAGGTCTATGACTTAGGTACCCATGACTGGGTGAAGAGGAGGTGCTGAATGCTGTAGAGCAAATTCTGGGAGAGGTTCTGAATCTCAGAATTTCAAATCTCTTCCCCCACACCTGGGGAAAATACCAGAGACACAAGTGATATGAGAAGCCTCATGGGGTTTTGCTTTTTTTTCTCAGAAGTGCAGTCAAAGTCCATGTTTGAGAGAGACCGTCGTGACTTGCTGGCCATCCCTGAGGCTATTGCATCTTACGTCTATGAAGCTGTGAACAAGGTGTCCCCTAAAGTCAGTCAGTTCTTGTCGGATACTGTCCAAAGTCCAACAGTTACTGCGGCCAAGTATGGAAAGCTTCTCTGTACTAACATTCCAATAACCATGTGTGAAAAGGGAGAGGGAGGTGTGGGAGAAAGAACAGATTCATCAGCTATCTCTGTCGGGAGATCCAAGGGGAAATTAATCAGCAACCAAAGCCTGATGTACCAAGGGAGCGAGGTGCTGGAAGGTGGGGTGAGGTGATGTGGTCTCCTGGTGAAAGCTCTTCCCGGGGAGGTGCATTGTACATGACAATGTTCACAGGGATGGCAGGTACTGCTCTTTATCCATGGGTAGTGAGGGAGGAGGCTGCTGGCTGGTGGGGAATCAGCTCCTCTGGAAGGGTGCTGCAGTGCTGTGAGGGGCTGAGTACTCAGTGTGCCAGGATCACTTGATGCAAATCACAGACCTGGCTCTAGCTGTGTCTATGTCTTGCTCAAGGTAGGGGAATGAGTTTCCTCACAAAAGGAAAAGCACAATCACCCTAGGGACAGCTTCATGTAACTCATGGCACACATGTACTGCCTATTCCTGTCTTCTGAGGAAAGCCTGTCTAGGACTGCCGAGGAGCTCTGCACTCTCAGTGAGAGGTAGAGTGGTAGCTTCAGCAGATGGGGATTACCTTCACATACTTGTGAATCTTACCACATACTCTGTTGTCTCCTGCAGACAGAGAATCGCCAAAGAAGCAACTAAAGTCAGTATAATGTTTGAACAGCTGATTGAAAAAATAAAGACCCTGTGGTACACAAGAGTCCTAGGCTATTAGCCAAATGAAGACAAGCCAGTGTTTCCTGATGTGAGTGTGTAACACCCTGCAGTGTCCTCTTTCCCCCTGTCCCTCCTATGGACCAAGATCATTCAATAAGACAGAATCGATGCTCCTCTTAATGCCACTAGAGGGAACCCACCTTCAAAGACCAAAAGATGGAAGGCATCTGCTGAAGGCGTCTGCTGAAGCCTCCCCAGAAAAAAATCAAGCGTCTGGGCACGGGGAAGGCAATATAGAGATTGTAGAGTTCTTCTGTAGCCAAATCTTGAAAATTAATTCCTCCTGAATGGCTTGGCCATTGCCCCTCAAATAAAAAAGAATGTTGGTTGTTACACTTCCTTAAGTTTCTTATTTGTGTTGACCGTTATGGAATCTGACTCACCTTGGCATCCCATTCTGCTGAGAATGTAGCTGTGATTCACAAGAAGTTTTTTGCAGGCTATGCTAAAAACCCTGAGTATTCAGGCACTTTTAACTAAACTCAGATTCTTCTTGGATGGAGGAAGCACTATCTGAGCATCTTTCAGAGTAGCCACAATTGATTATGCAACTGATTGTGCTCCTTGGTTAGGTGGGAAGCAGGTAGGTTGGTTAGCAAGTAGGTGCACCTGTATCAAGTGTCTGAAGATTTCAGATAAGTTGGGAAAACGAATGCCAGTAAATTGAACTGTCCATCAACCTAAATAGGACTTTAGAAGTGTGTTTCATTGGCCAGCCAGAGAGGCTACTGAAAGAGTTTTTCCAAAGGAGAAATGAGTGGAAAATTTCTCACTGTCTTGACCAGTTTCTGAGAGAGACACCTATGCCCAGCACTGTGTATGAAGACCTGGCAGGTCCTCATCAGTCCTGTGTAACTGCATCAGCCCAGATACCCACACTGGATAAAGAAATGCATCTTCTTTCTCATTAAGCAAGCAGAAGCAAGTGGGTAATTTTTCTGAAATCACAGTGGGAGACTGTGGCATAGGCTAAAGCAAGCCCGTTATTTTGTTGTTTTGTTTTGTTTCTTTAATTATCAGTCAAATCAGCTATAAGCTTGCACTTAACCACTTGCCTGGAATAAAATCCCCTCATTTTCCATTTTCTTGGTCCCAGCAGCTCCTTTTTACCATGTGGAATCACAATTAAATCAGTGTCCCCATTCAGGGAAGCAAGTTCTTCCATCTCCGGTGGCTTCCCCAGTTCTGTAGAGCTGTTTTGCAGGTGTATTCATTGCTGCTTGTATTCCTTAGACAGTCTATGCTTCTCTGGCCACAACGAATGAACATGCATATGTATTATGTAAATGCACCAGTATTTAGGAGGAGATTCAGAAAAGCAGAAGTTTTGGCTGATAAGAATATTTACCACATGAAAAAGCCAGGTCCTTTAGCTCTTTTGCTACAGGGATGATTTCCTTCCTGCTTGTTCCCCACGTGTCTGTTCAATTTCTTTTTTTCCCCTAAATACAACACTTAAAAGCAGAAGCCCTGCAACTTAAATCCTCTCTTGTCCCAAGGAATAATTCAGCATTCTGAATTTTCTCAGAATAGAGCTTGTTCTTCTGGCATTTCAAAAGTATTTCTTTCTGAAAGAATGAAAGTCATGAGTCGTATGAAAGAGCCTGAATATTCTTTTAAGAATTTGGTGTCCTGGAAATCGGCACTTCAGCCTTTTCAATCTACTGGTATTCACTGCCAAAATGAGTAGGAAAAGGTTTGGAAAGTATAGGGGTCCTCATGTTGCATTTTGAGCCTGTTGTGTGACTTCACCAATGCAACCCAGTGGTATTTTTGTATTGCATCACTGCACAGCTGGAGCAGCGCAGTAGCTGGTATGAATTCTGTGCTAAAACTTAACAAAGTTGACATTTTGTTAAGTGCACTTAATTATATCCTTTTGCTTCTTTGCAATGTAACCTCCAGAAAATCTAAGCCAGACAAATCCTGAATAGCACTTTGATGTCTGATTTTAGCAGATAGGCAAAACAGAATCAGACTGTAGATCTCTGTGTTTGTTTGTACTCAATCTCCTGATCATGTTGTCATATTATATGATCATGTTATGTTAATGCATAGTTATCTATGCACTTTTACACTTGAAGAAAATAAGTAGAAAACCTTCCAGATAATCTCTTGTACAATCTACAACACCATGGGGCAACCTATGAAGAGCAAAGTAGACAACCTTCCACTGCCACTTCTATCCCTGATGTTACCAGCATCCTTTAAGACAGGAACTAGCAGCTGAGACAGCATTCAGGCTGGGATTGAGTAGAGGAAAAAGAGATTTTTATCCCAAAAAGGATCCTGGGGCAAATTCATGGGACATGTAATATCTCAGTGTTAAAATATTTAATATCTACTCAATTTTCAGTTGGAATAAACAGGTTAATAATTTTTAAAATATGCACAGAAATCACTTCCCGAGTGATGTCTGTTGCAGGGTTCACTGAGTGCTTCAAGATTCTTGGAGAGGCTTCACAAGTGAAGCATTCATTTCAGTGAGATTCATGTCATAGAAACTTTCTTGTTGAGTAGTTATCATTCACTTCACACATTTGAAAAAGCTTGTGGTGTAACTGGTTCAACTGAGTCAATTAAAATGAAATCTTAAGAAATGTCAGGTTTCTGTTGTTTCTGAGATGGGGGAATAACCCCTCAGGTGTTCATGATTTCTGCAAAAAAACATCCTTTCTTGAAAAGTATTTATTATGGTGGGTACTTTACACCATTTTCAGTGGCTCGGATTGCTGATGGCTTTTACACTTCCTAGCTCCCCTCGCCTCTTTAACACTTGGAAAAATCACTAATTAAAGCTAAGGGAACGCAAGCCTCAGGCTCTGTGCTGCTTTGAGCAGTGGTTGCTGCCCTTGTCGACGAACAGCCCGAGTCCTTCAGCAGCAGAAAGTTCAGCGCAGGATGTTTGAGAAATGTAAAATATTTGAAACTTATGGCTGGTACTCACACCTAGACACCCGCAGGCATTCCATCTCGGGGTACCGCAGTTTTTGTCCCCTGGTGAGGGCCGTGCGGGCAGGCACAGCGAGGAGAAGGAGCAGGCGGAGATGCTGGACGCGCACCAAGGCGCAGAGCTGACACGGCCATCGTTCTGATGGTTCTGCCCTTCCCCACGGGCTTTCGGCAAAGAGGCGTTTCCAGATTTTAAACGTAAACCCCAAAATCGCAAACGGAGTGCTGTGTGTTCATGGGTACGTGAAGTCAGTAAGGGGAAAAAGGCACAAGGATGCCGCGGGTGGCTGCGGGGCAGCGCTCCCTCCGCAGGAGCTCGGGGCACCGGGAGCCTTGCGTGCCGGGCGGGCGGCCGGGATCAGTCAGCGCCCGCTCCCTTTCGCTCCCCGCCCACGGTCCCGGCCGCAGCCGGGTGCTGACTCAGAGCGGCACCGTCGCTTCGCACGCGATGTCGCAGGGTCCCCTCATCCCCCGCGGGATGTCCCCGGCCGCACAAAGAGCGCAGGCACGGCCGGGCGGCGGGAGCTGCCTGGGGAGGACAAGGGGTCCCCGGCACAGCAGGGGATGCTGGGGGAGGCGGGAGTCGGGCAGGAGTGGCTGGAGGAAGGGAGGAGCAGTTTTACAGCCATAATCCCACTCTCTGGTGAGGCTGAAACAGGTACATTTTCCCCTGCTGGCCGCCTGACCCCGTGGAATGGGAAGAGTGTTTCGGCATAGGCTGAGTTGGGGTTGAGAGGGTGCAACTGGGCCGGCGTTGGGTGGGGAGGGGTTGAATGTTGTTTCCGTAATACACAGAAAGTTTCTCGCATGTGTTTGCTCGCTTACCTGCGTGCTTACCAGAGAGGTGGGGGCTCCTTTCGTCTGGGTGTGTAGTGACCACGCTGTGCTTTTTTGTGACCACACAGTTTTTTTGTGAGGGAGAAAGGGTGTGCCGGGTTAGATGATCCCATGTTGCAGATTTCTTTATCTTTAGATTTGGGGGCGATATGCGATTAGGCCACTTCTCGAAGTGTTTCTCTGTGAAATGTTTCTGGGTTTGCTATTCAAAAACCTAGAAAATTGCAGCACAAGTCCAAGCTAACTGTTTTGACAGTAGCTGTGATAAAACTGCTTTATTAAAGTTTCTAGTGCCATAACACGGTGGTGTTCAGATGTACACCACAGCATCAAGTACACCCCGTGCCTCGTGGGAGAAGCATTAACCTGCTCACTGCCATACAGGAATGTATCTGGAAATGGTTTAGAGAACATTTGCTATCAACCCTGACATGCACTGATTACTGAAGATCTTAACAGAAGAAATATTTACAAGTACAGCTGCTGTACATGTCAGTGAAGAGCACAGATCATTTGCATTCACCTTTATATTCACAGCTTCCTACCTCCAGGTTTACAGTAGCATCCTTGTTAAATGGGTTCGGATTTGTTTCTTTTGGGGCTGTTTTATTCTCAGTTCACTTGAGAGACGCAAAATTTCATGTGAGGGAAAATGTGTGAGTGACCCAGTGTTTGAAAACAAGTGGATTAAGTTCTCTGCTTAGAAAAATTACTTCAAGATGGTTATTTTTTCCTGATTGTAACATTTTCTCTTCTTTTCCAAATGCCTCATTGTCTCTTGCATTTCTCAGGGGTGCCTGATGTTAAAAGTCCTGCCAGTGAAGGATTGCTCCCTTTGGAGTGGAGCATTACCCTCCCAGGTAACCCTCCCTTCAGCAGTGGCTTCCAAATGCTGTGCTCAGATCAGCTTTGATACTTGGAGGTAAAACAGCCACCGTGGCTGTGTGACCTGCAGGAGTTTTCAGTTGTGGTCAATTAAATCCAAAGTTTTGTTGTTTTGTGTTTGCTTGTTTTCTTTTTTTTAAGGAAGGAAACCCACATAAATCAAACCTTGTTAATGGTCACGGGCTATTTTGTCCTTAGTTTAATTCTGCCTTTTGTCAGTTAAACTGCCACTGAGGCTGTTGGCTAATTCAGCCTTTTAGGCCGCCCATATTTCTGAGCTGTTTTGCTCAGCATGGAAGTGGGAAGTATCTTATTTCTTCTTTTTGAGGTGGAAAAAATAGTTGGAGCTACATACAATTGTTTTAGCAACCTAAGTATCTAGTTAAGCCTTTCCTGGTCAGGAAAAGGCTTGTGGTTTTTAGATTTCAAGTGAGCTTTTATTATTCCAATGATAAGATTGACTTGATAGAAGTCCTATTTTGTAAAAATAACTAGTAGATTTTGCTGGAGGGAGAAAATGATAATTTTATTTGAAGTTACCCATTTTTCCAAATAGTACTTTGATACCCCAGAAAAATAAAATCTATTATATAAAATCAACATATGTACACATGACACATGATATTTAACTATTTATTGAGAAGCAGTGCTTCATCCAAAACAGTCATTAATCTGATTAACTGTGTTTTTAAAAATGTCCTTTGTTCACATAAACTCCATTTTTCTTTTTTGGACTTCTTAATGGCAGTTAGGTTTAAAAATTTTCTACTTCAGTTGTAAGTACCTTTTGCTCCATCATATATTATTGTGAATGTTTCACTGTAGGAGTGAAAGAGAAAGGAAAAGAAATATTTCTCTGTTGAATTGACTCACCACAGGTCACTAATTTTTGCCAGCTCATGTGCAGTGTTAGAAATATGGTGCAGGCAATTGTCATCTGTAAGCCTAGAGAAAAATTCTTGTATCAAAAGACAAGAACAGTAGGCACTGTTAGAAGTTTTTTGGGCAGCTCATTGGCAGCCATCCACCATAGAGGGCTGCAGGTAATGCAGACATTGCAGACTCATGTCATAACACATAAAATCAAAATATAGAGCACGAATGCAGAAAGTGCCTCAGTTCTTGACATGCATTTTCCCCCACAGGGTACCAGGTTTATGACTGACTCCCTTGATGAAGCAAATCTCAGACCTGACTTAAATAACTGAGTAAATAAAAAACCTGGTTTTGAAGCACCTAAATTGGTATGTGGCAGCATGTCTGTTCTCTTAGTGGACTGACTATGTGTGATGCTAATAGGTGGTTATAGCCTCAAAACCCTTCAGCTTTCCTTTTAAAAGGAATGTTTATTTCCTTCCAGTGTGTGCAAGGAAAGCATGTGGTTAAAGGGTAAACCTACAAGTTCAAAAGCAAGTAAAAGGAACCTCTGAATAGATTTGGCATGGCATCTCCTAATTTTCAGTGAATTTTGTGAGTTCTGAGGATAAAGGACTGCTACCTATCCATTTTGACAGATACACGTGAAAAATAATCAGTTAAGTCTGTGCTCTTAGTGAACCAGATGATTGCCTGCAGTCTTCTCCATCTGTGCTGGTAATGCCACTTCTTAGAGCATGAGTCAGAACACAGGCCTGCTTTTTTTCAGATAAGAAGGAAGAAGATGCATGTCACTGTTTGTCCTCTCCATGAACATGAGACACTCTGTGTCAAAGCCAGGTAGTTATCCTGCAGCTGTTAGCAGACACCACAGCTGTTGTGGTTTTACACCATAGTTTATCCTGTCCTTACAGCCACAGGAGAAGAGCAGGGAACAGAGATGCCTAAAGCAGAGAACACAGATGCTGAATCACCATGACCTTGCCCTACACTTTATCCAAGTTGCTTAAAGGCACTTTAAGGAGGGTGTAGCCAGCAGCATCAGGAAACACAGTCCAGCAGCACAGCTAGGAGCACTGTTTGGATGGCTCCTCTCTCTATGTGAGGCCACAGAATTGAATTTCATGGGTCTTCAGAGCTTTTGGAGATGAAGCATTAGCATGAATTCTAAGAGACACACTAATTCAGCTGGGTTAACTACTGGGTAGGTAGTCTGTGAGTTAGGCTTTTGGTCTTCTCAGTCAGCCAAACCCCAGCTTTCTTGATGTTAGTCATATAAAATTCCAGTTGATTTTCAACAAAAGCAGCAGTTTCCATACTGACAGTAATAAGTATTTGTTTGGACAACAGTAGAAATAGGGATTTATTAGTCTAGTTGCACAAGTACTTAAAAATTAGAAGAGCGGGAGAGTTACCTCTCCTTTATGAATCAGGGGGTTTGGACACTTTTAATAGCCTCTGAGGAAGACCTTGAGGAAGGTCTCAGCCTCTTGAGTGGCTGTGCAAAGGTGTGTGTCACAGCACACTCAATGCAGTTGCAAAAAAAATGAGTCCTGGAAGCTAGGAGACTATAAGGGTTGTTCAAGATTTATTCTCTTCTCTAGCTCTAGATTTTTCAAAAGCCTTCTTCTCTCTTCAGGTGAAATATGTGAAAAAGTTTTTCAATTCCTTGAGTGTGTTCCTAAGTGGTCAGAAGTACCATGTTCTTTGACTAGATTTCATGACATCTGACACCTTATCTAGAGGTGAGGTTTTGGGCATGCCACTGCACTTTTCAGTGCATTTGTTGCCGTCTCTGCTTCTCAGCACCTCTCTATCCATAGTGTCCTGGCTGGTTATGAGGAGAGCAGAAGTCTATGTACGTATATGTGTCTCTTGAAAGCTGCCAAGCTTCTATTCTTACTCACAACACCTTTTAGGTGGCATGATTGTACACAGGTTCAAACAGAGGCAAAACCAAAACCAATATGCACCTGTCTCTTTTCTGTCTTTTTTTTTTTTTTTTTTTTGGTAATGGTTTCCATGTTTTCTCTCCGTGAGGCACAGAGAGAAGTTTCTGTGGTTCCCAGAGGAGGGGGGGGTGAAAAGTGAGTGACAGAGAAAATGGTGGCTGTAGTCACACAGTTGTTTAGGCAGTGCATAGAGGGAAGTCACGTGAGTGGTCAAGTCAGGTGCATGGTGCTATTTATGGCAAACATTTGTGCTGTATTTATTTATACGTCGTGTTTCCCAGAGCAAAAGCTGCTCTTTGCATTTCAAGTCTGACTTTTTGGACATTTTGTGTAGCACTTTTAAAGCTAGACTGAAAATTTTGATGGATTTTAAAACCACTAACCAAGTTTCATTCTCTGAGCAGATGCCACATAGTTTCACAGTCTGGTTTTCTCTGCCTCAAACTGAGGGTTAAAGAAAGGGCATCCTTTGAGAAACAGCTGTTCTTTTATATTCATATTAACTAGTTTTATCAATGTAGAAGGAAAGAGGGCATCAGATCCTGGGAGCGCCATTGCACAGTAAAAGACAGAGGGTGGATTGTTTGGTTTATTTTTCAGAATTGACTTGTAACTTTTGGATGCATCCAATTATCTGCTGATATTATTGAACCCACTTCACTTTTGAATGATCCGCTGTTTAGAAATTGAGTAGTCATCTTTTCTGGATATCAGTACTTTGCAAAGGGTCTGAAGCTAATACAAATTAAAGCCTCTGAATTCACCTTGTGGGAAGCATTTTCTTTGATATAGGATTCTCACCTTACCTTCCCTGTGACCTACTCTAGTGCTCAAAGCAGCTAAATTTAGTTCAAATTTTAAGAGAAACATTAGCCTTTTCTTTTTTGAGATCTGTTACTGAGATGCCTCTTGTAAAATCCCACATACTCTAGAAAATGTGAGAAGTAAACAGCAGAGGATGTATGTTTACTTACTAAACTTAGTGGGAGATTTTGACTACTAATGTGGTCTCTTACTAATAATGAAACTGTTTTGAAATTTGAAAATACGTATTTTGGTCACAATGCATTATTGAGATGATTGATACTGATAATGTTGGGTGCTTTCAAACCATAACAAGTGGCATCAGTTTCCAAAGCTGCTGCAGTCTGTTACAGAAACATAAGTGAGGTGAACTGGGAAAAAACTCTCTACATTTAAATTCATATTTTTAAAAAAGTATCAACACAAGCAGCCTGGCCTTTGGCAGGAATTTTTTTACCAGCTCAGAGGCGGAAGACTGCCTTTCTTCTTGAAGGCCGTTGGTTTCCAATCCACTTGCTTTTTCATCTCCCATGTTTTGCATTCTTTTACTTCACTATGAGCTCAAGTCTTAGCTGCCCAGATGCTTGGGGCCAAAGCCCCTCTCTCATTTAGTGAGACTGGACTGGGACAAAACCTCCTGCCACTTGCAGCAAGACTCCAGCAGCGTACTGAACACCTGCACCTGCAAACTGAGCAGCTGCTTGGGTTGTTATTGAGACCTAGAGTGCACTAATTTCAGGCTTTGTGGTATAATATTAAAATGTTAGATGAGATACCATGGGCCCTTTCTGGTTTTCTAGGGGTTCTCAGCCACCTCTGTGTGTGACATTTGGTAGCAATGTAATTACTTCTGAGGCCATTTAACACATTTCCAAGGCATGTCTCCATCCGCTGTGGATTTAGGTAGTTCTTTCTTTGCTCCTGTTCAGGAGCTGATCCCTTTCTCTGACAATATGCAGAATGCTGACATATCTGGTAAATAGCCTGAGGTGATGGATTTTCCATTGCTGGACTATGGTTCTCTGCTTTCTGTTCTTCACTTGCCATGAAATGTGCTCCTTAACGGGGTGAAGCCTTTTAAGCCAGAGAAGAATCACAAAATCATTTTGATTGGGCAAGACCTTCCAGGACATTGAGTCCAAGTGTTTCAGTTTGACATGTCGGGACACGTAATGATTTGAGCTCACAGTTTGCAAATCTACTGACAAGTTCCTGTTGGCCTCACAAATGTAAGTGATCCTACAGGGATAATAAATTAGTATTCCAGTAGTAACAGTGTATCTGTTAGGAGCATGTGTAAGTATCCCCACACATGAGCTGACATCTCTTTGTACAATATGCTGTGCAAGCACCTGAGGAAAAAACCCCAACCTCCTTTTGTCAACAACCTTACTGTTCCTGGGTAGCAGTCGACAAATATGTCATTGCAGCATCGTTGCCAAGTCAGGAAATGTTCATTTTGTAGTCCACCCTATTAGAAACCTGAGGCACAGACATGCTGCGAGGGGCTTTTCATCCCACCAGTCTGAAGGAGCCAGGACAAGAAGCTGCAGATGAAATCTGGATACATCTAAGTCACTGGAAGTTCTCCTCTTGGCTTCCAAGAGTCAATCTTCAGAGCACTACTTGGGGAGAGTCAGTCCACACAGTGACTACACCACTTTTCTTATTTTGAGGGCTGCAAGTTTGCCCTGCTTATTCTAGATCTGAAGCTATTCCCCTTGTGACTTCTTCCTCTGCAACTCAAAGTTCCATTTAGCTGTGGAGTAGCTGTCAGTGTTAGCACACCTGCTGCTGAAATTAAGGTTGCAAAAATTCTTTGCCTATTTAAGCAAGTATCAGGTCTGGGTACAATTTTTCTCTGTGTTGAGATGAAGTACTTTATTTCTGAAAACTGCTGATTCATTCAAGCCGAAATGGAGACCAAGAGATTTATCTAACAGGATCTTGATTTATATAAAGAAGCAAAGGCACTTCAACTGTGCTTGTGCACACCTCAAGAAAGTGCACCAACCTCTGGATTGGGGGTGGTAGTTGTTTTCATTAAAAACCTCAAAAGGTCTTGACTTAATTGTAAGGCAGTATAAAAGCATCTCTGAAATAATGAAAAGGTTTGTGGGATGGGCAGATGAATGTTCCCATCCAGACTCACTGACAGATTTTCTAGTAACGCTTTGTATTTTTTCATGACAATGAAAGCAGAAGTTAGACTACAAAAAGCCAAATCATATTTATTAGCTGCAGTCATACTGGATTCATTTTACAATAATAAATGTTGTGGGAGAAAACAGCCCAAGCCAAGGTCTTTGGTAGGTGCCATATGAGAATTTCACTATTTCTATTCTACATAGCAAACCAATTTACTGTCACTCAATTCTTTTAACATTAATAAAATAGGCATCCTGTTACATTATTCAAGTCTACCACATTAAATACTTTCAATCACTATCCTAATCAATAATTTTGGTATCATCCTAGGAGATGTTAGTGCCAACAAACAAATAATAAATGTTAACATGGAATCATAAAAGTTCCTGAAGTAAAGCTGTTCAAGTATAGGTTGTCTTTTCTGAAACAAACAAAAAAAAAGGTTGAAAATAATATTTACTATGTCATGAGAGTGTCAAATGACCTGCAGTTCACAAGAAAATAAGTTATACTCATTTGGATGAAACTCTGAAAGAATCTGGCAAGTTTTCCTTTGCTGAATTAGTTGCCTCATGTGGAGCATTTGCTGTGGCATTTATACTTGATTGTCCTCAAGCCTGGCAATATTTACCAAGTTTATTGGTTATTTTATGTATTCTGAAGTATTATAGTGCTTTGGGTGGGGATTGAGGAAATAATGAACAAGTCTGACTTACTGATTTTTTTCTATAGTAAAAATCATAGCTGAAATGCAAATCTTAGCCTTATTTTTCTAAAAAAAAAAAAAAAAAGAGTCTCTTGTTATACACTTGTAAAGGTAGAAATAAGAGATTGAGAAGAGACAGCAGTTTCTGCAAATAAATTTAAACTGCAAATAAATTTAAAACTTTGTAACTTTAAAACTGGAACTGACACTGGCCTCATTCCCAAACACTGTCAGGTCTGGGAACAGTTGATGGCCTTCATGCAGCTGGAAGCCTGAAAAAGGAGTTTGGGAGTTAGGTGGGGGTGGGAGGGAAAATCTGTCATGTGGAGGAAGAAAAACAAATATTTAAAAAGACATAGTGAGAGGGGAAACAAACACATGCAGTGAAGGGAGGAGAGAGCAAAAAGCCTGTGTGTGTCTCAGTGATACCCCTGTTTTAGCTCTGGTGTGTCCCCCTGTATCCTGCTGTGTGCCAGAGAGGACTCTGCCACCAGCCATTGCTGAAAGACACTTCTGCCTCCCCTGAGCCTGCAGAGACAGCTCTCCACCTGCTCTGCTAGCCAGTGGTCCAGTGTGGAACTGGCTGGGGAGCTGGGCAAGCTGTGCAGGTTTCCAGGCTTGCGCTGCCCTCGCCTGCGGTCTGCTCTTGTTTGTCTGCGGACATTAAACAGCTCAACTGTTCAACGTGTCCCATACAAAACGCCAACACCAGGATTCATTTGTAACACTCAAAAGAGTTATTCCCATTTACAGATGTTTAGAAAATACAGAGGTGTGAAAAGAAAAGCCATGGTGAACATACACATGCTGCAGTAACATCAGAGGGATGCCACTTCCCTCGTCCGGTCTCCAGGGTTTTTTGCTCTGCTGTCCAGACAGTTTTTTCACGAGCTGTGTTAACTGACATTGCTGTCTTCCCTTTGAAGCCTTTTAGCAGGTTTGCATTTGTGTAACCTTTCACTCTAGAACTCACTGTGTTCTTTTCCTTAGTAGAAGGCAGTCACTATTTAGCTCTGACCCAAGCAATCAGAAATTGTGTCAGGTCCTCAAAAAAGTCTTAAAAAGCACAGGTGTGCTTTTGTTGGTCTTCTTTTCTTTAAGAGAAAGGTTAAATGCAAAGTTTTGCTTGTCTCCTGGATTCTCTGCCTTCAAGTTCTGTTTTTTTCTGAAATCCAAGGGGCTAAACACTTCAATTATTACAATTAAAACTAAAGATTTAATGCTGTAATAAGAAGCTGAGACATAAAATGCACAAGACTCAAGTTATGAGAACTGGTAAGACACAAATTCATTAAAATATTGGATTTTTGAGTTCAAAAAACCTCCAAAAAACCCAGAATTGATCAGGTTGGTTTGAGAACGTTGCACATTATTTGTGGGCAAGCTAGGAACCAAAAAGAAACACCCAGGTTGTTTTTCTGGCACAGAATAAAGACCTATATACGCAGAAGTTCAAAGCTTGTCTCGGAGAGGCCTTGACTGAATCATATGATTCTTTTCTGTAGTTTGTAGCACTTGTACTGGGGTTCCAGCATAAGCATTTTTAGCTATTTCTTGGTATGATAGTTTCACATTTACACCATGCATTGCCACAGCTCTCACTGTGAAGTAATTCTGTGGCTAAGGCTTCCATCTATCTGCACTTAAAAGGAAGCAACATCCCTCCCACCTGAAGCACTGGTTGCATTGCACTTGCACCTGTCTCTGTTGCTTGTTTCTCTTTTTCTTTTCCTGCCATCTTTGGGGGAAGAAGTTCCTTCCTCTGCAGTCCCAGCTTGCAGTCAGAGGGATACAGAGCGCTGCCTCTTCCTTGTGGCATACTCCCCTGCCACAAAATTGGATAAGGAATGGCTCAGGTGGGTGTCCAGGGTATCAGAGTTGTTGCTGCTGATTTTCACCCGCGGGCACAGGCACTGGAGCATGGCTCTGCGGATGTAGTTGTCAAAGCAAAAGTAAATGAAAGGGTTGGCACAGCTATTGGCAAAAGCAAAAGGGCTGCTCACCTTTATGCCCAGCTGGGCAACCGTGCCAGAAAAACAGTCAGGCTGCTTTAGGAGTCGCAAAAGGATGGCCATAAGCTTGAAAAGATTGTAAGGAACCCAGGAGACAACAAAAGCTGCCACTACAATGAAGACGATCTTGATGGATTTTCTCAGTTTCTTGTCGTGTTTCCCAGCCTTCTGATAGTGCACACAGAGTCTCTTGGTGATGGAGCAGTAAAAGGTTAAGATACTCAACAGTGGGAGGAAGAAAGCCAGGCTTAAAAGTATCAGTGACATGATCTGTTTGACTTCTGTCACGGCTTTGTCTGTGCAGTAAGTCTTTCCATATTGCGTCTTCAGTTCTCTGGACAAAAGGGTTGGAATCCCTAAGCAGCAGGATAATACCCAGACACAGCTGCAGAGTGCTCTGGAATAGGACCTTGTCCTGATCCGTCGTGCGACAGAGGGGTGCATGATAGCGAGGTACCGGTCAGCGCTCATACAGGTGAGGAGCAGGATGCTGCAGTACATGTTGACTGAGATGACATAGGAACTAGCTTTGCAGAGGAAAGAGCCTGCCCTCCAGCTCTCGTCCGACACCTCCATGTCCACCCAGAAAGGCAGTGTGATGAGGAAGATGAAGTCAGATGCAGCGAGGTTGATGATAAAGATGTCAATCAGCCTCTGGACCCGTCGCTTGAAGACCAAGGCCGCTATCAGGACTGAGTTGCCAACAATGCCCACCAGGAACACGGCACTGTAAAGGATAGGGAGCAAAGTAGACATGTGTTGCAGGTGCTGGTACTGGCACTGGTCATCGTAGTAGTAGTCGTAGCTAAAGGTGGCTGTAGCCGTGGATGGCAGCGGGGTGAGTTCCATTTCTGGCCCAGCTGTCCTCATCCTCTCTCTGAGGGAGACTCTGAGCTTCCCCTACCCTTCCCTTCTAGGTCTTCAGGAGCAGAAAAGTGGTTTTGTGGGGAGGTAATTTGTGAGCTTTCAACCAACTGCATAGGCAACGAACAAGCAACAAGAGTATCTGATTAGTCAAAACCCTGCCTTCAGAATAAAAGCATGTGGCTTTTTTAAAAATCCAGTTTAGTTTTACTGATTCTATCTCCATTTTGCATTTTCCAGCTTCAGGTTTTGCTTTTCTTTAAGGTGGAGGAAAGATAGTTTTTGAAGATTCTGAACTTTTTTTTTAGGGAAGTATATTGGTAGTTTGAAGAAATTTGAGATTGTACCAGCTTATAAGAACACTGAGAACAGTGAATTCAGCTGCCCCAACCTTTATCTATATTCAAAACATTTTGTATAAATTGCTTGTGAGGGCAAGTCTGACTTTCTTGAGGCGTGGAGGTTTTTGCTTTACTTGACTCTTTATGATTGTTGTTTTCTGTTTGAAAGTAGTTCTCTCATATGAATATATATAGGGAGAAACATTTAAAACTCCTATATCTATTCTGGCCTGTAGCTGGTTTTTCTTTATAGTCCCAGGTTCTTGGCTGCCCTGCCAGTGCCCCGCTTTTACGCTTCAGCCCCACCAATTCCTCTAGATCTGGACTCTCCACACCGAACTTTAAGAATGCATTAGGAACTTCGAGAACAATGTTCCAATGTGTTCTATATTCTTCTGTCATTTGAAACTTGACTTGATGCTCCCATCCCCCCCACAGGCTTCCCCTGAGCCACAGTCCTGGACTCTAGAGCAGTGGTTTGTTCCTTCTCCTTGTGGCTGCACTGTCTGCATGGCTCCTGAGCTGTCCTTATATTCAGCACTCACTTATCTTAACGAGCTCTGATTTCCTTCATCTTTCATTTGCAGTATCAGTATTGCTCCAGCTGTGACTTACCTTACAGACAGCCCTTTCAGCGTTGCATAAATCAAACAGAAATTCTCATTTTTAAAACTACTGAATTCACTACAGCTTTGTCAGTGCATACTAATTTGAAACTTGTACTATTGGTCTTCATCACCCTTCCTCTCTTCTAAAAATAAATTCATTTTCTCCTTCCTTTTCCTCCCACCAGCATGTTCACAGACCAGGCAGGGCTCCAGGATTCTCAAAGCCTTGAGGAAATTGCCTCCTGGTGCGTGCTGCATCCCCGGGCAGACAGATTGCATCTGTATGTGCAAGTTGCACGCACAGTGAGTTAGTCCCTCCAGTGCACTCTGGATGCACTCAGATTCACTTGTGCTCAGGTTATGTGCTTCTGTGTAGCTCCTGGTAGACCTCCAGGCACCTGGAAAAGCAGAAGCTGCTGTAAAACAACTGGCTGCTGGATGGAAGGATATTTAGGTGGGCAGTGTCTCATGTGTAGATATGCTGATATCTGATAAGAACCCACTTACATACAACTGCCTTCCTAGCTGTAGGGCACTAGTGGACTCTAGCTGACTGTTTTTATGGAATGTGTAAGCATTTACTTAGTGAGTGTAATTCAGCCATCACAAACTCTGAAAAAGGATCAAGGACACCCCGGCTAAGATTATTGATTTGTATGCCACAGATGTAAATGTGAACCTGTAACAAATAACAGGCTAAAAATCATCTTCCTGCCATCTCAAAGTGGGTTGGAAGCGTTCACCCTAAAAATCATTATATCCTCTTCTAAGCAAGAGGCTATGACTCTGTTTAGTTTGTTCACTCATAAATCAGAGTAAAAGCACCTCCATAGATCTGTAAAATGTCTTGTTGCTATTCTAGAAGTAATCTCCTGCACCTCATTGCCTAAAACACAATTCTTATTTTCAATGAAATGTAAAAGTCTCTTCTGTGGTGATTACAGTGAGTAGGTATCATTGCTGCAAGTCTTTTACTTTATGAGAGACTTGTCAGTGGTCAGTTACAGCATGGATTTGTGTGCCAGCTTATTTCCTCCCTGGCAAAGCTGGGAGAAGGAACCACAGAACCAAACTCCTAAAACTCTTAAAATCAGGTTGCGTTGAAGACATTGCAATTTGCATGCAAGTGACATCAAGTGTAAAGCTGCAAGAAAACACAGGCTGAAAATCATCCTCTCACCATCTGAAGAGTACAAAGAATATACTGAGTTTTCAGCCAAGACTTGTGTAAAAGTGCCCAGGTAGCTTAACTTCACAAAAACGATGTTTGATGAATTCAGTGCAGAGGTGAATTTGTGTGATCTTTGCTTATTGCTGCTTCAAGGAATGTGTTTTAGTTTTGTTTTGCTTTGGTTTTTTGTTTTTTTTTTCCAAGAAGCACTGGGAAATAGAGGATTCTCTTTCCATTAGTACTAGAGCAGGAGACCAGCTGAACCCTACAGTCAATTCTACACTACTTCTGCCCCTATTGCAAAGGTGGATCTACATGTTATTTTACTCTGCAGTTAGAAAAAACAGCTTAGAAGCAGTTACAAGCTTTAGAAATCAGACACAAACTTCTCTTCCCTCCATTGCACACTACTTCATACTCTTTGAAATTCACTCCTCCCCTCTCCATCTCAGAGCAAGCAAAAAAGTGAGTAACTTTAAAAAGATTAAAGGCATCATAAATATAAGTTTATATCTGTATATGCCTGTGTTTGAGGTTCCTCACTATGCTGTCTCCCTTTAGATTAACAGCCTTACTCACTAAAATCAAAAATTAAATAGTAAACCTTTTCCAACAGAAACCAACTCTCCTCTACTGAATTTGCTCTGTATTTCTTGAATGCTCTCAGCAGATGTAGGGATGTCACTGCATGTTGCCATATTCCACACGTGACATTTCCTTATCTGGGCAGAAGATTCAAGAAGATGATCTAAAGAAATGTTGTGAATAATAAAGCGATCTGTTATTATCCAAGTGGAGCACCAGCAGGCATATTTGTCAGTAGTCTGGGGTGATAGTGATTTTTATGTGATAGTGATTCACTTAGGGAATCATGTAGGGTCTTACTCTTCCCACAGCTCTCTTTCCTGAGACAGCGCCAAACTATCAAAAATACTGAGTATGTGGAAATTCCTCTCCTAACGCTCCTGCATAGATACTCCAGAAAGCTCAGGAAGACAGACTCCATTCTCTCCTCATCATACTCCTATATTTACACAGTATTTTCCTCCTCCCAGGCTTCACTAGATACAGGTAAACCCTTTTCCCAAAAAAAAATTCTCTGCCAAGCAGAGAAGCAACTGGTTTGGCTCGGGTGTATGTTCTTCCAATTGGGATACCCATCTTGTCCAGCCCTTGGCGCAGCTCTGAAAAAAATGAAGCTTCCAGGTGCTGAGTAGTTTTGAACTTGAGAACCACCTTAACTTTTGTAACCAGACATTCAGAGCAGTTACTGTGATGGTGGCCCTGCATTTGGCCAGGTCTGCTTTAAACTGTTTTTGTTTCTCTGATGGCTCTGCCTCTCTCAAATGCACCTGTGAGATCTGCCAGGTCAGAGTTTGCATCACTCCTTAAATCTTCCTCAGAGGAATGCGGAGGTATTTCCAACAGCAGCAAGGGAAAAGCCTTCATGTCTTTGTTCATGGTCCTGTACTGCCTGTGATATATGTATTGTGGTAGGCAGTCACGTAATTTGTGAGGAAAATATCTGCACAGGAAGTAGTCAGTGTTGCTGATTTTCTTTGCTACACACACCATCTCCCCCTTACAAATATCTACAATTGAAGCATTTCAGGTAGCAAGGTGTGGGTTTGGATATTTGGGTTGTTTGTTTTTGTGTTCTTTTTTTGTTGTTGTTTTACACCTTCTGTTTTATTGATAGTTCAAATGTCATTTTATTTCAGCTTGTGTATTACAGCTTACATGCACTTTTATTTAAGCACAGGCATCTAGATAAAATAAGCTGCATATATGTAAATTATTAATAATGATAAATGCTGAGAAGGACAGAGGTTCATTTGGCTGTAAAATAAAATGTAGCAGTTTCTGAATTATTTTACTTTAAAAACCATGTAAGAAACAGACCTAATTAAAAAAGAAAAAATCAAAAAACACATACTAAATTGGCTGAAGCTGCCCTATTATGCTACAGCTAGTTGAAAGCAGGCTCAGAGGCAACCACATGAAGGCTAACCAATGGAAGCTTCATCCCTCAACAAAGAGGAAAGGGTGGAACCTATTCAGGTAAAATTGTGGCACTGAGACAATGCATCAGGACAGACTGAAATAATTTCATGCTGAGAGCAGCGGTCTACAAAATGCAGTGCAGGAAGAAAACATTTTTGTACACCTAGTTTTTAAATATTGATTATTGTTTCTTGACATTTATCTGATTATTTTTTAATTTATAATTTTGTGTATGTTTTATAATGTTTTATAAAGCTTTATAATATTTATAAGGTTTTATAATGTACATTATATATTGGTGCTGTAGTATGTGTGTATAATTCTAAAAAAAAATTTACATTTAATAGGGGTGCCTGCTCGAAAAGTTTTTACTGACAAGGTACCTGATAAAAAGGTGTGGAGACCACTGACATAGAGGATGAGTATCATTATAATGCCCCAGTGCTATTCATGGTATTTAGGAGAAGCACATCTAGAAAGCTTTCTGCCTGCGAAAATTATACTGCTCTGTCCTGTGACACAAAAATATTAAAGAAAAATAAACAAGGCAGAAATAAAACCAGGCAAACTGCGTAGAGAGGTCTGAAGGTAATCAAAAGGATTTTCTGCTCATTCAGGCTGTGTAAAATGCTCATTGATGGTACCTAAAACTGCCCTTTTTATTATTGCAAAGAAAATATTTGTTGTGGGAGGTGACATCTTGTAAATTAACTAGTAGTTTTGGTAAAACGGGCAGACTTTTGAATACCTTTTTCAGATCTGAATCAATAACTCCTGATGTGAATGTGATATATGAAGAAGGTTTTGTTCTTTTTTCATCGTCTATCAGCTTCATTTAATACAGATGGTGCCACCTCCTGCAAATGTTTACTTATTCCCTTAGACTGTGAGAACTAAAATTACAGACATTTTGTACTAAATAATTTAATTATTTTTGCAACATATTGGGGTTTTGGTTTTGTTTGTTTTGTTTGCAGCACTCTGATGTTAAACTCTCTGTCAGTGCCTGAGAAGTTAGTAATGCTCGTGATCCAGGTCTGCTATCAAAGCAAACTTTTGCAAAAAAGCAGGAACAGCATTTATGCTGTAGCCCTCAGCATTATTTCCTTTGTGCTTTCCTGTGCACGGTAAAGCAAACTTTTACTTTTAAAACCTTCCCAACTGATCCTGTTCTGTAACTAAACTGATCAACCAGCACTTCTGCTGAGGCACATTGAGGAGGTGTGAAAGGAAGAGAAAAAAGAAAAAAGATAGTTGTTGGCAAGCAATGACCCTGTGCATTCACCTGTAATGTTTTTATTGGCTTACTCTTAGTACATAGAAGGGTATTTTTCCAGCAAAAAAAAAAAAAATCCAGGCAAAGTCTGTAGAGAATATTTGATTATAAGTAAATGAAATGAAAATGCATCTCTTCGCTCCGGATGCTTTTGAGCCGCCGCACACTTCACATTGATCAGGGCAGATTAGGAAAAAGAAGAGGTCACTGTAGCCTAATTTAATAATGGAAGTAGCGAAGGCTGCAAAGCTTTTCAGAATTTATTTTCATTTTTATGAAATTAGATCTTTTAGGAGAAAAACTGAAGATGTGCCAGTGTTCGATAATTCACTTCACTTTACAGTAAATGGTTCAGATTCTGCTTTTACCATGGCTTAGAATACAAAGGGGGTTTGTTGACTTTTTTTTCTTTCAATGTTTTCTGCCTTCAACTTTTGATAGCTTTTCCAGGTACACAGAAAGAAGTTCCTGATTCTTTTTTTCTTCTCTATTGCAACTACATGTATTTTACAGACTTGCAAGTCCTTGGTTCAATAAATTAACTCCTTAAATAGACTCCTATTAATAAATTGACTCACCTTCTGTGATATATTTAATTGAGAGAGGTTTTCTAATTGCTCAGTGATTTTCATATCCATTTTCAGGTTTATCTCTACTTTGTCAATGTATCAAAACTAGACATGCTATTTCAGAGCCAGCAGCAATTCTAGATGTGATACCACTGCTTTCCTCCTTGTCATTTCTCAGTTTGTACATCCGAGGTTACAGGAAAGTTGGGGTTTTTTTTCTGGGGCCACGTCTTGGCAGTTGGTACTTCACCAACATTTTTCATTTTGCGTTTCCCAGGATAAAATCTTATGTCAGGTAAGTATAGCCTCCAGCCTTTGCTTTTAAATTAATGAGCTCATCAATGACCTTATTGAAATGCATGTTTGCTTGCCCCAGCTGCGACATGATCAGGTCACCCTGTCCCAGCGCCTTCTCCATGTCATTATTTACCCTTCCCCTGTGTCATCTGTGAGGTTTATCAGCAATACTCTGCTTTCTTCCAGGCCACTGATAAAGATGTCTAGCATTTTTGAGTCCAGGATGAATCCCAGATAGACCCCCAAAATATGTCTTTGTAGACAGTGATATTATGAGGTGGTGGTGAGACAGCTTCATGTTCCAGAAAGTGGGGCATATAGACAGAAATTTCTTAAATTAAATACAATTTTAAATTGTTTTTTAATTAAAAAATTAATGTTGCACCAAACCCAAGAAATTTGTTTTATGACTGCTTTCACCTTTGCATCCTAGTTTCTGACCTAGCTGCAAAAATGCTCCCTGGCTGTCTGGTGAAGGAGTCGGTTGGGATAGCTCCACAGAAGCCCTCAGAAGTGTGAAAGCCTCAGACGTTTCTGTTTTTTGCTTGTTTGGAGTTTTGTGAAACCAAAACTGGGAGGGCTGCTCTCTCAGGCAGGGGAGTTGTTAACCACTTTTAAGTAATTTCTATGGTTTCGTGTACCAGGGATGGAGGGAAACAGCCAGTTTGGGGCATGGAGCCAGTGTTGTCAATTTTTGCAATTTTTCGTGAATTTTTTTTCCCTCTCTTCTCGAGTCCTTCAGGCAGGCTGTCATGTCACCAGTTTTTACAAGCAATCAAGAGAAACAGAAAGAACTAGAAAGGACGGTGTAGCCAGGTGGGGATCAGCCTCTTCTCCCAGGTAAACAGCGACAGGAGGAGAGGACACAGTGCCGGGCAGGTTCAGGCTGTCCACGAGCAGGAATTTCTCCTCAGGAAGGGTGAGGAGCCACGGGGAAGGATGAGGAGCCATCGGGAAGGGTGAAGAGCCATCGGGAACGGTGAGGAGCCATCGGGAAGGGCTGCCTGGGGCGCTGCGGCCGGCGCCTCCGGAAGGGGGCAACAGAACTACATCGCCCAGGGTGCCCCGCGCGGGCGGGCGCGG
>VWZP01007816.1:166383-187576 GCA_013396995.1 Dicaeum eximium | reverse complement strand
GTGGGACTGGGCTGGCGCAGGATGAGGGCTGCACTGTCAGATGTGTCCGGGCTGCGCCAGCTCGGCAGCTTTGCATCACTTCGGGTCAGCAGTGGCACTTGTGTGTGCCTTCATTGGGTACTTGAGCAGCTCTGACACATCTTCACTCCCCCTCGGGATATTTAACTTTGGGGCTGATGAGTCAGGCTGGTTTCAGCACTGCTCACCCCAAAAGCAGCGGGACCCCCCTCCATCCAGCACTGACAGCTTGGCACACAGGGCCTTTTTGGGGTTGTTTTACCCCATTCCAGGCAGAGCATCCTGCCACAACATACACTAACAGAACTGATCATCACCACATAATCATGCCGGGTGTATTAATTTTTTAAAAAAATATTTAATAGTATGAATGCATTAGGAATTTTTTTTTTTATAACCTCCACCCCTATTTCTATGCATTAGACTCTGAAGCAAGTCCCTGAGCCCGGCGAGGCTCTGGTTTAAGAGCTGACACGAGGTGAAGATGTTGCACTCTGCACTGTGGATCAATTTTTATTTTTATTTCACAAATTACACCACACTATTACACCCACACAGCTCCTTTTGAAACGCAAAACCACCAGCCTTTAACTCCATTTAGAGTCTTTTATTTTACAATTGGCTGCACTTAGCATCAGTGCAGTGTTACCATTGTTTCCATAACAGCTTCATCTCATTCCCCACTGACTACACACTGGTGTCACCATACTGGTTTGGTCCCTTCGTCCTGGACTTTGTACTGGTTTGGTGCCTGCAGATTTTCTGTACTGGTTTGTCCCTGCAGAGTTTCTGTACTGGTTTGTCCCTGCAGAGTTTCTGTACTGGTTTGGTCCTTCCAGAGTTCCTGTACTGGTTTGGTGCCTGCAGAGTTTCTGTACTGGTTTGGTCCCTGCAGAGTTTCTGTACTGGTTTGGTCCTTCCGGAGTTTCTGTACTGGTTTGGTCCCTGCAGAGTTTCTGTACTGGTTTGGTCCTTCCGGAGTTTCTGTACCTCCATGGAGAGATGTCCTGCCCTGGAGCAGATCCAGGTGACAGGAGTGACTCCCTGGGGTGTTACAGACACCTCCATGCAGAGCTGTCCTGCCCTGGAGCAGATCCAGGTGACAGGAGTGACTCCCTGGGGTGCTGTGGGGCTGGAGCAGCCCTCAGGCTGTGCTGTGTGACCCAGCTGCGACAGGAAATGTTCCCTTCCCATGTGATGAACGTGCTGTGAAAAACACCCACGTGATCGTGAAAGGAAAAAATTCCCCCAGAATGGGAGTGATTTTTTTTGTTGCCATTTATTATTGAGACTGAATTACACCAAATTGTTTTGGTATGTAAATGCCAAGTTTATTGTTCATTAAAATCATGGCAGAGTTAAGCTTTCTGGGCATGTTGTATGATAGATAATGACAATTATTTAGCCCGAGTCAGAGCTTAGTCTTAATTTGTGACATTAATTGCCTTTATATATAATTAAATGCACTATAATGCTCCCATATGCAGAATCTGTGCATCCATGAAAGTGCTAATCAAACATATTTATTAATTTCTAAGAGAGCTTTTTATCAAGGCTTTGATACAGTTGAGTGTTTTTTGGTAAATAACATTTTTTAAAGATGTTTAGCAAAGTATTTTGATACTTGTGTTTTGTGCTGGTAGCATAATTAATATCCTTTCTAATAGATTAATAAGAGCTGAGGGGTGAGTGTTGCTTCCATCCAGCTCAGCGCTGCTTTCCCTCTGGCTCCCGTGGAGTCACAATTCCCTCAGCAGCCCTCAGCGTCCCAGGCCTTTCCCCAAACCACTTCAGAAAGGCAATTTGGAGGTGTGGAGGTGCCTGAATGCAGATTACAGATGTGGGGTCCCAGCAGAGCTGGGCTGTGCCCTCTGGGCTTGTCCTGCTCCTCACTCACCCTCAGCCAGGGAGAAAATGGATTTGAACTGCACCTCCCACATCTGGGGCTGCCAAATTCAATTCCCTGCTCCACTGTGAGCCTGCCAATGACCAGGGCTTTGTTCAGTCTGTGCTGAGGAGAGCAGAGCACAGAGGAGGGTTCTGGGCAGGGGAGCACGGCTGCGTTTGCAGGGTCACCTCTGTGCCCTGGCAGCTCCGGGGCAGCTCAGGGAGAGCAGGGCTGGCCTCTGCTGTCCTTGATGCAGCCACTATTATTTATTACTAATAAACAATAATTGAAACCATTATTTGATTTTAACCATTGAATTGTATAATTAAATTATAAATTTAATTAGTATTTCATTTAAACTATTATTCTGTATTAATAAAAATTTTCTTCTCTGAAAGATTGGTCAAGCACTGGAACAGGGAAGTGGTGGTGTCCCCATCCATGGAAGAGCTCAACAAATGAGATGTGGCCCTTTCCAATGTGGCTGATGGATGTGCTGGTTGAAAGTTGCACTTAATGATCTTGGAGGTGTTTTCCAACCTTCATGATTCTGGGATTCAATTCCACTTGTACCACACATTTATTTCCATTAATTTTGCTTTCAGCAAATGCTGTTATTTGATACCACCCAAGAAGAATACTCCTTTTTTTTTTTTTTTTTTCCCTTAAGAATGATCTCAGCTTTATTTTTTCCTCCGGTTTTTTGGTGCTGAGCATCTGGCTGGTGCCAAAGGGTGGCCCTGGGCAGAGCCACAGCCCTTTCCCCCCCAGGGAATGCTGTGCCCAGGGAATGCCAAATCCTCTCCTCCGACTCCTGGGAAGGTTCCAGCAGCCCGTGACGTGCACAGTCCCAAACCACAATGACACAATGTCCTTCTCTTCCACCTGCCAAAAGAGCTCCCAAACAAGAGGCTTTGTCTGGGTTTATCTCAGGCTTATTGTCCCTGCAGAAGATTTATTAAATCCAGCAATGACAGCAGTTCTTTCTCCCAGTCACAAGCTTTTATCTTGTTGTTAAAAGTTTTAAACAGCATCTCACACAACAATGAACATCACACACATTTCAATGAGCCCCTTCAAGGAGGAACCTCACTAATCTGTGATGAATGTATCTCAATCTAGTGCTCTTTAATTTATAAAAATGACTGCCTCCCACTATATTGAATCATTAGATAAGTGAACCTTGCTCTTAACTTTTCAGTTGGTGCAATCCTGTATCTGCTCTCTCACACGTGCCTTTGGAGCAGATAAATGAAGTGCAAGGGCCTTTCCCAGGGCCTAGAAAGGAGGGCCAGGTTTTTAAGGCAGTTTCCTTCAGCCATGTGAGTTTCTGGGTTTGTTTGCTTTGCTTTCCTTCAATATTTACACGAGGAAGTTTCAATTGCTTTGCTTTACCTAAACATTGAAGCTGTTGTGTGCTTTACTGGCATAAATATTTGTTTTATTTAAAATCTACTTAGCTGAAAGATCAACAACAGAGGAAGAAATCAGAAATTACACTGGAATTTAAGAGGAAGAACAGCAATTAACTCCGCCAAGGTGTTAACCTTTTTAAAATGCTACCTTTGATGAGTGATGCATGAACATTATGAATTGTTCAGAAGTCATTTTCTCCATTTCAATCCATTTTCCCCTCCCCTTTTCTCATTCCCCTTCATGATCCTTTTCCCTCCCCACTGCTGTGGGGAGGCAGGAATTTGAGGGCAGGGCCACAAATGTGATCTGAGGCCGGGGCAGCCAGGAAATCCCAGCAGCCCTAGGGGAGGCCCCAGAAGGATTTAAATTTATTGTCTGAAGTCTGCAAAATCTGCAAAGTCTGCCTTCCTTGCCCTCAAGATGAGTCCCTTCCAACTCAGTGAATTCCAGGATTAATGAACTCATTCCACCTTTTCTTTACATCCCTCTGAAGGATGAAATGTTGGTTGGTGTGCCCTAGCCCTGCTCTGGCAGGGATCTGGTGCTGAGACTCCTTTCTCAAATGAAGGCGTTTGGAGGCCAGCCTGGGCTCCCACTGCTCCGTGCACTCTGTCCCCTCTCTGCTGACATGAGGCAGAAGTCACATTTTTATTCCTGACACCTGCCACAGAGTTTAAGCTCTGTAATTATTTCTCTCCTCACAGCAGGTGCCCCACCCATTATATGCAGTTTTGGAGGCTTAGTTCCCACTGCAGCCTGCAGTGTGTCTCCTGCACGGTGCACAATGGGATAAAAACACAGCACCTCTTTTTTCCAGGATGAAACGATGAGTACCTGTGTCACCCTCGGCCGTTTGTCCCAGCAGGAGGAGCTGGGTTAGCAGCAAAGCTCTCCCCCTCACCAGGCAGGGGATGGTTTATGAAGGTGCTGATCTCACAGCAGCAGTGAAGTGCCTGGCCGAGGCTCTGGCTGGTCTTTGGAGCCTGAGAACGGCCCGGGAGGAGGGGTTAGCTCTGCTCAGAGCCTCCTCCATCACCTGCTGCACCTCCCAGGTGCCTCTGCCAGGGCAGCCCTGGGCCCACAGGGCTCTTTCCAGGCAGAAATGTTGCTGTAACCCCATCACTGGCTCCATCATGAAGACTCTCAGACCATTTCATTTGTCACCTTTTGGGTGCTGCACGGGCCCTCCAAACCCAGGGCAGGACACGGAGCCAGGGCAGCACCTCCCCTCAGAGCAGGGGCAGCTGGTGGCTGGACAGTGATTATTCCAAATATTCGATTGCCCCAAACGTTCAAAACTATCCCTGAGGGCAGCAGAAGGGATTTCAGAGCCTGAGGAGGGCACTTTGGGTCTCCCCAGTCCCGGGAGCAGCAGCCCCCTCTCCCCAGCAGCCCCAGCTCCCCTCTTGCCCTCTCCCAGGGATGCTCCAGGGGTGCCTTGGCCACAGGAGCTGCAGGTCCCCAGGTCACTGTGTCACTTTGTCACTTTGTCACCTGGGCTGGTGCTGCTCCTCCCACAGCCTCCTGCTGAGCCCGTGGGCAAAGCAGTGGGAGCTCACCAGAACAGCTCGAGCACACAATTACTGCCCACCTGCAGGAGCTCCTTAAAACCCCTCTGGGCCTCCAGCCTCAAATATAAATTAGCAGGTGGGTGTTCGTGTATTTTTTCCCTCCTGTCACAATGATGGATTTTTCACTTTCCAGATAAGACAGTGCCTGATAGAGCCAAATATTGACAGAGGAGATAAAGAGGCCTGTTATGGTAATGGCCATAATGAAATGCTGTTTATAAAAGGATACCTGGGAATACATAACTTTCCCTACTCAGGAATATTGATCCCCTCAAGAGAAATAAAATTATCTTTCTTCTGCCTGCTGTACCTGTACCCCTGTTTTATACCTGCAGCAGAAACACCTTTTAAAAACAAAGATCTCAAATTTTGTCACTTGCTGACTCAGTGCTGCTTGGCTCCAAGTTCAGAAATGGGCAAATTTCGATTTTTACCGTGGGGAAATGGCACTGCTGCCAGCCCCCTCCCCATCCCTGGGCCTGCACAAAGCCCAGGGTCCCTCCTGGCTGCAGCAGAGCTGCCACACCAGGGCTTGGTTTGGCTTTCCCAAGACTCTGTGCAGAGCTGTCCCACACAACTCCTGTATGTAAAACAGTTCTATAAAATAGAAAGCATAAATGGTTATAAATGGTTGTATAAAACATAAAACATAACCAGAACTGCCTAATAACTCCAGAGAAAGAGTCTGCCAGGCCCTGTCAGATGAAACTCCATCATCTCAAACCTCCCTGGAGTTTTCCTGTGTAATCCATCACTAAAATGAAATTATAGCAGTTTCCATAGAAACATCTTGACCAATGGCCTGATTTTTTTCTCCCCATGAAGTGAAATATTGTTCCATTCACACCCAGAGCTGCCCCTCTGCCAGGGCTGGTTTGGGTGAGCTGATGTTCTGCTCACTCACCCACTTGGCAAAAGGCAGAATTTTCAATTTTCCTCCCGTTCCCTGTTAGTGCCATTATTGCTGCTGCTGCTCCTTTTTTTCTCTTCCTGAATAAAGTGCTGAGTAACACAGAGCTGTTCAGAGGAGAAGTAATGAATGGTTGAAACACACACTAATATACCCACGGAGGGCTCTGCATTTCCCTTGGAAATTGTTTGATCTCGGGATCCTACTCACATTTTATGGCAAAGAAATCCCATCCAACAGCAGAGCTGCTCCTGGGAGGAGGAGAGAATATTTCCCCTCCGGCTGGAATCTTGGAAGAAGCCCCTGGGATAAAGGTCTGAGCCCTGGCTTCCCCCAGGGAACTCAGAACCAGAATTTCTGAGGGAAGTTGAACCACACCAAGACTTTTCCTTCACCTTTTTAAGGCCATCCTGGGGTCCCTCGGTTTGTGGCAATAAAGTCACTGTGGGCACAGGTTTATTTCCATCCCTCATCCCAGCACACACGTGGCCGGACTCTGCTGCTGGAATTCCCAGAGCTGGTCCGTGGAGCACTGCCTGGGACATCCTCGTGTGCTTCAGCACGTTTTTCATCTCCCACAATGGCTCAGATTTATGCTGTGACTGCAGACATAAATCCTCCTCATTCACCCAACCCAGCTCGCAGCCATATGTTATTGCAGGAGGCTGAATTTTTATATAGTTGTATTTTTTATGTCCCAAACAGTACAAAACTTCTGTTTGCAATCCAAACAAAGCCTGTTCTCAACCTTTTTTTTGCTTGGAGATTGTATTTCAACAGCTTGCTTAAAATTAAAACCTAAAGGAGGAACCATAAGATGCCTGATTTATTATTAATCATGGGGGAAGATAAATGTTTTCAATCTCTTTATGTCTACAAAGCACTGCAGATCCCACTAGGAACTTGGATGGCTCAGGCAGCTTCCCGGGCATTTTAATCTTCAATGTAAATTCATTCTCAAAAAAACCCCAACAAACCACAAAAAAAATCAAAAAACCAAAACCAAAACCAAAACAACCCAGCCAAACAAACAAATAAAAAAAACCCGCAAACACAAAACCCAAAAAAGCAAAAAACAAACAAACAAAGCCCCACAAAACAAACAAACAAAACCCCAAACAAACAAAAGAAACAAAAAAAATTTAAAAAAAAAAAAACCCAAACCAAACCAAAAAAAACCCAAGCAAGGAAGCAAAGCCAAGGGACCAGCAGCTGCTGGATCAGCTCAGCCACTCTCCTCAGGCATTCAGCAGGTGTAAAAACCCCACTTCTCCAACCTGTCAGATTTATTCCCATTTTGCCTCTCCTGCCATCTGTGCCTCTGCCATCCCCAGCACACACAGCTCTTAGCAATCCAATTTATTGCTCTCATCTGCCTGGGGCTCCTCAGGCCGAGTTGGAGTTTGTGTTGGAGTTTGAGCTATTTGTCCATTAGGTGAGACATTATGGGCTTTATGGGGCTGATGCTGCACCAAAAATTCCCTTTTACTGAGTAGCACTAAAACTTTTCCATGTAAACTACATGTTCCCTGCATCAGGTGTGTCTTCCACAATACTTCAAATATTATTAAGTGCATTTCTTTTCAAACTCACACTAGGTGCTGGCCTGAAAGGAACCCACGAGACCCCAGAGCCGTTTGCTGACATGTGCAGGAAGCACAGCAAGGGTGGGCTTGGTTTCCATCACATATTCAGCAGTTTGTGCAACTTTAAAATGGAAAAACGAGGGAATACTCCCAAGTGCAGTATCCAAAGGCACGGTTTGAACTCTGCCCTGGCACTCCTAGGCAGCACAGCCTGGCTCAGAGGCACCTGAGATTGCTCCCCCACCTCTTGCCAGCCACCAGCTTCATCAAAATGAGCTTAAATCACCACAGCCCAAGCTCGTGGAACATCCACATCCTCCTGCCTTAAGGATTCCCCTGGAGCAGTGAGGAGCAGCAGGGATCTGTCCTGCTCCCCATTCCTGCAGACACTGTCCCCAAGCCCCGGCTGCTCCAAGCCCTGGCCAGCCCGGCCTCAGACACCCCAGGAACAGCAACTGGAGTCTTTTCAAGACTCTCCTGATGATATTTACAGTAAGATGCTTTAGCAGCACCATGGAACAGGACCTAAGGAGCAACAAGGAATGAGTTCCTGGCCAGGTGCTGGACACGGGCCCCTGCTTGGAAGGCAGGGGACCCAAAACAAACATGTGACTGCTGCTCCAGTGTCCCCAGCTCCCCAGGGTGCTGGACCTTTACAGACACAAAACACAAGTTATATCTCCAGGATTGTGCTCCACCACAGAACAGGCAATTAAAGCTGGGCTGCTGTGTTTGATTTTCAATATCTCATTTAAATCTTGTAACGAAGTTCAATTAGCGACCTTGGAAAAGTTTTCTAAAATTTAGTGCTGCTTCACCGCAATGCTTTTTATGACTTTTCCTTCTGCACAACCTTTCTTCTTCCTTTGAATCCAGGCAACATTAAGGAAATATTATCTTTGTAAATGCAGGTGAGGTTGATGATATTATTGATTTCAGATAGCCGCCACTTCAAGACAAATCTCCACTTCAGCCTGGAGGCGCAGAACAAAGATTTCCAATGTACTCAATTATTCAGCACAGTCCTTCCTCCCTGGGAGGTGAGAAATGTCTGTGGGGAGGAGCAGGGGTGCCAAGGGACTGACTCACCCGAGAGAAAAGAGGGGTGTGGAGCAGGAGCAGGTGGGAGCCGAGCACACAGACACAGCAGAACTGGGAAATCGCACAGTAAATGAATTTAATTTCTTCTTCAGCCTCAATCCTGCCCCTGCCTCAGCCACTCACTGCAACCATCCCAAACACCCTCCAGAACAAACACCATTGGCTTTGAGATCTGATTTGGGTTATCTGTTCCCAAAATCTGCAAATCCAAGTACACAAAAACCTGGTGCTTCCCTGCCAGCCCTCGGAGCCATCTGCTCCATCCTGGGTGCCCCGGGGTGTCCCAGACCCTACACTTGCTGCTTGTCAGGGTGCAGGGGGTTACACTGGGAATTCTGATCCCCAAATAATTAAAAACCCCCTTTTTGAAGAGATCCATTCTTCAGCAGTGCAGTGCTGAGGCACTTCTCAATCTGAAAGCACTTAATGAGATAATTTGCAGAGAGCTTTAACGAGTTCCAGCCGTCTCTTGGCTCGATCCCACCATGACAGTGCTGACTCCCTGCAGCCACTTTCACAGGTACAATTTGGTCCCAGAAATTGGGTAGGTTTTTTAAAAGCACTGCAGTCTAAATCATGTCATATTCTCAGTGAAACATTCGGAGAGTAAATGTAGAGTCCTGGAGAGAAAAATGTTACTCACGATTTTCACATAATGGAGCTGCAGCATAAAAACGCCCTGGGCTGAGTAATTGTGAAAGTGGAGCCAAAAATAAAACCCTGAATTTTTTCCCAAAGTGAATTTCAGGCTCCCATATCCATGGCAAGAATAAAAGTTTAATTTCCATCAATATAAAAGGATTAGAGCTTAGATTTGCATGGATTGTCACAGTGCTTGGCTCCAACACCCGAGTTCCTGGCTCGGGCCTCGGTGGAGGTTGGCCCACACAGTCAGCTGCAACAGCAGGAAATGGCAAAATCTAAAATCCCATCTTTTTTTTATTTGTTTTGTCCTCTCTGATGTCCATGTTTAGGTAGAAGTTACATGTTCATTAAAGGATTTAATTCCTCCTTTTTTGCAGGGCCCTGAAAGAGCCATCCAAGAGCAGAGCCATTGCCCAGGAGCTGGCAGAGGGCTCAGCCCCTCGTGAGCCTGAGGGAAACATCAACCAGAGGAAGCTTTGAGAAATTCCAGCACAAATTATCAAACAGAGAATCAGTGTCACAACCTCAAAGGGCATTTGCCACCAGACCTGTCCCCACACCAGTACGAGCTGCAGGCCCAGCCCTGCAGGAGCTTTGCTGAACATCATCAGCGTGTGTGTGTCAATCCCAGAATCCCAGAATCATCTCAGCTGGAAAAGCCCTCCCAGACCTTCACATCCAAGCTGTGCCTGATCCCACCTTGTCCCCAGCCCAGAGCACTCAGTGCCATGTCCAGGAATTCCTTGGACACCTCCAAACCTCCCTGAGCAGCCCCTGCCAAGAAGAAATTTGTCCAAATGTCCAACATGCCCCTCCCCTGGCCCATCTTGAGGCCACTTCCTCTCATCCTGTCCCTGTTCCCTGGGAAAAGAAGCCAACCCCCATCCCTACAAGTTCCCTGCTGTGGCAGAGGTGTCTGGGCTAAGGAAGCTTTGGTGGTTATTTTTCCTCTTTTCTTTCCCTTTTTGTTCCTATGCAAAAGCAACTCTCACAAACCAGGAAGAGCTTTTGCCATGATTCAAGCAAGTGCAGAGACTCCACGCTCAAATTGCTCTAATAATTCATTCTGGTCTTGAAATCCCTGGGGTTATTTCACAGAAAATGTATTTTAAGTTGTTTGGCTCCAAAATGACAAGATAACAGACGATACATATTCATTTGCTCCCCCAAGATGGTGATGAGATGTTAGAAAATAAAGCAGCAGATCCTCCCTCCCTCCCCCAGACAGGGACTTGTGGCTTTATCTGCCCGATAGCACCCGAATGGTGCTGCCATTTATCTCGAGGGGGTGTTTATGGAAGGGATTGTTTGCAGCTGGAGCTACAAGGCATGAAACAAACTGATAATGGAACTTTCTTTTGAAGCTCATTCTTCTGCGGTGGCATTTTTCTTTTTTCCTTTATGAGCTTCATGACAGGCGAGCAGTAATTTCCTCTCTGTATTTTAGCACAAACAACAGATTAGTGTCACACTGTTTGCTGGGAGCTTTTGCTCGCTGCTTGCATGAGCACTTGTTGGTGTTTGGCGGATTCCAAATAAATAATGTGGTCATTCATAAAGATAAAAACCAGAAACATCTTCCTGGCACGGCAGAACACGCTCAGCACAGCTCCTGAGCGAGCTGTGGAACCAGAGGCAGAGGTGAAGGATGGCATTTGCAATCTGAATCACAGAACACGCAGGCCAGGACTCTGTCTTCCCTAAGAGAGAGCACAGCCCTCGGCTCTGCAAACACCACAGTCCAGAGGCGACAAAAATGTAACACAAATTAACTGCATCAATCACAAAGGGTAAATTATTTATTTGGAGAGTGTGTAGAACACATAATATAACCTCATAAAAAAAATTACTTTAATTTTTTCCCTTCTTCACACAATATTTTTTTTTTCATACTTTTAGTAATACCACTGTCAGAAGCCACAAGGAAACATTGCATGGCAGTGCCTCCTGTTTTTCTAATGTATTTCTTAAAAATAAATTTAAAATTAATTCATTAAATTAAAATTAATTTCATAAAATTACTATTGGGCAATAAAAATAATCTGATTAATTGCTTTCTGATCACTGTATACAAAGATCAGGATATGAAAATTGCATTTTATTGAGTTTATTCCTTCTAGATTCCCACATAAAAGTTAGGTTTATCTTTTAATTGATCGACAGTGCATTTACATATAAATCTGAAAATTTGGGTGTGGGAAGATGGCTTTAAACGAGCAACAGAGGACATCCACACTGCAGCAAGTTAGGAAAAGGAAAAGGCTTAAAAAACATTTTAAAGTTGCCCTTAAGGAATGCTGGTGGCTCTGCACTGGGATCTGTTGCCATTTATCCTCTAATTAATCAGGCTTTTGTCTTAATTTCTCTAATTGCTTCACAATTCCGTGAGAAATCAAAGTGTTAGGTAAGAAATATTTCCTGGTGCCAGGGACTGCAGCCTTGTGCTGCGTCCTCAGAGCGCCTGTCCCAAAACGAAATAAAACGCAGCAAAAAGGGGGCAGGGAGCAGCTGCTGGGGCTGATACAGGTATTCCACAGGTATTCCAGGGCAGGAGGCTGCACTGCACGGCCCAAACTGCGGGGAAATTCAGATCCATTTCAGGTGACATTAATTCAGGTGAAATTCAGACCCATTTCCAGCTCTGAAGCCTGGGGAGCTGCGGAGGAGATTTAAAGGGTGAAGTTCAGTGTCACCGTGACCGGCTCAGGAAGGGCTGGGGAGGCTGGGGCGGATCTGAGATCACAGCAGAGCCACAGCAGCGGTGCCAGCAGGGCTGGGGCTGCCCGCAGCTCCCCCGGGCTGGGACAGAGCCCAAACCTCCCCCGGGCTCCCAGCCACGGCTGCCACCGGCGTCCTGCCCAAGGAGCGCCAAAAAGCGGGGGAAACCTGGGAATGTGCGGCACCACCGCGGGCTGGGAGGGGCTGTGGGCCAGCAGGGCATCCTCCTGCCTTTGGGCATCCTTCCTTCCTTTGGGCATCCCTTCTTCCTTTGGGCATCCCTCCTTCATCCTTCCTTAACTAACTCCTCCATCCCTCCTTCCTTCGGGCATCCCTCCTGCCTTTGGGCATCCCTCCTTCATTCCTCCTGCCTTTGGGCATCCCTCCTTCCTTTGGGCATCCTTCCTTCATCCCTCCTGCCCTCGGGCATTCCTTCTTCATCCCTCCTTAACTCCTCCATCCCTCCTTCTTTCCTCCATCCCTCCTTCCTTCGGGCATTCCTCTTTAACCCCTTCATCCCTCCTGCCCTCAGGCATCCCTCCTGCTCTCCTTCATCCCTCCTTCCCTCCTGCATCCCCCTCTCCCTCTGGGCATCCTCTCCAGGCCCTCCCAGGCTGCAGCAGAGTTGCTGGGGGCAGCAAATTCGGCAATGAGTCTCAGAAACGCCTTTGAAGCCCAGAGAAGGGCTCTTTTGTTATTTTTGTAATTTTAAGTGCTACTTCTGAAGCAACCCAAGGCCTTGGGCACTCAAGGCCTGCCCCTGCACTCCCTCCTGCAGTTGGTGTCAACCATCAAAGGTCCCCAAAGCAGCTGAACCCGTGCTCTGCAGAGCTCCAGGGAACCCTCTTTACTTAGCAGAGGCCATTTGTTTCCTGGTTTTCATTTCAGAGATGCTCAATGACCCAACAGCCACACACACTTTCATTTAACACATTGGAATATTTATAATAACACTGAAACTCTCGAAAAGGCATCTCGGCAGCTCATGCAAAGCCAGGGGCTCCAGCTGTGATCCCCCCAGGTGTTTGCCATTGTCACCCCCAGTCCCTCCCTGCCCAGGGCAGGTCCCCACCCTGCAGGGCCCAGGATGTGGCTGTGACCTCCCGGGAAGCACTTTGGGGTCAGGAGGGGGCTGCTCCCCGGGATGGGCCCTGCCTGTCCCCCACAGCTCCCACCAGGAGCATTTCTCTTGGGGAAGGGCACCCCTCCACCCCAGATGCCCCTCAGAGACCCCAAAAACCAGCCCAGGCTGCCCATCCCCCCCACACCTGGGGAGACACTGCAGGAACCACATCCCACCTGTGTGCCCAGGGAAGTTCCCTGAATTACCAGGTAATGTTGCAAAAATGTTTTATTCATAACCCATTTCACGGCTGGCACTTGCTTTCCTTTTGGTACTTATTTGACACATTTAATTTACCTTATTTGAAAGCAGCGACATATTTCCTAATTACCTGAAGTGCTTAAACGCTTTCCACGCTGTTAATAATTCTCTTTAGCTGGGAGGGCTGAGCTGCTGCCATAGCAGCCTGTCCACAGGGCTGGGCATCCCTCAGCCCCAGCCAGGGCCTGCCCAGAACCACTGAGAAATTCTGGATATTTCCATGCTGCCACCTCTCCCACCCGTGACATTTTCCTGCAGATGACTGCTTTGCTCGGCTTCTCATGAGGATACAAATAATCCTGTGGGGGCTCTCTGTTCTACTCCATTTACCAGCTTTACTCCGAGCATTTCTTCTATAAATGTGGGGTAGAAAATTGCCTGTGTGGGGTACAAATTACTTTAAACTCAGGTTTTTTCCAGAGGAACTTTTTTGGAAAAAAGAAGAAGGAAGAATATTAGGAATTGTATTCTAGTGTGTCTGGTTGTTGCCTTGCCCCTGGAGACAAATCTAAGCGGATATAAATAAATATCTGTCATTCCAATGGCCTCACCTCTTCCCAGGCCACTGGGGCTGGAGCAGCCTGGGACAGTGGGAGGCTGCCATGGCTGGGGTGGCACTGCGTGGGATTTAAGGTCCCTCCCAACCCAAACCATTCCACAAAATCAAGATTAACTAAAATGTCTGCACAACTCAAACAATCTCAAGGCATTTCTGTGAAAACACAACATTCAAAATTTAAATAAAAGGAAAACTGAAGTTGGGGGAAAAAAGAAGTGAGAGGTAGGGACTGACAGCGGCTGCGTTCAGCTGGACACATCTGAGGATCCTTGGGTACCCTGGACAAGCAGGTTTTCCTTCCTAAAGAGAAGAGGTGCTCAAACACCTCCAGAAACCTGGAGGTACGGTTTGAACATTCACTGCAGACCCTGGGAGGTGCTGAGTGCACAGAGAGGAGGGAGAACCCCAGGTCCCCACCCTGCCCAGGGGACACAGGATGCTCCTGGTGCCAATGATCCTCTCTCAGGGCTCCCGGCCACCCCCTCCAGCCCAGCTGTGCTCGGGGTGCTGCCTCTGTCCCTGGGCACCCCTGCTCCTTCCTGCAGTGTTATTCTCACTTAGGCTTGACAAGCTCTGTGCTCGGACAGAAATGGTTTGGTAATTGGCCTTATAAATGGCAAGGACTCGATGCACTCTCACTCTCATCTCTCCCAGCAACTTAATAACTGCAGATGACAGATGATCAGATCCACCTGGAGATTGCAAGTGCAGTTTCTGTCATTAGAATCAGCCAGAGAACATTATTTAATAACTGCCTGGTTCCTGCACTTCAGCCGGGCCCTGCAGAGAGCCGAGTGCTGATTGTCCTTCCCAAAGCGTGTGAGTGGTGCTCATCCCCGGGTCCCACATGGCTGGGGGGTCTGGGGCAGCACAACCATCCCAGGGAGCACCTGCCAGGGTCACTGCACAGACACAACGGCGCTTTGGTAGGAAGGGGTTAAAACAAACCCAGAGTATTCCCTCAGTATCAGTGGAAATGGAAGCGCAATTTCCAGCGAGACAGAGCTATCATGTAATGCTATAAACACCAGCGCTCACTCCTTCCCTGGTGTTACCTGGCTTGGTATTTACTGCATCCAAAATAAGAAGTAGCGGATTGCTGGCAGGAGATGCGAACCTCAGCGCAACACAAAGGTTTAACGAACTGCTAAAAGGGGGCAGAGTTCATAAATTGAGAGCTAAAACAAACAGTGAAGGCTTGATCCCCATCCCTGCCTGAGTTCAGGGGGGCTGGCTCTGTCCCCACTTTGAATTCCCGGCTGCCCGAGCCGCTTCCGATTCACCAAAACTCGGGATAATCCCACCTCTCCTGATTCCCCAGAACTCGGGATGATCGCACCTCTCCCGATTCCCCAGAACTCGGGATAATCCCACCTCTCCTGATTCCCCAGAACTNGCTCTGTCCCCACTTTGAATTCCCGGCTGCCCGAGCCGCTTCCGATTCACCAAAACTCGGGATAATCCCACCTCTCCTGATTCCCCAGAACTCGGGATGATCTCCATCTCTCCTGATACCCCAAAACTCGGGATGATCTCCATCTCTCCTGATACCCCAAAACTCGGGATGATCTCCATCTCTCCCGATTCCCCAGAACTCGGGATGATACCATCTCTCCTGATACGCCAAAACTCGGGATGATCGCACCTCTCCCGATTCCCCAGAACTCGGGATGATCCCCATCTCTCCGGGTTCACGCTGCCGGGCCGGACTGCCAGGGCTGCCTCAGCCTCCCTTCAGCCGGAGCCCCGGGGCTTTTTGGGGAGCAAAGAGCAGCTGGAGGCTGCCCAGTGCCATGGAGCGGGGACACCCGGCCGGGCAGGGACACCGCCAGCCCTGGCAGCACCCAGGCAGTTTCTTTTACCAAAGGTTTAGGAACAGGAGGACGTTCAGGTTGGACACCCAGATTTTCCTCAAACGGTGCCTCTCGTCACACACACTGCAATTCTTCTGCAGCCCCAGGGGAAGCTGCCATCCCTGCACAGCCAAGCCAAGCTTTATTTAGTGCCAGGTAAGAAGGGCTGGCTGTGCTCCCTGCTGTCACCTGTGCTTGGTGAGGGCAGGGAGAGCAGCAGCACCCCCAGGCTCCCCCAGCAGAGCCCAGCCCGGGGCAGGAGCCCCTCGGAGCTGTCCCTTGGCAGCACACAGCTCTCACTGCTGCAGGGGCCGCTGCTCCTGCTGTGTCTGCAATCATTTACACTCTGAACTCCCCGTCCTGCTCTCTGCCTGGAGCAGAGACACAATTCCCTGTCCCCAGCTCAGCCTGAGCAGCTCCTCAGGTGATCCCTGACCCCCAGAGCCCTGCTGAGGCTGAAGCCATTCCTCTGCTGGAGACTCAGAGAGGAAACGAGAGCTGCCAGTGTGATTCTTTGGGTGAAGGGATAAAAAAGATAAGCCAAATATGCCAATTTATGTGTGGAAAGGTCAGAATTTAAAAATTCTCCCTTCTAACGCTGCTACGTGTCTTAAAATGGAATAAATTTTAAGTGCACCATAAAACTATATTCTTCATCCCATTTGCCATGTAACTGGTGCTCTCTCTCTGCCTGCACAAAGACAAGCCTTCGGCTCCTTTATTAATATCCATGAGCATAATTTAATGGCTGATCTAGCACTGGAGACACACATTTCATATTTAACAGAAAGGCTGATTTGGAAGGAGCCTGGAAGAACTGTAATGAACAGACTGGTTGCTCCGTCTGCTCCAATGCTTAGATCAATACAACATCATTTACTTATTGCAACTTATTGGCCAAGTAATTTTTAGTCCCCTTGGTACTTGTGTGTAGCAACCAGAAAAGTGACAGACAAAAGGACTTCAAATTAATTATGTTCATATTAGTTTAATTCATGTAAAACCCTAAAGTCCACTCTGCAGTAGAGACCAAATAGTTCTCTCTTTATTTCTCTATAAACACACACATGCAATACTGAAATATTGCAATGCCAGTCGTAAAGACGAGGCCAAAGCAGCTTTGTGCACAGGGCCCTGCAAACAGGCAATAAAATGAGATATCTTTATCAACTCTAGCACCAAACTAAACCTTTAAAAGGAATAAACATCAGAAAGACAACACTGCATCCAGCAGAAGCTGCCAGACGTTCCGGAGGCGATTGAAGGTTATAGCCCAGCACTGTGGAAGGTAAAGCTTGGATGGCCTTTATGGATAACACCTTTTATGTGCTCTCTGCCCAGAGCCCAGCTCTCTTTCCAGTTCATTCCAGCTGTGCTCTGTCTCATGTGTTATTCATGCACCTCAGGATTGAAAAAATGAACACGTTGCCCGAGCTGCCAGAGCACATTATGGTAACATCACATTTGAAGGCTCTTATTTTCCCCCTATATCCAATTATTTTTCCTCCTAGGTTCCAGAATCAAAAACAGGTGAGGGAAAACACCTACTTAAAGTTCAAGGGAGGGGGCTGTGTGTGTGCCAGGAGTGCTGTCAGCCCCCACATCCCATAAAGACGGGTGGTGCTGAATATGGATCGTGCTCTGCTGCCCTTCCACGCCAGCCTGGTTCCACAGCCAATCCTTCCCTTCCCTCTGAGCACAGGAGGAATTTTCACACGTGCAGGCTGTGGTGTCCTCAGTGCCCGATGGCTCTCTGTGCTGTGGTACTCTGTGAAATGTCACAGTCACACAGATTTCCTTGTGGCCAGCTCATCCCCAGTGCCACTGCCTGCCCTGGCTTTGCTTTCCTCTGCCCCTTCTCCCAGCTTCTCAAGGCTCCTTTTCTCATCTCCTCTCAGAGGTTTGTTTCATTCCAGGACCAGGAAGGTCCCAGGGTAACGCACAGCTCCACAGAATGGACCAGTGGGACACCAACCACGCCATCCATGGGGGCCAGCTCAGCCTCTGGGCCAGCAGCACCCACAAGAGCCCCACCTGAGAGCCCAGAGGGGTTTCATCCATCCCCTTGGTGCTGCTTCTCCAAATGGCCCCACAGCCAGAGGTTCTGGGGCTCCCTCTCCCTTTGCACAGGCACATGGAATTTAGAACAGGCCCTGGTACCTCTTTCCTCTGAAGATGGAGATGTTTGCACAGAGAAACCTCAGATCCCCTACCAGCAGCAATAAATATGATTTTGCATCCCATTTCCTGAGGGAATGACACATCAGCTCACACTGCCTGAGCCATTTTACATGTTTCTCCTTGGAAGTGAAACCTGAAAGTCCTCACATATTAGACTCCAGTCAGGTTTCACTCCCCACCTATTCTAATCCTACGCCTCATTATTTGCAGAGATAGACAAATAGATGCAACATGTGAATGTTCTCCCCACTGCTGCTTAATGGTATTTTTCCTTCCTTTTTAAAATAAACAAATACATAAATAAAGCAGAGTCTCAGACTGCCTCTACTGCAGATGTTTCTCAGAGCACAGATCCAGCTCCTCATCTGTTTGCTCTGGCCTTAGTCAACACTGCCAATAAATCAGCCTCCCATCACTCCAATAAATGAAAAAAAACCAAGCCTGTAAAGCTGTGCTTTGCCTTCTCTTTTTCACCTCCACCTGATGTTCAGCACAGAGATTCCCACCTTTAACTGATTATTTTTCCTCCTTCCACCCAGCTTTGTCCTTCAGCAGGTCCCCACTGCTCCAAGCAGGAGCAGACTCCGGTTCTCGCCACTCCGCTGTTTTCCAGCCTCACAAATCCTCATCTACCAAGGAGTAACTCAGACCTTCTCCTCTGGCCCTGCCAGGACAGGAGGTGGAGAGCTCCTGCTGGCAGCTATTTGCACCCAGCAGCTCTCGGAGCAGGAGCCCAGGAGCGTCAGAGCCGCAGCTCCCTGCCAGGGAGGTGATGTGCCAGTCCCGCTCCTCCTCACCGAGCCTGGAAGGCTGGAGGCTAAAATAAAACAGAAAAATAGCTGCTCCATGAGTGCTGAGGAGCTGCAGACAGCCTAAATGCTATCCAACACTATTAAGAAAATAAATCTTCAGGAATCAAAGCCCCCGAACAAACAGATTTATTCACGTCTCCAGACCCACTTCTTTCCCTTCCTCAGAGTTAAAAAAACAACCCCAAACCTTTCATGGAAAGCTTTTAAAAATCCATTCTGGGATTGGCTATTCTGCATTTCATGCAATATATATGGACTTGGGAAATTTTACAGAACAAAATGATTAGCCTAAATTATTGATCAAAGGAAGCAAATGTATACAGTGGCCTGAAGAACGTGTTGGTGCTCCGAGGGAAGAGAGCCCTCCATGGTGACAGCACTGACAGCAGCCATGGATCACAGTGAAGGCTCCTTCCTAACGACATCATCTTACTGCACACTAAATATGAAAGCCACCTTTTCATTTTTATGCAAATATTGCCTCAGAAGTGAACAAGGGGGCATCAGTTTAGGGGCAGAAAAAGGAGATGTAAATACACTCACCCCAGCCAGCAGCCACACACCATCACAGTGCTCAGGGCCTTCAAAGACCTCCCACCAATTAAACATCCTCACAGGGCCTTCAAAGACCTCCCACCAATTAAACATCCTCAGGACTCTCACAGGGCAGGGCATGGATAAAACAAAAGGCATGGGATGAACCAGCAGAGCTGGGCACACACTGTTCCAGGGATGGCAGCTCACGAGGCCAAACCTGGGCAGAAGTTTTTCAAAGCACATTCTTCAGACAGTCTGCAACAAGAGAAAATTATTCCCCTCAACTGGGGCAGATTCAGCAACACCCTCCTGAGAGGGAGCCTGCAAGGGGAAGAATTTCAGCAGCCCTAGGAAAAGCCAGGCTCCTGCTCAGCCAGCAGTGAGCTGTGGCTGATGAAACACAAACAGCTGGGGCAGAGGAGAGACCCCTCAGTGCCCTGACACCCAGGCTGGGCACCCCTCACCTCTCTGAAAATTTGGGCAGCACTAACAGGCCTTCCCCACCTTCACTGATGGCCCCCAGGAGCCCCACCAAAACCCCCTCTCTGAGGCACATCTTGGCTTCAGCAGCAGCAGCTACTCATCAAAACAAATACAGCTGGGAATGAGCAGCATGTGTAACAGGGCCTTAATTAGAGCTAAAATCTGGGTAATTTGTGGCACCAAAGATGCTCATTCCACTGCTAGAAACGAATTTACCACAGAGAATCCAGCAGCATCTGATTTCCAGGGGTATTTAAAGATGTGGTGCTCAGGGACGTGGCTTGGTGGCAGTGCCAGGTTTCTGGTTGGACTCAATGATCTCAAGGGTCTTTTCCAACCTTCATGATTCTATTCTATTTATTTTTATTTAAGCAGGCATCTGCAAAGGCAGGAATTTCCATCATTTCATGGCATTTTATTTTTGCTCCTTACTGAAACGTGGCATTACCTACAAATCATGCAGAACAGGTGTGTTGTGCAGCACAGCCCCAGCTCCCAGCCTGAAGTGAAAGCCCAGAGCTTCACTCCTATTACCTGCTTTTCTCTTCCTTGTAATAACCCATCCAGAGCCGTGTGTGAGGTGTCAGCAGGAGGTGTCAGAGCGCACCAGGAACAGCAGAGCTGGAAGAAAACTGCATTTCTGATGGAAAAAAAGGCCCCATCTTCCCACTCTCCCACAGATACAGATAATAACCTTCATCCAGCCTGAAAACTGAAAGCACAGTGTGTGATTTATAGTGGGCAGAGAGTGGAACCAGTGGTGAAATGGCCACCAGCTTGGGAGTTACCCTGGCTAAGGCCGCGTTCAGAGGACGAGAAGATGAACAAGCCAATTACAGAATGTCCTGCTCCCCATCTCCCCAAGCAATTGAAGATTCAGTATCATTTTTACTGAGTTATTTTAATTGGTCTCATTTGCTGCCATAAATTAGGTGTAGCATTGTCCCCGGTGTGATGTATGCTTCTGTGCAAATTGGACCCAAAATGTGCAAAACATTCCGGCCACTGCCACAGCAGAACAGCCCCAGTCAGATAAACGCAATTAATCCAAGGCTGGCCTTGTAATATGATGATATTATCTATTTATTTGGCTGTTAGTGATGGTCCCCACCAAGGTCAGGAGGAATTGCTGGGTTACCAAAGGCCTGCTCCCACAGCAGCACAGCTCCCCTCAGCACAGGCAGGGCGCAGGCCCAGCCATGTTTCTGCAGGACTGACAACAAACCCTTCTTATGGGGATATGATGATATTATCTATTTATTTGGCTGTTAGTGATGGTCCCCACCAAGGTCAGGAGGAATTGCTGGGTTACCAAAGGCCTGCTCCCACAGCAGCACAGCTCCCCTCAGCATGGCGAGGCCCCTGACACGGCCCAGGGAGCAGGCCCAGCCCTGTTTCTGCAGGACTGACAACAAACCCTTCTTGTGGGGCCAGGGTTTGGGCTTTGGGGCTGCCCCGTGCCCCCTGCAGCTGCTCTGGGGGTTCAGGGCCCAGCTCAGGTTTGCAGCCCCCCGGCTCCTGCCCAGTGCCC
>VWZP01007816.1:105087-165087 GCA_013396995.1 Dicaeum eximium | reverse complement strand
AAATTCCCCTTTTCCTGCCTTGGGGCAGTGCTCCTGCCTGGGAGGAGCCCCGGGAGGGGATCCCAGCGGGCACATTTGGATAAAACCAGTTCCAGCCTGGGGAGATGGGTCCTTCCAGGGCCTGGGCCAAACACAGACCCCGTCCACCTCTCCCCGCTGCAGCTGCACCCTCCTCTGCTGTTTGCTCACCAAAACCCACCTCATTCATTGATCACACCCTGGCAGCACCAGCTCAATTCCTCAGAGAACAGCAATGAATATGTTGGACAAGCAAGTTTCAATTCCTGTTTTTCCTTTGGGGAGAGAAAAGGCAGCGTCAGGGGGATGATGATGAACCTGCTCAGGAGCACTGTCCCAGCTGAGCCAGTGCAACCCCAGCTGGTGCTGGAGCAGGCACAGCACAGCCCACCAGGGCCAGGCTTCACATCCCAAAACTGCTCAGGAGCCCAGGGCAGCAGCCAAAGCTCCCTCTCCAGGGACCATCATGAAATGTGTCAGGTACAGCGGGTTTTAATCATCCCCAACACACTTCCACTCAATCTGAATTATTGCAGCTGGGTGTGCCTGTTCCTGCAGGGCCCTTGGGGCTCTTCCACCCAGCATCTCTTGGGGCCTCTGTGCAGTTTTCCCCAGATTAATTAAGGTCTAGATTCAAGGTTTTTGTCAATGTCTTGGCAAAGGTTTATGGAGGTCCTTAGGGTTAATTTATAATCCCCTCAAGAATAAGTAAATATTTAAACTTCCCCCAGTGGTGTAATTGAATGTTTTAATTCAAGCTGGTAGACTGAGTCAGGCAAATGCTTCTATTGCTGGAGTTATTTATTAAATAAATGAAAATAAGAAATCACTCCTGTCACTTTGGCAGAGTTTGTAGGAAAGTGCTGCTCCTGACAGTCCTGGCCCACATCACACCTGCTCAGCAGAGGGCCAGGTAAGTGCAGGTCATTTTATTCCTNGATGGATGGATGGATGATGGATCCTCACCTGCCCATGCTGCAGCTGCACAGCCATGACAGCACAGAACCAAACCAACAGCATCAATGGGTGTGTGATAACACAAGTGACAGTCACAAAACCTGCGGGGAATTCAGAGCCTTGTACATCCAGGAGAAACGATGGGTGTTGTTTAAATATTCATTTTTGTGTCCTAGGCACCGCAGGCCACTGTAAATCACAGCTCCCTCCATGGCAGTGATTGCACTCGGATAAATACTGCTCACGCTTTCTTCTGCTTCTGTCTCTGGAACCAGCATTGCAGAGTTTTGGTGCTGCAGGCAACAGACAGAGATGAATTGAAAATTAAGGCACCTAAATAATTAACCCCACTCCCGAGTCTTGGAGGCAATTTAATAAAGTGCTCTGGGGGCCGTGGCTGGTAGTTAATAACACCCATTGTCACCGTGCCCACACGGCTGCAGCAGCAGGGCCACGTTGGCACTGCACAGCAGTGCTGGGCTCTTGGTGCTCTGGGACAGGGAGTGTCAGCCTGGAACCCGGGGTGAGGAGCCCCTGTGCGCCTGGGGCACGAGAGAACAAACCTGGGTGCTGGCCTTCCCCCGAGGGGGAGCCACAGCCTATCAAACCCCTGAAACTCAGCGCTCTAAAATCCCACTTTGGCTCTCTCCCTCAGAATCATTCAGGAACTCAGGAATTCAGGAATGACACATTCAGGAATTCAGGAATGCTTTCCCCCAGGTTTGCCATGCCCAGCCCTGGGCAGGTCCCTGCAGAGGGCTGGGGCTGCTGGCACCCCAGGCAGGGTGGGTGCCACAGTAGGGTGTGTGTGCGGCCCCAGCTGTGCTGGCACTGCTCTGCCAGGGCACTGGCACCTTGGCAATGCCCCAGCCTGGCTCTGCAGCACGCGCTCTGCCAGCCCCAGAGGGGCCTTTTCCAGGAATGCTCCACTGTCCTGCAGATTCTCATGCGCTCTGGATTAATTATGCATGGATTTTTGATTGCAAATATGGCATGGAGAGAAGTGCACAAGCTGGGTGAATCAATTTGGCCTAAATAACATCCATCCACAATTCCTGGATTCGTTTTTTTGCCTGCAAATTATGGGGATGGAGAGAGAGAAATTTCCTTTTTGTGTTTGTCCTGGGAATTGTTTTTCATCCTGACAGGCTCTGCAGTCTGGGCTGGGTTAGAGGCAGAGTTCACACAGAGTCAGGAACGCTGAGGGTGCCAGGGCAGGGCTGGAGCCCGGAATTCAGCTCCAGCAGCTGGTTCAGGGACAGTGGGGACAGCCACAGTCCTGCCTGCATCACTGGGGCACTGCCAGGGAGTCACTGAACTGCCACACCGGGGGCTCCTTGGTCACTGTTGGAATGCCAGAACAGGAGTTCCTTGGTCACAATTTAAATGCCAAACCGGGGGTTCCTTGGTCACAATTTAAATGCCAAACCAGAGGGTTCCTTAGTCACAATTTAAATCCCAGACCAGGGGTTCCTTGGTCACAATTTAAATCCCAGACCAGGGGTTCCTTGGTCACAATTTAAATCCCAGAACGGGAGTTCCTTGGTCACAATTTAAATCCCAAACCGTGGGTTCCTTGGTCACAATTTAAATATCAAACCGGGGGTTCCTTGGTTACCACTGAATCCCAGACCGGGGGTTCCTTGGTCACAATTTAAATCCCAGACCAGGGGCTCCTTGCTGGGAATGAGAGCAGAGCAGAGCAGAGCAGAGCAGAGCAGAGCAGAGCAGTCGGGCTGGCTGTGCAGGGAAAGCAGCACACTGCACTCCCGGGGAGCTCGTCCCAGAGCAGAGCTCTGCGTGCTGTGCCTGCGGAGCTGTCATCTCTTCCCAGGAATCCTGGTGCCCAACCGGGGCCTCAGACAGCTGAGAACTCCCTTATGTCTAAATCAGGGCAATGATCTAATTGAGACATTTGTAGGCGCTGGGAGGAAGTGCAGGGGAGGGGAAGGAGGAATAAATCACCGAGCAGAGTTAACCATCAGCGCTCAGACAGGAGAGACCAATTCTGCTGCTCCTCTGCACTTCAGGAAAACTTTTCCTTTTCCTCTGAGCAGCATTCTCCAGGAGAGCACGGGATCGGGCAAGCACCTGCTGGCTGTGGCCACCAGCCAGGGCTGCACAGGCGGTGTCAGGATTTTGGACTGAAAATGTGGCGAGTTTTTGTTCCTGTTCAGTGCCTGGCACACACAGGACATCCCTTGGAGTTGTCCCTGCTGAACCCCAGGCAGCTGCGTCTGAGTTGGGACTTGCTGGGTGGGAAATGCCTCTTGTTGGTCGGGCTGGAGGAACCAAACCCGGCTGTGTCTGAAGGACAGCCCTGCCCAGGGAGGGCTCCCAAACTCCTCCTGCCCCGGCAGAGCCTCCTGCAAGTGCCAGACGTGGGATTCCCGTCCCAAGCAAGGCAGTGAGCAAAGCCCGGCTCAGTGACACAGCAGGGATGTCCCCAGGGCTGGGCAAAGCCCGGCTCAGTGACACACAGCAGGGAGGTCCCCAGGGCTGGGCAAAGCCCGGCTCAGTGACACAGCAGGGATGTCCCCAGGGCTGGGCAAAGCCCGGCTGAGTGACACACAGCAGGGATGTCCCCAGGGCTGGGCAAAGCCCGGCTCAGTGACACAGCAGGGATATCCCCAGGGCTGGGCAAAGCCCGGCTGAGTGACACACAGCAGGGATGTCCCCAGGGCTGGAACACGCCACTTGCAGAGCTGCCAGCCCCAGCGAGCTCCTCCCGGGGCAGGGCAGGATTTGCCCCTCGGGCTTACACAGCTGTACTGCCTCAGAGGATGCAGCCACCCGCCTGCCCTGCCCAGCTCCAGGGGATGAGTGACACAGCCTCTGGGTCCCTAATCCCAGAGAAAGCCCCGAGCAGAGCCAGCAGCCGGGCACCACCCACAGAGAACGGACCAGTGACAGCTGAAGCTCTCTCTGCCACATAATGCACTTCCATTACAGCATTAAGGATCTTTCTGACCCAAATGCACGTCCTGAGAACAAAAATAACCGTAAGGAATACGGTATTTAATCTGCCTAGGTCCAGCCCCCAGCAAGATAAAATCTATTACAAATGTTATCCCTCGCCTTGCCCATTAATCCTAAAGGGACTGGTGATTAAACACCATTTCTAACTCTCCGGTGCCTGGTGACTCCCAGAGCTCCACATGCTCCTGCTGTGCTCTGGGGACCCTGATGGGCAGTGCTGGGTTATTACAGTGAGCTTTGCTGCCAGCTGGGCTGCAAAGGTGAGACTGCATCCAGCACATCCCGGCTCCCTGCCTGAATTAACCACTTCAGCCACGTTCCTTGGCGTGCAGAAGGGCTGCAAGGAGAGCACAACCCACGGCAAAAGAAGGGTATGAGCTGCAGAACTGAGAGAGGAGGAGAAGACACGAGTGAGGAGAGGTGCAGCTGTGGCAGAACAGTGTGGCTGAGATCTGAGCAAAGGCAGCAGACCCAGCAGAATCCCAGGGTCTCAGAGAGGTTTGGGTTGGAAGGGACCTTGGGGCTGGTGTCATTCAGGGACACTGCTGACCCCACACAGGCAGGGAGGTGCTCTCCCCTCCCAGCTCACACCATCCAGTGATAGCCCCTTCCAGGGCCAGGGGCTGAGTCTGTCAAATTAATTTTAATTACAATTCAAAGAAAGAAAATCCACTTGAACATTTCTAATCAACAGGCATCTAATGAGGCCTGTTAGTTCCTGTAGTCTGAACACAGTAGGGAATTTTCCAAGATAATTTACTTCATTAATATTCAGCTAGAAGTGGATCATTCAATACTTTCCATGGTGGCAAGGAGATAAAAATATATCAAAAGAAAAATTTTCTATTTGACGTGGACTTTAAGTTGCATAAGTTTTGTTCCATCTTAGGAAAAAACACTTCAGAGTGAAATAAAACATTACAGCCCAGATCAACCAAAATGAGTACTGGAACTCTGAACCAGGAGTGTCCGTGTAGGAATATAGCAGAGCCAGCCAGGAAAATCAGAGGAATCCCCTTCTCAGGACGTGTGAATGGTGGAGCTGTGTATGATTCTTGATACAAGAAATGTCAACAGCCCTTGAGAAGCTGTCAGCCTTTTTACAGAACAACAGCCTTATTGTGAGAGGTTTCACAGCTTCCAGCCCAGCTGGGTTGGTTTGCTTGCTTACAATGGAAATGAAAAAGTCCAGACAAAGGTGGGTGAAAGAGCCTCAGAGTGACCAGAGTTTGCCTGTCCCTGTACAGGGACATTTGTGCTCTTACTGACCAATGCCCTTTCCCTGTGCAGGGACATTTGTGCTCTTACTGACCAATGCTCTGTCCCCTGGGGAGGGACATTTGTGCTCTTACTGACCAATGCTCTGTCCCCCTGGGGAGGGACATTTGTTCTGTTAGTGACCAATGCCCTGTCCCCCTGTACAGGGACATTTGTGCTCTTACTGACCAGTGCCCTGTCCCCCTGGGAGCTTGACTCACTGCCCCTCCCAGACAAAGCACCCCAGATGCCAGGATGGCCGTGCCAGAGGGATGTGTCACTGGTTCCTGGGAAACAAGCAGGATTTTCCTCATGGGGACACCTGGGCTTGCATATTCACAGAACATGTGGAGGTTACTGAGAAGTCCAACCTGGCAGAAACAGTTTGTCTTCCCATGAGCATCCTTCCCGTTTCCCCTCCTTTCTGTGCTGCACTGTAAAGGTTATCCTCATCAAAGGTGTTATTCCAAACAGACCATCGGAATGCGCTCCAAATAGATTCCATCAGAGAACATCCCAAATACACCTCCAGGAGTGAGAGGGGAAAGATGAAATCATGAATATTTGAAGGACCATTTTCTGAAGTACTCGGCGTGGTTGGGGAGGGGAGGCTGCAAAAGGCATCAGCAGCTTCTTGGGCTCTTTTCTGTCCTGTGCTGCAGCCAAAGTTTATTTATCTGCAGGGTGAAATAATTCAGGGAGATTTGGTCACCACAGGTGTATATAAAATGTACATACAGAAAGCACAGATGCACAGAGCATATATACATCAAACATAGATACATAAGCTCTCTCCTGTTTCCAGACCTCATCTTAATTTTCAAGACTGCTCTGCTGAAATGCTGTAAAACTCAATTTTGAGCTCATAAGATGCTTGTTAGTGCCTGTCTCTATGTGACTCGAGGGGATCAAAGTTTGATTTTTTAACAGTGTTTTTTCCAGTCAGTGGAATGTGCTCATAAACACCAGCCTCTGTAAGCAGGCTTCAAATGCAGCCCAGCTGCTATTGCTCTTCATCCTATTCCAATGACCAACCTGGATCCCAAAAGGGTGTTTGCACATAAGGGAGATCAGATATTGGCAAAAGTGTAATTGCTTCTATTTTACTGCTGGTGTCTGTGTAAGTGCTCCTGTGCTACAGCCACACTGCCTGGAACCAGCAGCTCCATCCTCTGATTTCTGCTGAGCTCCTTCTGCTCCTGCTCCTGCCCCCCAAACCTCACTCAGCTCATGGCTCAGACTGTCACCCACTGCATTTGGCCTCTCTAGAAACTGCCCAGCACTTCTGCCCCAGCCTCTTTCAACTGTGACAGTAAAAGAGACTCCAAGCCCCCAAAATGCAACTTTTGGGTCGGCATTATCCCACCCTGGAGCAGGCAGGGCTCTGACAGCACCACCACCTCCTCTCCACACCACACATACCATGACCTACACCACTGAAAATACAAGGGGAAGGAGGAGTCAAGTTTCCTATTGTTAATGCATTAATTAAATTACATTCTTGTGACTCAAAGACACTTAGGTTAATTTAAGAACATATATTTTACCCAAAACTCACTTAACTGCTGTGTAATTTTTTGCTGTTTCCTTTTCCATTATTGCTGATTAACAAGATCCTTGGGAATAAATAGAAGTGCTCTCTCTGCTGTAATTAGCCTGTCTGTCCCTCTGATTAGCTGATTCCTATTTTGTGGCAGGGATTTTGGAGATCCTAAATACTCTGCTCTGACATCACCATTCCAGCCACAGAGCAAAATGGAACTTTTCTGGGAAAGAAAGGCCATGGCTCTATTTTATTGGATGTTTGGAAAGTCACCAAGGTCCAGCCTAAGCATGACTGAAACAGATTTCCCTGCACTGGGCTGGGAAAGGCCAGCCCAGAAGGAAGAGGGGAGCCAGGGTAAACTCCTCAGGCAAACCATCAGCAGAGCTGGGATGGGCCACAGCCCTGCCCAGGGAGCAGAGGTGTGTGGGACACTCCTCTGCCCCCACCTTGGGGACACCCCAGGGCATGGGTGTGACCCCCAGGGCTGGGGGCACAGAGATGCACCAGCTGCAAGGTGCTGGCCCAGCCCAGGAGTCAGGGGAGGATGTGGCCATCAGACCCCAGAGCCAGAGAGGTGTATCCCAAGATGCTTCTGTCCCAAACAGAATGGATTTTGTCAGGACACCAAAAAAGGATAAAGCTTTTTCTGGGCTTCAGTTGCTTGTACATTTGTAGAGCCGAGGAGACACAGGGCTTCTAAAAAAGTATTAGAGTTTTTGAAAGGATTATTTTTCACAGCTGTCATTAAAGTGTTATTTACCAATTTTTAGAGAGTTTCAAACAGTATCATCCTACCTTTGAAAGGTTGGAGTTATTTAAATTTATTAATATAAAGGCAAAAAGCTCTTTGTGGAGGTCAGATCATTTATTCTGCCCTGACAGATTAAATTAAACATTGAGATCAAAAAGGTGGAATATCCTTAGGAAGAGACCAAAAACCCAGACATTTTGGGAAAGACACACACTGGTTTAATTCACCCTGGCCTTTAGTGAATTCCCATCCATGAGGCTGATGGTTTTTCAGGGTTCTTTCCCTCCAGGGTGCCCAGAGCAGCTGTGGCTGCCTCTGGCAGTGCCCAAGGCCAGGCTGGAGCAGCCTGGGGCAGAGGGAGGTGTCCCTGGCCATGGCAGGGCTGGCCCTGGATGGGCTTTAAGGTCTGTCCCACCCCAAGCCGTGGGCTGGGGCATGCCTGATGCTGTGGGATCATTTCTGTGGCAGGAGGGAGCTGTGCCTGCAGCGCCAGGAGCGCTCCCAGCCCAGTGCCCTGCCCGGGGCACAGCCACGACTGCCACACCGAGCACAGCCCTGGCCCTCAGCAGCCCCACTGCCCACAGCCACTCCTCTGCACAAACTGGGAGGGTTCAGAGATGAGGAACACAATGAAGCCGTGCCTGGGGGCCCTGCCTGGAGAAGGGAGGTGAGCAGGAGCAGAGTTGGTAGCGCAGAGGTGAGTGGTGGTTTTAAAGAGGTCACTGAGGGGTTGTATATGAGAGAGCCAGGCAAAGTGTAAAATAGCACTCTGAGCCAAGAAGGATTCACAGGTCAGGAGGAAGAATTTGGGTTCACGGTGTTTTCACGCCAAATAAAATTTTTCCTGAGACAGAATGACCCCATCCAGTCCCTCCTGTCACCTGGGCATACACGAAACGATTTCCTGAGCAGGGTAAATTGATTCTTGAAAGTAAACTTGCACTGGCAAGAGGTAAGAGCCTGAGTGACCTCTGCTCTTCTCCATCTCCCATTTCCATGACAGAGAAGTGCTCACAGAGATGTGACAGCAGCCTGGAGAGCCCGGGGCAGTTCAGCATGAGGGTTTGCACAGTGCCAAGTCTGAGCTGGGCAGGGCCAGCACAAGGGTGGGCATGAGCAGGTGGAAGGGGGGGAAAGAAGGAAAATGTCAAGTCTGAAAGTGAGAGGGAGATGCTCCTGGTCAAGGAATTTATCTCCCTGTCTGTCTGGGCAGAACACCCACGGGTACTTTGGGAGTTTTGCTGGGTGTGGGGGGGGAAAGAAGGAAAATGTCAAGTCTGAAAGTGAGAGGGAGATGCTCCTGGTCAAGGAATTTATCTCCCTGTCTGTCTGGGCAGAACACCCACGGGTACTTTGGGAGTTTTGCTGGGTGTGAGGGGGCAAAGGGAGCCAAAGCAGGAGCCCATCCCTGGGCCTGCTCTGGCTGCAGGGAACACCCAGAGGCTCCTCGAGAAGGTCCCACCTGCAGGGACCCCGGCTGGATGTCACCCACACCAACAGTGTGTCCCTGCACACGCCACCGCCACCTGCCCCAGCCCCTCCTGCAGCACACACCACCCGAGGGACAGCAGCTCCTGGCACCAGAGAGGCTCCAAAACAAGGTTTGAAATGCCCCCCTGCCCTCTGCAGTGGGAAGGGCTTGGAGCAGCTGTCCCTCGTCCAGGAGGGGCTGGATTAGAGACCTGATCAGGCAGCAAACAAATGCAGATGTACAGGACTAAATAAAACCTTGCTTGTGATCTCCATGTCAACAAATTAGACAACTGTGTTGGCAACTTGGCAGGCTCCTCTTGTTTGCACTGGTAAATCAAGTTCCCAGCCTTTGCAGCTGCACAAGTATTTCCAATTTTTTTTTAATTTTTAAATTTTTTACATTTTTTCATTTGTTTTCTTTTCTTTCTGGCATAATTCCAGAAAGCTGATTATATGGGGTTCTGCCTTTGTGTCAAAAACCTGGTTAGTTCTGACTCCCAGAGAATAAAGAGTGACTGCCAGCCCTGGACTGGTTAAAGGAATCTGCCAGCCAACATCTGCTGCAGCTCACAGGAACAGAGCCCATTCCATGCTCTCAGTGTCCCCTGGTAACTTCTGGGGGTGTGGGGTCCTGGGAGGGGAACAGTCCCTGGGNGGGTTAATGTGGGACTGGGAACAGCCCCTGGGGTTAATGTGGGAATGAGAACAGGCCCTGGGTTAATGTGGGAATGAGAACAGCCCCTGGGTTAATGTGGGAATGAGAACAGCCCCTGGGGTTAATGTGGGAATGAGAACAGCCCCTGGGTTAATGTGGGAATGGGAACAGCCCCTGGGGTTAATGTGGGACTGGGGACAGCCCCCGGGATAAACATGATTTAATGGGACTAGGAGGAAAACAAGCACAGCAACAAGGCCGGTGATTGTAGTCTCCCATCTCATCACTTTTTCTGTCCTTCTGCTCATTCTCTCTGCTGTGCTTTCAGTGTGCACACTCTGGTCATGCTGTCACTGGATTATTACATGCTCTCCATTACAGTGCTCAAAAGCCTGAAGGTCTTTTGTGGTTGTACTTTAAAGGTGGCTTTTTTTTTTTTTTTTCCTTTTTTTTTTTTCTTGTGAATTTGATTCAACTTTGCTCTGGGTTACTGTCATGCCACTACACACAATTTGGAAAAAGAAGCTGTGTCCAAAGGAAATGCTGGAGACAACCACACGAACAATTCCCTTGAGATGTGCCCGTTTTATCCCTAATCTGAATTGGACTCAGTCTGCAGAGCAGAACTCCCTGTGTGCAGCCCCACAGGTCATTTCTCAGGGACAATTCTGGGCTGTTTCCCCACACCCAAAGCCATCACACAGCACAGCACCCCGGCCTGGGGGTCTCACCCTGCTCCCCCTCCCTCCCTGGGGCTCCCTCTGAGCAGGGCAGGTGGGAGAGCCATGCCAGATCACCAGAAAATGCAATATCAGCTTCTTTAATTACATTTACCACCCTTATTACTTATTGGTATGAGGCAAGCCGGGCCGAGCCACAACCACAGAGATGAAAAATCAGCAGCCGCACAAATATGGAACAAAATAAGCAAATAAGCAAATAATTCATAACCTTGCTAAACAAAGACTTCACGGGGCTTGTTTGCTTTCACAAATACAAACACACAGAAATACGCTTAAGCAAAGAGATTCTGCCAAGATTTTTTTGTGGAAAACTTGTCCTGGCTGGTGCACAGGCAGTTCCAGATGGGAAAAAGGGATTTGGGTGGATGTGAGGGTCCAGCAGAAAGCTAAGGAAAACCAGTGGCTGGTTCTGTCCCCTTGTGAGCTCAGATGAAACTGGGAGGGTAAAGTGATTTATCTCAGAGAAGAGTAGGCTCTGTTTTAATGATCTTTATTCGAGGGAGGCCTTCCCTGCTGAGCACTGAATTCTCCCCTCAGGGCAGGTCCTGGAGGCTGTGAGGTAATTCCTGGTAAATAAACAAACTCGTGGAAATGGCTCCATTTCCCCCCCCCCCGACTGCAAAAGGAATAATCTGCATTCTAAATGAGATTAAAGCATCACCACAGATCCCAGTAATTCCCTCACAGGAGGGGCCAGGCAGCTCTTAGGGCTGCTCTGTCACAGGCCTGGCCCCAGCTTTCACCCAGGCAGGGAAAGCCTGGTCCTGGCTGGATGTGAGGAGGGTGTTCAGCCTCTCTGCTGTGCCTCTGTGCCACCTGCTCCTGGAAGGGAGTGACAGGAGAGCCTGAGAACGTGAGAGAATTGAGAAACTGGGGGTCAGTGCATCAGCCCGGGCATCTCCTGGCTCCAGGGGCTGGAGGATTTCTTCAATTCCAGCTGTTATTTCTGCCTGGGGAGAACTGGTACCAGTGCAAAACCAGAGTCCCTGCTCACCTGCTCAGCACTCATTTAAAGCAAACAAAAAGTAGGAGAATCCAACAGTCTTTTTTCCTTATGGATTAGGGAGTTGGGAGGTTCCAGGAGAATTCAACCAAATGTTTGTGATCAGGTAATTTTCATTTTGATTACTGTAACCCCAAAACAAGCCAACAGCCTGACGTGAGTCTAGTCCATAGTGAGGGAAAAAATGACATTTTTCATGTATGCAGGAGGGGGATGAAAAGATGCATCTTTTCCATCAAAACAATGCAAAATCTGATTTCTTTAATCCTAAACTTGGTCCAGTGTCTGTACAGTAAACCAAACCAAGCTGATCACATTATGTGCCAGGTGTTGCTCTGGAGCAGCAGTGACATGATTAATTAAATAGTCACTGGGCCAAAAAAGGACTGAAAATTAACATGATTTTCTGGCCACTCCAGCACTTCATATTAGAGAGACACGGCTGAAATACCAAAGCTTTGGAGAAAGGAATGGGCCCCACATCAGGACAGGGACCTGAGCAATCTCTGCAGGCACAGAGCGAGGTCTGTGCCAGGTCCTGGCATCCAGGGGCTGCAGGTGCCCCACTCCCCCTGCCCAGCTCTCCTGTCCCTGTGAGCTCACACTGGCACCACTCGCTGCTCCAGGCTCCTGGAGGGCACCAGAGGCTGCTGCAGTACTGCACAAGGGCCAAAATAACTCAGAGCCAGGGAAAATGCTGTCCTTTCACTTCATTGTGCATTCAGGGTGTTTCTGTGGTGCTCTGCAGGAACACTGTACCTGCTCCTGGGGGATATCAGGTGCACCCCTGACACAGACCTGCGTACCCCCACCACATTCTGGGCTGTAAATCACAGAATCACTGCAGGGAGCACCTCCAAGTCCAACCTTTGACCAAACCCCTCCGAGCCCACTAAACCACATGGTGACCACAAACCCCACAGAACTCCAGCTCCACAATTCCTTCAGCGTCAGCACCACAGCTGCAGAGCACAGCATCTAAATGTAAATGTAAAATAACCAAAGGTGATGGTTTCTGTGAGCTGCCAGCAGGTTTTTGCCTGTACGAACCCCACTGAATCATCAGGCACTTGCTCCAGGTGCTGTTTGCTCAGATTTAACAACTGCAGGGAGTTTTGTTAATACCCAGTTTTATTCCCAGAGTGGAGGCTCAGCACGGAGCCAGGCCTGGCAGGTCTGCAGAGGGGCTGCCAGGGGGGCTGTGTGGGCAGCTGGGGGACACCAGCCGTGCCAGAGCCAGGCCCTGTGCCAGGCACGCCCCGGGCAGGGGCACAGAACCCCCTTTCAGGGGAGCAGGACAAATTCTGGGTGGCCTGACCCAGACCTGTGGGATGTCCTGAGCTGGAAGGGACCCCCAGGGATCACCCAGTCCCACCCTGGCCCTGCCCAGACCCCCCAAATCCCACCCCATCCATCCCTGGAGCGCTGCCCAAAGGCTCCTGGAGCTGTGGCAGCCTCAGTGCCCATTCCCTGGGGAGCCTGGGCAGGGCCAGCACCCTCTGGGGAAGAGCCTTTCCCAAAATCCAGCCTGACCTCCCCACCCAGACGCCAGAGAACTGCTCACCTCTGAGCAGGCACCAGCCAGCATTCCCACCTGTGTTCCAAAGGTAACTTATTCATTGGAGTGCTCTTCAAATGTCACTGTTTTCATTCTCATTTGCATATGCAAATCACCACGATCTTTATGCAAGAGAGGACAAGTCCTACCACCCCTTTCAGGCAGACCATATTTCCTGCTATTTCTGGCTCTCCCCACTCCACTCCTGGCCTGTGTCTGAGAACACAAAGGTAAACAAAAATGAAAAATGATGAGGAGGAAGCGAGCCACCTGCTTTCCACCTTGGAGGGCTGGGATTCATCCTGAGCAGGAGCCTCAGGGCCCCCAGGCCTTCTAATTGCTGCAGTTGGTTCAGTTTGGCGCCGTGGCCATCTGGCTGTTGGGGTTGGCAATTAAAATGGGCGAGGAACAGCTGAAAGTGTTACTGTTCAGTGTGCTGAACTTGTTTTTATTAAAGACTGAGAACAGGCACATGAGACATCTCCAGTGCAACTCAAATTGTGCTGTGGAGAGCCAGGTATTCCTGCTGGTGCCGTGGATACCGAGGCAGGCTTTTCCAAAGGCATCTCCACAGCCTGAGGAGAGGATTTGCTGCACTCAGGTGAGGAGCTGGGGCTGGACGTGCGCAGGGCTCAGCACGAAGGCACAGACGGGGCTGATCTCATCAGGAAGGCCCAGGAGCAGCAGCTGCTGGGAGCCCAGGGCAGCACTCCCAGCCCTGCACGCCCGGCTGGGCTCTCCAAAGGGGACCCCATCCAGGGCAGCGCTGGGCACAGGGCTGGGGATGAGAGCTCCTGCTCTGGGACACAGGGACAGCACTCTGAGCCACCTGAGGATCTCCTCTGCACTTCTGAAATTTTGTTATTGCTCCTCGCCAGGCCTCCAGAGAGGGAGGTGTTCCAGCTGGTCCCTCCCAGAGAGCCCCCGAGCCCTGCTCAGCACCCCATCACCCCCTCCTGCCACCCCAGGCCAGGCTGGGGACAGCCCAAGCCTCTCTGGAAGATTCTCCAGTCCCAGGCAGAACCCACTCACAATCAAGCGTTGGATCCTGCAGCTTGCAAAGCCTTTCCATATTTATGACAGATACCGGGATTAACTTCATTTACGAGTTTAACAATGATTACACTTCATTATCCTGCACACAAACAAATATCAGGAACAAGTGAATCACAGAGTGCATTCTTTGGGCCTGTATTCCCACATCCCCAGAAGGGCCCCGTTCCTGGGCTGGAATTGATTGCACTCTGGGGTTTGGCAGCTCCACGCTGAACAGCACAGCACAGCGCCAGGAGAGGATGCTCCAAACAGCCCTGGGAGGGGCTACTCCACGCTGACACCTCCATCTCTGCCAGGGTCACCTGTTAATGAGCTGCTCACCTGTGCTGGCCCTGGCTGCCACTCACACCAGGCTGGGCCAGCCTGGCTGGAGCTGGGTCTGGTCCCTGCTGCAGCCCAGCTCCCACACTGCTGCTCTGCTCCCCCCATGGAGGGGCTGCCCTGGGGCTGGCACCTCTGCCAGTCCCTCCTGAGTCAGCTCTCCTGCCTCCAGCCCAGGGAAGGTGGGCACAAAGCTGATTGTTCACACACCAAGAAACACCCAAACCCCAGGCTGGCCCAGCTGGAACCTGCCAGGAGCTGGGCCCACAGCTGTGCCCTGAGTGGCACCGTGGAGGGGACAGAGGCTGTCCCTGTGCCAGAGCCAGGGCAGTGCCCAGGCAGGGACAGCTGCAGCCCTGGCACCGCCTCTGCCTGGGGACACAGCTCTGCTGGGAACGTCCTTGTGCCAGCACCACTGGGACAGTGATGGGGAAAAATAATGAACCTGTCAGATGTAATCTTGTCTAGTGAAGGGGGAACAGAAACAAGGGGAAAGCAACGTTTGACCCAATTCTGTCTGCACCTAAACCGTGTGCATGTGGCACCTGGGGACATGGGTTAGTGTGGCCTTGGCAGTGCTGGGGCATGGCTGGACTCGATGGCCATGGAGGGCTTTTGCAGCCTAAGTGGCTCTGTGATTGTTAATGTCACATTATTTATTCCTCTGGTATTTCCAAAGCTGAAATTATTAACATAGCTGAAACCTCTCCAAGAGAGGATTTGCTTTTAATGATTTTCTCCTCCCTGATTTTAAGGTTAAATTCTGAGATTGTATCATGCATTTCTATTTTGAGGGGAGCAGAAATGCTTTGCCAGTAACTGCATCAACAAACAGGCGAGAAATTCTGGAGCCACAGGTCCAGGCAGGGAATTGGGAGATATTGACAGCCACTGATGTAGCAAAAGGTCAAAGTGGTTGGAGGGCTGTGATGCTCATCACCCCCCTACCAGAGCTTTTCATCAGCACAGATTCATTATTACAAGATAAATGAATTTCTCTGCCCAAGGAATGACTTCTGGCACCCGGGGACAGTCCATATTTTGTGTTAAACCTTTTCCTAGATGCTGCTAAAGACCCCAAACCTCCCTGGGCAATGTCTGGCCCTCACAGGTAGAACAGTTGACTTGAGATTCTTTTGAGGCAGCTGGAAAAGAGCAGGAGATGGGAGAGCCCTGCCCACACTCCCAGCTGGGAGGACCTGGCACAGGTGGGCTGTGCCATCACCCCAGTCCCAGCAGTGCCTGTGCTGGGTCAACATTGCCACAAACACCAGGGATGGGGGCAGAGCCAGCCCAGAGAGATCTGAGCCAGCAATAACAAATTTTGGAACAAATTATGTAGCTGCTGATGAATTAACTCTACGACAGTCTGGAAGGACCTCAAAATAATTCATGTGTTGAGAGCTTCTATAAATCTTGCTAGTGGGGTGTCCTTGGCGAGCAATTAGATGAGTAACTGCTATTTGTTCGGGCAGATATTCTTTTGAAGATGTTCTGCTGGCAGGTAAAGATGGAGTAGACAAACCAAACCCAAGGAAAACTCTGCCAGAGCCCAGTTTGTAACTCAAATTAGGTTCATGAGTGTTATCAATTTTCCCTCTCTTTACTGAAAATCAAGGATTCTTTCACTTTCAGGTCTGTAAATCATGTGCAAAGGGGCATCAGGATTTAGTATTTGCAAAGGTGGCTTTTTCCTTTGGACTGTTACAGAAACAAAGGAGTCCAACAACATGAATTCCATGGCTTTTCATGCACAGATGATAGAGCACTGCTGATGTCTGAATGCCTGACTTATTTGCTAATTTATTATTCATTTACTTCTAGATTATAATGTCTAATTTATTCTTTAATGTATCAATTTCTTCCCCGATTTAGTCCTCTGTCATCCGATCTGGAATTTAAATATAAATAAGTAAATAAATACACACGTTCTGTGGCAGGTGTGCAATAAGCCATCATCATTTGGCACAGCGAGAGAAAGATGAAGTAGGAAGGAGGAGGGCTGAATTTCTGTGCAAACCCCAGCGCTCCATCAGGCGTACAGGAGCATGTCAGAGGCAGAGCAGGCTGTAGTTATAGCAACCATATGCTGGAATAACATTCCTGGGAGAGGCTGGCTCCAGCACGGGCAGGAAAACAGCAGCTCACACCCTTGCTGGCACTCAGCAGGGGTGGTCAGGTCCTGTGCAGGCTCCAGAGCCCTTGGTGAGAGAGCCCAGAGCTGCTCAAAGCCCCAGTGACCAGCAGGCTGGAGCCCACGGGGTTTGGTTCCTAAACATCCCCTGGCAGCTCCCACTGGAGTGAACAAACGCTTTGCTCATTCTCATGTGGACTTGTGGTTCAAATAACACCCAGTCCTGCTAATTTCTCACAGGACCACACTCAGTTTGGGGTTTTGAGTGCTTTTTGCAGGTCACTGAGCTGGGCTGCTGCCCTTGGGCTCACGTGGCAGCAGGTCAGTGCTCAGCTTTGGGAGCATCCAGAGAGGGCTTCAAGCAAGGACCTGACCTGCAAATGGGCTCCAAGTACAGCAAACAGGGAGAATTCTGTGGGTGAGGAAGGAGGAGCAGTGCCCAGGCCCTGGTGTCCAGATCCCAAATCCCTGGGCCAAGGCTGCAGCCCCGCCAGGCTGGCACAGCCAGGCTGAGCCAGCAGGAATGAGCCCTTGCAGAGGCAGAATGAGGAAAAAGGAATTCCCAGGAGTGCTGTGGGCAGTCCAGCAGTGCCCCGAGTCCATCAGGGCAGCCCCAGCTCCTGTGGCTGCCACAGCTTGCTCCCAGGTGGAGCATCTGCACGGGGACAGCAGCTGGTGGAGGCATCTGCTGGCAAATGAAAGAGTGCCCAGCAGCGCTGCCAGAATTTGGGTGGAATCACTAGGGCAGATAAAATGCTAACTGCGATTACATCGGTCACTGCCCCGCGCCTGGCACTGCTGGCCTGCCTGGGCTGGACCTCCACAGCAAAGCAGCTGGAGGAGAGATGTGCTGCCTGGTTCCCTGTGTGCCCTCTGTGACCCTCCATTGTCACAGGCCATCATCAGTGACAGAGGGCCCCAGGAGATGGCCCCAGCCTGCCCTGTCACCGTGGTGAGGTCACCTCTGCCAGGGACCCTGGAACCAGCCCAGCCCGGGGCTGGCAGCAGCAGAACAGGAACATTCCGTGGATTCTCCAGACGGGCTTGGGAAAAGCTCTGTCAGAGCAAACACTCACAGGCCATCCCGGTGAAAAACGTGGGTTTAGCTCTTCTTACAAACATGGCTCTCAGCAGCAGCCTGAGGCACCCATCCCCACCCAGATTTCCCTGGTGCCTCCTGCAGCTGTGCTGAGCCCGGCCTGGCCGCGGGTCTCAGGGGTTAAGCTCAGCCTCAGTGACACCCAGCCGGCCTCAGGGGTCCCCAGGGCAGCCTCAGTGACACCCAGCCGGCCTCAGGGGTCCCCAGGGCAGCCTCAGTGACACCCAGCCGACCTCAGGGGTCCCAGCAGCTCCTGCCCCACGGATCCACTGCCTGGGATCACCAACCCAGGATTCACTGCCTGGGATCCATCACCTGGGATCCACTGCCTGGGATCACCAACCCGGGATCCACCTGCAGGCCAGGCTGCTCCAGCCCCAGTGTCCCACCTGCCCTCAGACTCCAGGGATCCAGGGCCAGCCCCAGCTGCTCTGGGCACCTGTGCCAGGGCTGCCCTCCCTCGGTTCTTCCCCACATCTGACCCGAATCTCCCCTTTCCGTACTCCTTGTGTTAGATACTCGTCACACTTGTCCATTTTCATCCCACACGGGGCCACCTCCATCCCTTGCCAAGTGCTGACAGCTCAGGGACAGGGACAGACACTTGGGGTTTCTCCTATTGGTTTCATGGAATTATTTCTGCTTTTCTCACCCATTTTTAGAAAAGAGATAGATTAATTCCCATAAAAATATTTCAGTTATTATTCCCAGGGTATTGTTTGCTTTCCTCTTTCTTTTTGTACTTTCAGTAGCAGTGAAAAAGGGATGAAGAAAAATAAATGACATTATCAGCCATTTTGAGAACAAAACTGAAAGTTTTCAAAAGTCTCTTTGTAGTGTTCATTACTTCCATGACATCAAAGTGGTTTTCTCTTGAGTAAGCAGTTGACTTTTAAACCATGGGACAGAAGGAAAAAGCAAATTTCACAGAAAATAATGATAATTTTAAAGTAATTTTTCCAAGTGAAAGTATTTTAAAATGAAATCCATAAAAATAAATCTAAGCACTTCTTAGCTTAACCTAAGATGATTTAAAATACACAAATGAGGGATGTTCCTACTGCCAGGAAGGGATGGAGGTAATTCAAAATTCTTTCAAAAATCCCCACAGGTTAATAATCTAGACATGAATAATCCTGCCCGGTCCCAGCTCCTGCCCCATCCCAGTTCCTGCCCCGTTCCCAGCTCCTGCTCCATTCCCAGCTCCTGCCCCATCCCAGCTCCTGCTCCATTCCCAGCTCCTGCCCCATCCCAGCTCCTGCTCCATTCCCAGTTCCTGCCCCATCCCATCTCCTGCCCCATCCCAGCCCCACATCCCACGGAGCCAGCCCTCGTGCTGTCCATCTCCTCTCACTGCCGTGTCCCCGGGAAGTCCCAGCACAGCAGCGCTGAGCAGCAATCCCCGTTCTGCGGAGGCCAGGCTGCAGCGGGAGCAGCTCACGCTCCTCTCCCATCAATCACCCGAGCCCACCACGGCTCTCACCTGGATAAACAATTTATGATAATGGACAGGTCAGTACCTGCTTCAAATGGCTCATTGCACCGACTTCCCGGCGTGGTTTGCCCTGTGCTCTGCAGGCAGCAGGGGGGACTTGTTTGCATGTGGAACACCAGGGTTTGTGTCATTCATGATTTGTTCCAGCAGTGCAGAGGCTGCTCCTGCCCATCCCTCAGGAGCAGCGTGGTGTGTGCAGGGATGCTGGGCAGGAGCAGCGCCCAGCCCAGCTCAGCCCAGCCCAGCGCACACGTGCTTTCCTCCAGAAAACCCAAACCTTGCTGTTGATTTAGTGTGGTGCAGCCCAGGGCGTGGCAGGAACCCCAGCAGAGCAGAAGAGGAGAGGAGAGGTCCCCCCGCGGGGCTGGATGTCCCACAGGGATGGACACAGACATCCTGCTCACCAGGGCTCGTCCTGCTGGCCCCACTGCCTGAGCCTGCGCTTGCTTCGTGCCAAACACAAAAAGAAATCTTGTAGCTCCAGTGTTTCAATCAAATAAAACGTTTCATTCCACATGAGCTGCGTTTTCCCCCTTCATTCTCGGGTCAGTGAACTGTCACCCTGCTCCTGCTATAAAACACGAGGCAGTATTTAGGAAGAAAAGCACCACTTCAGAGCATCAGGGCCAGAAGTTCCCTGCTGCAAATGTCAGCACTCAGGATGTAACGTGCTTTAAAAGTTCTTCCCATCAGTCTTCTGAGCGAAATCCCATTTTTCATGTATTTCATGAACTGCCAAGTTTCCTCCCCCCCTCTCCCTCGCTGGCAGAGGAAGGAGAGCTCTGCAGAGGGTCAGGTCGGGAAGGAGAAGCGCTGTGAGCAGCGCAGGGCTGTGCCCTGGCTGTGCCCCGTGCAGGCAGGGCTCGCAGGGCTCCTGGCTGTGTGCCTCGGAGCTGGGCCAACATCCCCGCGGGCTCCAGCTCGCTTTCCAGCACTCCTGAGGCTTGCAGAACAAGAGGAGAGGTTGCCAGCCCTCTGCCCCTCCCCACAATCTCCTTGCCCACAGATCAGCTGAGGTGAGGGCACCCCCTGCACCTGAAACCGAATATTTTTGTGAGAAGAGCTGCCCTAGGGCCATAGGGATCTGCAGCTGGGTATTCCCCGCTTCTGCCACAATTATTAAGGTATCTCTTTTCCAAATCCTGCCCAAAACTCTACTGTTGAAGTACCAAAGCTTCATCTGTTTTACTCCAGCTCAGTTTCACCCCATGAATTCAGTGTCAGTGAGAACAGCACTTATAAACTCCAAATCCAGCTCCTCCCATCACCACCCCGGCCAGGTTACATCCAGAGTGCGGTGATGGAAAAATGAAATTCCTGTTGACTCTGGGGGCTCTGGAGCAGACCTAGTGACAGTGACTTCTCCCTGGGAATGTCCTGTCGCTTCAGAAGAGCCAGGTGAGCATGCTTTGGGCAGTCCCACAGCTCCCAGAGCCCATCCCGGGGCTGGGAAAGGGGACACCGAGGAGAAGTGTCCGAGGGGGGATCTGAGAGCCCTCCGGAGCCTGGCACAGCGTTCATTTCCCACTGAGGGCGGTGATGGGTGCCTGCACCCTGCACAGCACGGAACCTCCTCCGGGTGGATTGCAGAGAATAATTCAATTCCTCTCCTTCCCCCTCTGCTGGTGTGCAGGGAGCCGCGCCTGCAATCGATAAACAGGACTGCAGGCTTTCAGGTACTAATTCTGAGCGACAAGCAGCCCGTTTCTCTCCCAGGTCCTGCAAATCCTGCAACAAGCCACAGGTAACCTCCCAGAGCCGGGCTCCGCGGGATTTGCTGCTCCTGCCCTCTCACATTTTGATCGCTTCCCCTCCCTCTCTGTCAAAGACTCAAGTGCTTCATTTTCTGACATAAAGAACAATGTACGTGAGAGAGATGTAGCAAAAAAAGCACCTTGCAATCAAATATTTTAATAGACGTTTTGAAGACGGTTTTGAAAGGATTTTGAATTAATATTGACAATGGTATGCATCAAGGGGCTCAGGCTGAACAATACCCATCACTTTGTCTGCTAAAGAATGAAGTGTAAAAGTAAAACCCTGTAATGTTTTGTCCCTTTTGCCTCTCCCGGGGCACACATCCTGGAATTGCAGTGTACAGCAGCCCCACATTCACACCAAGCTCTGGTGCCCCTGCTCCATTCCTTGGCTCTCCAGGTGACCCTCTCCTGCAAAGTGCCCAGCACAAGTCCAGCACCCCGGGACACTCTGGTGCAGTGTGGCACTGGGACACCCCCCATGCCAGCAGCTCAGCCCCACAGCTCAGCTAAGCACACCCTGCCTAAGAAAACACTATTTCCATTACATTTGGCTTAAACCCACTTATTTATAATTAAGTTACTGATCCGTGCGTTGGTGTAAAACGACTCTACGACATAAGTGCAGCAATAACCCAGAACTAAATCTTTAAATAACAATTGTCAAGTGAGAAGATATATATAGAATATATCAAAACTAATAGCGTTCATCCATCTTTCAAAACAAGTTAAATGTGCCTGTTTCTTCTGGAAAATCTGTGTTTGCTCACTGAACATTTTATTTTCATTGCATTTGAACCTTTCAGCAGAAATAAAATACACAATCAAAGTAGGATGGTTGTTTTGATTGGTTTGCAGGCATTTATGCATTAGAAGAAAAGGAGGCACATTAAGATTCCCAGAGACATTTGTGCTGGTGACCACTGGGGAGAAGCAACATAAACAGGGAAATGTGTAATCAGGGATGACAGCTCCAGCACAGATCTCGTTAAGCAGAGAGTGTAGAACAGGCTGCTAAGGACAGGAGAGCTCCAGCATTTGGGACACTCCCGGGGATTTTGGGCAGAGAGCTCCAAGAGCGTGCAGGGAGCAGCTGCTGAGCCACAGGAGGGGAAACTTGGGGACACCCTCAGTGCAGGACTCCCCCCTGGAACATCCCCTGACCTGGAAATCAAAATACTCCTCTCTGAGCAGGCCTCTCATGGGCAGGGACTGCTCTTCCTCAGAGCAGCCAGGAAACAGCCCAGAAGCCCTGCCCAGAAGCCCTGACCTTCACTCACAGCTTGCAGGAGCTGACACCCAGTGAATTTGGGCACTTCTCTGGCTCTGCACCCACCCTTAGTGCAGGGAGCCTCAGCAGTCAAACTGAACCCAACAGTGACAACCCAAGTCCTGGAAGGAATTAATTCCTTTAAAATACAGGGAATACACCTGAAGATGGCCATTCCTGGGTGCTGTACAACTGCTCATCCCCCCACTGGGGACCCATTTTGAATAAACAGCTCAGTGACTTACCTGAGCTGCACCTCAGGAACAGCAGGAACTTCTGGTCACCACTGACACCAGGAGACATGAAAGGGAAAAGATTTTGTTGTTCAAAAAGCACATTAAACACATTGTCCATGAGGAATTCCACAGGAAACTGAACTGGTTTTGTCAGTGCTTACTGCACAGTGCTTGGCATCAGCTTCAAGCTGCTACATTATGCACCCAGCTGGGGGCTAGACAGGAACACAGAGAATCACAGCCATGAGAATTTGAAGAAGTGTTGCTCCTAAAGCAATTAATTATCTTAAATACTTCCAAGCCTTTGTGAACAGATGTAACCTCATAAAGAACCCATCATCTTCAAGTTCCTCAACTCACTGTATCTTCACATTCATTGCTGACACTACTGAATTTCCTTTTGGATCCTTTAAAGACATCTCATTTATCTTTATTGGATTTCCTTTCACTTGGGTTTAAAGTTAAGCCATGCAGGAGAAGTTAAGCTGTAGCAGAGGAGAAGTGATCAGTGCATAAAGTCTGAATCTTAACGAACAGTGTCCCAACTTGCTGAAAATGCAGAATATTGTGCAAAATGCTGCTCTTAAGGGGCTGCCTCAAACAGAGAGCTGTGTGTGTGCTGTCACAGGTGCCAGAGCTGGGAAAGGCTCGCTGCACCTCAGGAAGCTGACTCTGGAACACCTGGAAGTCACTGAGTCCTGCCACACCCCCAGGACTCACACAAACACATGAAGTATAAAATCAGGAAAGCAGGAGAGTGTCTGGATTTGAAGCACCAGAACTGACCTTGGCAGACAGGAGCCAGGGGTGAGGCCGAGGCTGGGACTGCAAACACATGGAAGGATACAAGGGTTTGAGCTGGAAGGGACATTGAACACCATCCACTGTCCCCTGCCGTGGGCAGGGACACCTTCCACCATCCCAGGCTGCTCCAGGCCCTGTCCAGCCTGGCCCTGAGTCTCACTTGACACGTGGACACAGGGCTCGGGGTCAGTCTGGGGCTACCAAGCTCGGGAGGAGACTCCAAGGGAAGCCAGACAAAATCAAATGCATTAAAAAAGCAAAACTATTTTTCACCACCACTCTTCTCCTGTGCCTTTCCTCTACTCAGTCCTGCCACGTCCCGTGTGATTTTGGACACAGCCCTGCAATAAGATTCACCTCCCCTTTGCCTCATCTCGCAGCTGTGGCCACAAACCCTTCACCAGCCAAGTGCAGGAAGCAGATTTGTCAAACTCTCTGAAGCCCACGGGAAGCCCCTGCAGGGATAACACGAAGTGACGGGGCGCAGGGAGTTTACCCACGTGCAATAAGCAGATTTGGCGGCGCTAAATCAAGGATTAGCACAGCTCGTGCAGCTCGGCCGCCGGTGCAGCCCCGGATTTGCAGGGCAATGAATCACAGGGTGCCAGGAGCCCGCCAGGGTTTGCATTTTGATGGGGCAGGGAGCTGCAGCTGCTGCCGGCGCGGATCCATCGCGGCTCCAGCGGCACTGCCAGCTCCCCTCTCCCGCTGAGTTACGGCAGGCTTCACTTCTGAGAGAGCCAATTAGAAAATATGGATGCTCAAGGTACACCCCTGCTGTTTACCTAAAATTGATTAAAGGCTGGAGCAAATAACTCCTCCATCATCCGTCCCAAGGGTGCAAATATAGACACTGCCAAATGTTTGAGTTTACTTCTACCACTACATTAAAGCAGCTCGGCTCAGAAATGGCACTTTGAGGAATACGGGCTCAGCTGCGGGGCTTTGAATCTTCCGTGATATACTGACATTATTTGAAGTTTATCTTTATTGAGCTTCGAGTATGATATGGTAAAAGGAAAAAAACCAGTAAAACTTCCATGAAATGAGTTACAGATGCAGCTGCTTTAACAGAGATTGCAAAATCATGCAGTTATTCCACATGCTGCTGCTTAGAGTGTGCTTCACCCCGCAGTACAGCACTCCAAGGAACAAAGGAAATGGAGCAAAATTCGAGATGAAAACATCCCCAAAGGAGACATGTCGTCATCCTGGGCCACAACTTCTTTTTGGATGCTCTCCACCATGACTCACACATTTTAGCAGCTCTCTTGATGCCATTATAGTCATTTTTGAAGTCTCCTAATCTCAGTGGTTCCTGTAAATCAGAATAGCTGGAATAACTTCACTGGAATTACAGGGTAACTGTGTGAACTGACAGCAGTGAGAGCCTGGCTGTGGGTTCCTTTTCCAATTATTTGTCTAATCCACCTGTGATCCGTTTGTGAGCACAAATCCATCCCATACTACACACACCTGCAATTTCTTATCACTGACACTGGACTTTGTTGCCACAGTTTCAATTTACACTTCAATATCACAAGAAAGAGATGGAGAATGTCTCTTTCCCTGACCAGCATCTCAATGTTCTGGATTACAAAACTGTCTGCACAGAACTGAAAAACTCACTTATGTTGCCCTGGTTTCCTGTAGAGCTGGGCAAGGAAAAGATATTTTGAATCACTGATCATTCCAGGAAGTGTTAAAAGAAAAAAAAATTAAAACCATAACTGAAATAAATGCCAACACACTGATGAATCAAAAAGTTCAAATGGCTGGTTTGGCATAAACAGATATATATATCTTTTTCTCTTGGCAGTGTTCAGTCTTACACCTATCAATGTGATACTAAAGGTTTTCAGAAGAAAATGGCAATTAAAAAAATTCTGAGCAAGCCATCAATAAATCAAGCAAAATAATACAGTTTTAAAGCCTCCATCTGCTGTATAGCTGAAAATTAATGTGTTTCTCAAATCGTGCTGGGATTACATTTATATTTCTATTGAAAAAGTCTTGTGTAAAAATGTCCTCCAGTCTCAAACTGAAATATTAGAATAAGTGCTAACAACTTCTCCTCCAATCCTAATTTCTAACATGCTCCTTGAAATTCATTTTAATTTCCTGATTTCCTTAGGAATTTCCCTTTCACACATTTAAATGGCTGAACATTGGCTCCTTGAACACAGCCTTGATCCAATATCAGGGGCAGGCAGAGAAACAGCTCCTGCCAGGAATTCTCTATTTCTGTTTCAAACCCAACACCTTTGAGAACTGCAGTTTTCCACCAAGGCCTTGGCTGCCCAGCCAGGATTTCCTGGGGGTGGGAAGGGCCTGGTGGGATCCCCCAGACCAAGGCACAAGCTGCACTGGAATCGTGCCCAGGTGGTTCTGTTTGGTTTGTTCTGCAAGCCAGAGCCCCCCTAAACTCACCTGCTCAGGTGCCAGGCCCAGACTCCAGGCTGGGCACAAACATTGCTCCTCTGCTGGGTGGAAATTAAAGAAGAGCAGTAAAACTACTTTTAAAATGAGATGCAGCAAGGCCAGGAGGCAACAGAGGTGCAAAGCTCTCGGCCAGTCCTGAGTTAATCTGGAGTTTCACAACACCGTTTGAGCTGTCTGGGGGAAATAATTGAGTGGAAATCTGTTTAAAGTCCTGCACTTTGATTTTATCTACGAATACAGATAATCAATCCCTGGGCTGAAAGCTGTGGATTACAAAATGTACCAGAGCAAATGGGAATTTTATTGGCTCAGAAATAAACATGGAGGGGCCAGCGCAGAGATGACCTTGTGCTGGATGGATGGCAGCAGGGGAGGAAAAGCTGCCAGCCCCGCTCTTTAATCTGCCAGGGCATCTTCCCAAGGAGGAATCCCAGGTCCAAGATGCAAACCAGCCCCAGGGGACGGGCTGGGCAGGCACTTCAGCTTTGGACAAACTCTCAGTACACGGTGGGATCCTTGGGCTGCCCTGTGCAGGGCAGGGGCTGGCTCTGGTGACCCCTGTGGGTCCCTCCCAGCTCAGGAGATTCTGAGATCCTGCCAGAGGAGTGGGGAGCCTGCTTTCCACTGCCCAGCCACGCCCATGGGTCGTGGTTCCTGCAGCTAGAGGAAGCACAGCGGGTCCGGCAGAGCCCATCCCACCCTGGGCTCCCAAATTCCACTGCACACACACTTCAGCATTGAGAATCTGTTTGTGAACTTCAGTATTCAAATCTGTCCAACACCAAAACAGGCTTTTGAAAATCTCTCCCCTCCTCAAAAAATTTCTAAGCCCCACTGGGTTTTTTTGTGAAATAGCGTTTTCCTCCCTTTTCAGTAACACAATATGTTATTCAAGAGCCAGAGAGTTGTCAGTTTTTATGTTATGATAATCTTCTCAAGCATCCAGCTCTATTCTGCTTCTTCCCTTCATGCTGTCACTCACATTCCACCCTGTCACAAAAGAAAATGGCTGAATACATTAATTACAACTTGTTAGACCTCCATATAGTTAATGCTATTGAGAAAATCAAATCACTTGGAAAATAGCTAAAGAGAAACAGTTGCTGCTATTGCAGAATCTTTATGTGTCGCGCTTCAAAGCTGGAGCTTTGCAAGACAACAAAAATGATTATTATAGAGAATGAGAAAATCAAATACAACTTGATCCTCTACCCTTGGAATGTTTTCTGAATGCATTACAATATATATTTTCTATCCTGGCAAGAGCAGTTGGACACTTTTCACATATTACCCTCTTTTATGGACTAATTACAAACACTAGTTTGGAAATTACAGTACAGAAACTTTCTGAAGCTAGGAAGAGATCCAAGTCGCCGCTCACACAAACATCCCAGATGACAGTGAGGGCTGAATTAAAGTGAATAAAAGACAATTCTGTTGGGTCTGAGAAGACAAACAGTTGCCCTGGGGCTGGTGAAGGGGGGTGCTGACATGGCTGGGTGATTTGTAGGGCCCATTCCCACGCAGAGCAGTCTGTAGCTGTGTGAGGAAGCAGCTGTGCTGTGTTGGTGGCACTGGTGGCAGGGCACTGCTGCTGTGCCCCAAGCGCAGCTGGGATGAGCCCGGACCTCCCTCAAGCACCTTTTGGGTATTTCCTGCAGAAGTTCCCCCTCAGAGCGGCCCTTGGCACGGACCTGCCACAGCAGTGTGGGGACAGCCACCCTGTCCCTCCCCAGAGTGCCCCTGCAGCTCTGCCAGCCCCAGCACTGCCACTCTGAGGGTCCCACCCTGTCCTCCCCCAGAGTGTCTCTCAGGTGACAGGGGTGACCCTGCAGCTCTGCCAGCCCCAGCACTGCCACTCTGAGGTCCCCACCGTGTCCCCCACTCTGCTGTCCCAGCACAGCACGGTGAGGAGCAGGAGCAGTGCCAGTGACCCAGAGACAAGGAGCTGGCCCTTCCCACTGAACACCGTGCACAGAGCAGAGGCACAGCTGCCCCAGAGCTGCAGCCTTTGCACAACAGCCCAGAACTCGCCAGGAGAGCCCGGCCGGGTCAGTGGCACAGCGGGGCAAGCACGGGGCTCTCCGGGGACAGAGAGCAATGCAAACCTGTTCAAAGGTGCGTTGTACCCCGGGCAGAGCTGTGGGAGCAGCAGCAGGCATTAACCAAGGCTGGGTCCCCTCCCTGAGCCGTGCCCAAGCCTCCCCCAGCTCCAGAGCTGCTCTGGGGTTCTGCCGTGGGGAAATCACTGCGGCAATTGGCACCCACACCTATGGCCCAATTTGCCCGAGCAGATGTCAAATGGCCATTAGCATTACAATGATTAGTAAACTGGAATTACGTCTTATGGGTTTAGTGCCTTAGATCAGGCATTAACCTGCCTTAATTAAATTGCATCTCAGTAATTGATTTCACAGGGCTGAACTGTAAGTAACAAATTGCAGAGGATCTGGGGCTTTATCTGGCAAGATAACATAAATCAGCCTTTACACGTTGTGTGAGCTCCTTGTTCCCATCCCATTGTTCACTCCACTGCCTTTACCTGCCCACAACCTCCTCTGACTTTACTCCTGACTTTAATCACTGCTGCTTTTCCTGCTCCAGCAGAGGAGACTCAGGGCTGGGTATTGGAGGGTAGGCAGCACTCAACATCTGATCACTGTGTGAAGCTCTTTCCACGTGCAGAGCCACAACTATTTGTTCCACTCAATAACACCATCATTACAGCAGTTCCACTTTTGGCCACGCTGTTCAGTATTACCAATACACTGGATGGGAGCACTCAGTGTGACCAAACACTGATCCATTCCCTGTCCCAGTGCACATCCAGGTTCTTCCCCAAGTGAGGACTGGCAGATGATCCTGGTGGCAATTACAGCCTCCAAAATAAGGGTCACGGGCCAAACCAGGAGTTTGGGGCTCGAGAGCAAGGAGGAAGGAGAGGCAGCAGGAACTGCCCCCAGCCCAGGCTCCAGAGCTGACACAAAGAGCCCAGCCCGGCCCCTCCTGTGGCACTGCAGAAATCCCAGCTGATGCCAAAAGAATCCAGAGGAGCTCTCAGCCCTAGTGCAGCTCAATGCACCCCATAAGAACTGGCTGAAAATTTGCTTGGAACCCATTTTTGTGCTGCCTGCCTTGGCACTGTCACCTGGCAGGAGAACCTGGGATATCCACTCACACAAAGAACACTCCACATCCACCAAGGCACTCTCCAAAGCAGCTCCCAGTGAAGCTCTGCAAGCTCAGAGGTGGACTGTGGGGGAAAACTCTGTGCAGGAAACACATCCTTGTTGGGAGGATGGTGGTGTTTTGCAAATATCACACAGAGCCAGGTTTGGCATGCAGCACGTGTCTCTGAGTGCTGTTTGTGATGCAGGTATTTCTGTAATGAGCAGTGTCAGGCAGCCCTAGCAGGCAGAGCTATCAGAGCTCCCTGAAGCCTCTGTGATAACCCAGGCACGCTCTGACTGCATCCATCTAGAATATGAGCTTAGAACAACACACTAATTATTCATGGGCTATTAGTGCTCCTTTTCCCTGCAGCACAAGGCACAGAGAAAGCCTCAGAATCCCATTTTTCTTCACTTGCAAATAGCAGGAGCAGAAGGTAGCAAATTACTCCAAAAAGCACCTCTGAGAAAGAGCCAGCACAAACAAAAGCCCATTAACAGACCCCACACCACATGTTCCCCACAACACAGAGCAGCAAACCCCAGGAAAGCGAGGCCACCTTTTCATTCTCTTTTTCCCTGTGCTGATTTCCAGCTGCATCACTGCAAACCTCGCCGCTGTGTTTGCTCCTGAGCTTGCACTGAAGGCTCAGAGCCAGCTCCAGCAGCTGGCTGAGGCACAGCACCCCGAATGTCACAGCCAGGAGATCAAACAGCCAGGGGAAGGGCACACCCTCCCAAGGAGGTGCTGCAGGGATCCCACACCACAAACCAGAGCCTGGCACCAAGCCCTGCTGCTGGATTCTCCCACTCTGGTGCTTCCTGGACTCCACACCAGTTTTTGGGTTCAGTCCCATGCGTTACTGCTGATGGAGTTTGTCAGTAGTTGTTTCAAGCATGTTTTAACTTCTCCCAGTTCTGCACTGGAGCCCAGAGACTGATGTGTCACCTCATTTCAGGTGGTTTTATACTCCCAGGCTTCCAAGGAACCCGGAGCTTTCCAGAGACTGACTGCTCTCCTGGTGGCAAACAGTAATAAAATTAAATTTTATTAACAGTAATGTTTTCTAAGATATCCATTAAAACGCTCACTTGTCATCGTTGCCAGGTGTTGTCACCAGGGCTGTGCCAGCAGCCTGTGTCACCTGTGCAGGGGGAGCCAGCAGAGCAGGAAGGAGAGAGGAGGAAGGAGAGCAGGCTGAAGTGGGCAAGGAAAATCAGACACCACGGAGGAGGTAAAATAACATTTCCTGTGCCTGCTGACACTGCTCCATGCGTCAGCTTGATCAAACCCCGCAGACACCTGACAGGTGACACCTCTACTGGATTTCTTGAAAATCAGTAGCTGTAGAGAGATGCAGCTGCCCCCAGCACACAGGAGATTTGCACGATAAAAGCCAAACACAGATGTACAAGACAAGCAGTGCCAGCCCCGGGGAGGCTGTGTGATGAAGTGCCAGCAGAGCAGGGAGAGCTGTGCTGGTCAGCTCCTGCAGGCAGCAGGCAGGGGCTGAGGTACCCCAGAGCCCCTGCAAACCTCCCTGGGCACTGCTGCTCTGGGCCTGCCGAACATCAGCCCAACCACTCCTGCTATTGAGTTCCCCTCAATCACAAGGCCCATCCAGCCCAGAGAGAGCAGCCCTTATCCAATTGTTCCCAGATTAATTGCTGCCACAGAAGCACCACTTCCTCCAGCTGAACGAGTGCGAGGAGCATCTCATCCGACGAGAAATGAGGATGGATTGAGTAGAAAAAACCCTTTGGGTCAGAGCGTGTTCTCCATCCAGCAATAAATACAGCTTGGGAAGGGGTGCTGAGGACATGGGGAAAGCAGGCAGCAGAGGCAGGACCCTGATCCAGGGTGGGACCTGTCCTGCAGGGCAGGGGTCCAACTGGTCCCCAGACAGTGACCAGGGCAGTGCTCAGCCTGTCACTGCTGTGACTGCACCAGCAGGGAACGCTCTGTGACACGGCTCCCCAGTGAGATACACAGACAGCCTAAAAATGCCTCAGCAGTGTGTGGCTGCTGTGCCAGCAGGGGATGGACACAGCACCCTGGGAAAAGCCAGAGCAATGCTCCAGGTACCCTGAGATCACACCCTGTTAGCAGATTGTTATCTGCCCTGCTGGTTCTTCCTAGGACACTTCTCCTGGAGCCTCCCCTAACTCAGTTTTCTGCACTCGTAGCCCCAGTGTGCCCAGTGACTGCACACTCGTCTCAGTGATGGCACAATACCCCCTGGAACTACTCCTGTTACACAATAAAGTGATGTGCAAGGCGGTGGCACTTGCTGGTTTAATAGACTTTCATTGTCTCATGCCCGTGTTCATAAAATATTCAAGCATCTCTTTCCCTGTCGTGGTGCTGCAGGAGAGCAGCTGTGTGCCCACAGGGAGCTCCTGCTGCCTGACAGAGCAGCACAGAGCTGCCCTCTCCTCACCCCCTGGCCATGAGTGACCACAGCCCTGCTGCTCCCCCAAAGGACACCGACTGTGCCCCGCTTCAGGGGGAGCTTTGGGAGCTGCAGAGCAGCGGTGAGCACCGCCCTGGGCTCCCCCCGAGTGCCAGTGGAACTCTTGGAGCTTTTATTAGCTGGGAGAGGGCAAGGTTTGGCTGTCTGTACTCTCTGCTCAGCTCCCCGTAGCAATTAGGCTCCGTCCCCAGCAGAAATGTCTTTATCTTTGGCATTTCCCAGCTGGGCACATGCTCATCACGCAGCCCTGGTTTGTTTATTCTGCTCCAAACTCGGTATCATTAGAGCTCATCCCACAATACACATTCCTTGTTATTTCTAATGAGCAAACACCAAATGCAGCTGCTCGTAGCACAAAGCAGGGCTGATCCTGAGGTGCTGCGAGGCCAGAGCCCCCGGCTACGCCCCTGTAGCTGCAGGGCCAGTCCAGCAGACAGCCTGCAGGGGCTGCTGCATCCCGGCTGTGGCTCGGAGCCCAGCAGAGCCGCTGCTGAAATCTCTCTGCCTTTCTGAAGGATGTGCATCCACCACTCAGAGTTTCAGGAGAAGGCTCATGAGAGCAGAAAAGGAATTGGGAAAACATTCTTGTACATTGTCCCACTGGCTGCCTGGGACAGGATGAATCTTGCTGACACATCTGGGATTAGATAAGGCAGGATCCAGGGATGCTTTGGTTGCCAGTGGAATCCCCAGGTGAGCCCAGAGCCCCGGGGCTGCGAGGAGTGGCCACACTCCAGTGAGATCTGGCTCGCTGCACTGCTGCCTTTGCACTGACAGGAGGCAGCTGAGGAACATGCTTTTAAAATGCCTTTGGAGTGATCTTAAGTCACAAATCAAAGTTGCTTTTGTTTATATCTTCCCATCAATCATTCACAATGGGAGATTTACCTGCTATTATATATGCAGATGTAGGGGACTAAGAGCTTCAAAAAATGGAACCTGCACCAATTAAACACTTTGATTGGGAGAGTTTGCATCTCTTGTTCGTTTTTAATTAGGAATCAAGGCTGTTAATACGTAACATCCTGTTGCTATCCCTCCACAGAATAATAAACAGTCTTGCTCTGACAGCAAGAGGAGCACCCTGCACACCAAAGCTGGGGATCCAAGCCTTAAATCCGGAGGTTCCTGCTCCCACCCATTTTCCATCATCCATTATTCACGCTCCTACTGCAATCAATAACTGGTTTCCCTGAAGGAGTGAAAGAAAACTAATAGTGCTGATATCATCCATTCATGTCTTTTCTTTCACCTCAGCAGATCTTGTGGAATTTTACCATCTTCCCACTCCTGTGCCGAGGCTTCTGCAGCAACTTAACCAGACAGAAGGAACACGCAGCCCAATGAAACCCCAAGGCAGCTACTCCAGCCGTGCTTTGAGTCCCTGCATGTGAGTATGAGGTTACAAGGCATTATCTGCAGGGTTTTTGGTCATTTCCAAGGGATGCCCACCCAAGACTCTACTGCTACATCATCTTTGGCCCTCCTCAGAGAGGAGATTACCAGTTTGTGCTAAATCTGCCACTTCCTTCAGACAAACTGATCAGGACCTGACAAAAATCTCCCAGCAAAATTACCAGGATTCATGTAGCAAGAAAAGGGAGATTTGCTCATACAAACATGAAGAGAAACTCTTCTCTTATAAAAATGAAAGAATCCAGAAAGGTCATCTGGTCTGTGTAAAGCTGAATTTCTTTTCAGCATCCAGCATAACAAACAAGTCGTGCCTCCAACCCACACTGACATTATCACCTGCAAACAACTCTGCACTTCAACATAATTCATCATTTAGGATATTAGATGTTTTTAATTAGCTCTTCTCTGTTTCTAAAGAGAAATTCCTACCACAAGTAAAAATCTCTGTAATTATTGGCAAGTTAAAGAAAGGTAGAAAATAACTCATTGGAATGTTTTTCTTTAGTCGTTAGATGATTGAGATGATAGAAGAAGGAAGAACTTGACAGATTAAACAGTTCTTGAGGAGACATGTCAACTTCAATAATTTCAAAGCATTAGAACTGTCAAGCTTTCAAAATAGAAAAGACTGTATCTATAGAAAACAAGGTTCTCCTAATTGGCATGCATAAAACTGAAATTGGGGCTAAACTCTGTGATTAAAGGCTTTTGCTGATCACAGATATTTGCAAGCACCTCCATCTGTGGAGTGGTTCTGCTCTGGGAGATGGTCACTTCTGGCTGCTCCCTGGGCTGCACAGACACCCACAGCCACAGCTGGACATCAGCCCTCACCTGGCTGGGCCCTGCTCTGCTTTACCTGTCCCAGCACCTTGTACCTGTCCTCTTCTAACGCTGCTCCCTGCAGATCCCTAAAACTCACTGAGAAAACAAAGCCTGCTCGGCCTCTGCATGGCCACTTCTCTATAAAATGGGTATTAGATAAAAGGGGGCTTAGAAGGGAAATTGGTGACAATGCTCTTAGTCAAAAGGTATTGGTCAAACTACTGCCAAAATTCATTGTTTCCAAGAGTACAGCGAGGGAAATACCAGTTTGGGCTGAAAACATCCACGTTCTGCTGCCTGGGATAGAAGTGTGACATCTGACACTGGAACAGGGGTGAAAGACCTGGCTGTTTGCCCAGCCCAGTGTGAACAGGCAGTGCTTGCAGCACCTCCAGCCCTGAGTCCCTGGCTGGCTCCAGGCTGGCCTTTCCTGGCCTTTCCTGGAACAGGCTGGGAGCCCCATCCCCAGGGCAGGGTTTGTGCAGCAGAATTCCATCACAGCTCCCTCACATCGCTGACTCCTGGGTCACATCCAGGGAGCCCAGCAAACCCCAGAGCTGCACACACACAGTTAAACACAAAGTGACTCCCTTGGCTCCGAAATACAAAGACAGGGCTGAGTAACAAAATTCCCCAGTGGCTTTCTCCGAGACGCCATCTGTCCCGGGTCAGCAGAGTGACTGCATTTGTCATCTCTGCACTTGCCAAACCTGACTTTCATGGAGAAGTACCTTCCACAATGCATGTCAACCTTTATTAGTCTGATTTTTGTCTTCCTCTCCAAAGATATTTAATGGTTTAGTAATGATCAATATTCTTGCTCTGATGATAAACAGAGACAAATGAGCCTGTGCAGCCTGGCTGGGATTTGTAATTACCACCTCCGTAGACATCCAATTCCAGCTGCTGGGAGGGTGACAAGAGCTGCCTGGTGGCTGACAGAGATGCATTTGCAGAGGGCACTTGGCATGCAGCTGTCACGGGCTCATTTCCTCCACCTCATCCAGCCCAGGCTGACCAGCACAGCCCAGTGTGGGTATATGAAACAAAATGACATCCCTCCTAAGGAATTCCTGAGGGAATAGTTCAGAGGCCCAGCAGCTGCCACCTCACCCAGCCACCAAGAGCTTCACATCGCAGTGTGGCTTTGCCTGGGACAAGGTGGGCTGGATTCCTCAGCATCCAGAGCAGGGGTGGCTGTGGCAGAACAAGGCAGTGCTGGTGGTCTGCTCCATTCCCCTTCCCTGGGCCATGGACACACCTGAGCTGGGGCCCAGGGTGTCCTGCCTGCCCTGGGAAGGTGACCAACACTGCAGTCCCTGTCATGGCTCAGTTCTCTGGCTGCAGATCCACCCCGGGGGAAGGTGGCCCTGCCCATGGCATGGATGAACTTTAAGGTTCCTTCCAACCCAAACCATTCCATGATTCTGTGAACAGAACAAGATGGGATGGGGGAGAGGGAAGGACTCAAAGGACTTCAGCATCTGAAGGGAAAATAAGCCAGAGCCATGCCTCTAGTGGGGTTTGATGGAATGAGCTATAAGCAGGGATTCTTTCCCCACTTTCCTCCCAGAAAAGAAAGCTGGGACAGCAGAAGCAGGAGGCTGGCAGTGGGTGAAGAGGTGCAGCAGGTGGGACATCCAGGACAGGGCCCTGCCCTTGCCCAGCACCCTCCAAACAAAACCAGGCACTGAAATATCTCATTCCTGAAGCCACTGCGCCCCCATCAGAAATGAAAAATTCCTCTTATTTCCCATTGCTGGGTGACTTCAAGGAAGAACCTTTGCTTGCTGTAAACACCAGTGCACATTGACTGAATTTCCTGTCCTCAGCCATTTGTGCTTCTCCTTTCAGCAAAACACAGCAGCCACAGATAATCCAGGTTATTACAGCCGATACCGAGGCATCATTCAGGCAGCTGAGGTTTATTTCAGCTACGGTGTCTTGAATAATTTCAAGTGTTTTAAGTATAATTGTGTTCTCATTATAATGTTAAAACAAAGAGGAGATTCTGATGCCTTTGATCTTGTTTAGGAGTGATCAAAATTCACTGTTATTGTTATAAAGAAGAAAACATCTGTATTAGCAGATTTTCACTAAAATTATTCTGATTCTTTATGTATGCATACCAGAGTGCCAACTTCAAAGGAATTTCACAAACCTACAGCAGCTAAAGATGCAGACTCAGATTTTTCTTTCATATTAAAAAGCAAATAGGACAGATAAAAGCTTTACTAACCTTGGGGTGCTCTTCCCCACAGTGCCAAAGGCTCCCTGACATACATAAGGGACCCACATCCGGCTCACCAAGAACAAACACAAGTTGGTGCTTTTCTCCCAGATCACATAAAAGAATTTGAAATACACGATAAGTCCTTGTTTGGAGTCTGAGCTTAAAGAACTGAGAATTTTTGAGCAGTGGCAGAGAAAAAATGCAGCAGCTTGATACTTGCCAAGTGCCCAATCTCGCCTGGGCTGGCCAAGGAAAGGTTAATAGTGGCAGACGTCAATACACTGAAATAAGAGCTGGGATTCTCTGTTGCTGTGGAAGATAAGATCTGAAGTGTAGGTACTGAACCAAACCTGCAGCTGCAAAGGAGAAGGAGCTGCCTGTGAGAGGAGGGAAGCAGGAGCAGAGCTGTTGGATGGATTGCTGCAGTTGTGTGTCACAGACACCACAGAGCTCCAGAACAAAGGCTCATCCTGGGAGCACAACTCACCCCACGAGCCAGCTGCTCCATCCCACCTTGAGAGCACCCTGATCTGTGTGCTTCAGAGAGCTGAGCTGCTGCTGGCTGGGCTCAGAGCTCTGTGCTGGGCTCCCCACGAGGGGAGGCCCAGGGCTGCCACTGGTGCCAGGGCTGCCACTGGTGCCAGAGGTGTCACTGGTCCCAGGGGTGTCACTGGTGCCAGAGGTGTCACTGGTGCCAGGGCTGCCTCTGGTCCCAGGGGTGTCACTGGTCACAGGACTGTCACTGCTCACAGGGCTGTCACTGCTCACAGGGCTGTCACTGGTCCCAAGGCTGTCACTGGTCCCAGGGGTGTTGCTGGTCACAGGAGTGTCACTGGTCCCAGGAGTTTCACTGGTGCCAGAGGTATCCCTGCAGCTGCCCCCGAGCAGAGCTGCAGAGCAGCAGCTCCTGCCCCTGCCTGAGCACTGGCACATCCCAGAGCCTCTCCTGGTGCCCAGGACTGCCCCAGGTGCTGCCCTGTGCAAGCAACAGGACACAACCACTGCTGGCACCAGTGGGAGACTCCCACAGATTCCAACGGCTCCTATTTCTGATTTCCCAAATCCAGTCCAGCCTCCGAGCCACACAACCCAAAATCACAGCACTGCCCTGACCACTGCCCCTCCAAAGGGTTCCCAGAGAGGTTCTGACACTCCTGCACACACACAAACCCCTCCTGTCCCCTCCTGCTGAGCCTCAGGCTGAGCTCATGGTACCTGCTAACACATACGTTGCACCTCAGCTTTGGGAAATCAAGACATGCTCAGAAATTCAATGCTTCCAAGCAAACGTGACGCATTTCCCGAGGAAAAATTAAAAGATTAATTTTAAGCAATTATTCAATTAACAATTGTTATGTGTACAAGAGAAGCTGATTTATGGGCAGCTGTTCACACAGGCAACTGCTTTAATTGGACAGTGTGCTCCTAGCTACTCCCCAGCCTTGGTTGTTTAATTAATGTTAAACAGTTCAATACCCATTTAACCTACCAGCATATGGAGAATTTAACTAACACTGCAGAGGGAGGAGAACTCCTTTCATTTCTAGTTGCACTGCAATAAAATAAAGGTGTCTGAGGTGCAATGGATTCAACACCAAGAATACACCCAAGTTTTCAAAAAGACAACTTTGCTTTCACAAATTCTGTCCAACTTCCTACAATTGTGCCCTTATTCCTACAATTTCCAGAAATAAGAAACGGGGAAGATTAACAGAATAAAAACCAACACAAATGGACATCAGGATATGAGAAGTCAGGCATCCTGCAAAGCCACTCACAAAAGCAGAGCAGAACCAAGATCAGCCCCAGACACCTCAGCTCTCAAGGCACAGCACTGACTGCAGGAAGGATCTTGTGTACTGCTGCTGACACAAACAAAGCGTTCTGGAGTCCTGCTGCAGAGAATAAAATTAATTCTGGCTCTGTTTTTACAAGGTCAGTAAGTGTAAATATCTCCTCACACAAATCAAGGTACAAGCTGGAACATTAAGCACTGCAGTGACTCGTTCAAGGTCAGGAGGGGTCCCTGGTGGTCTCTTCCATCTCTTCAATCCATTGGGAAACTTTTGAACCCAACTCTTGTTTGAAATTCAAAGTTCACAGAGCAGCGTTTAATAATCCCACAAAGCATTTTGTTTCAACTGAGAACAAAGGTTTCAGAGGTACTTGCATTTGCTGTGAATAAATTCTTAATGGCAAATTTCTTAAGTAAATAGCACCCTAACTAATATTCTTAGTAAGTGAAAATTAAATCTGACACTCAACTCAAATACTCTGGTTTTAAACGTACCCATTGCTAAACCTTCAAAAAAGGAACATTCTGTTTGCATTTGTAAATGATTTGTGTCCAACGTGTGATTAACTGTGAGGGGATTTATTTACTCTGAGTTACGTGTGACAGACTCCAAACTCACAGACTCCCTGGGTCACGCAGCCAAGATAGAAATAAAGGGAACCTTTGTCTGCTGGCAGTGGAGCCACCGTGAGCCCGAGGTGCTCCTGCAGAGCACAGAGATAACTCATCAGTGACAAGGGGCAGGTCTGTAAGGAAGGTTTGCTCCTTCTGGCCACTCTGCAAGCCCTCTGGAAGAGGCAGGTCCTGCGGAGGGAAGGAGGGTGCTGGCTGCAAGGAAGGGGCATTGCTTGGCCCTGGCACCAGGAATCCCCCAGCCTAGAGGGGGTTTGGGAGGACAAAAACACCACGTGCCCCCACTCAGCACAGCCAGATGTGAGCTGAACGCTGTGCAGCAGGAGCTGGGGCAGCTCCAGAGAGGTGCCAGATAATAACAGCAATATTTCAGCTACTCGGGCCTTGCAGCCCCCCAGAAGCTTGGGTTCCTTCCCAGCGTGGATATAAAATGCAGTAAGCAGGCTCTGGAACGACCAAACGGGGAGCAAGGCTTGCAAGGACATGAGAGCAGCACTGTGGACAGCTGGAGAAAAGGCTCACAGTGCTCAGAGCCCAGTGCATGTGCTGGCCCTGCAGTGGAGGATGCTCCCTTCCCCTGCAGTTCTGCATTAACAGAGGAGGCAACTTCTGAGCGGGAGTCAAGTGCAACGGCACAAACAAAGCCGATCTGCTGGCAAACCTCCCTCGTCACTTATTCGTTCAAGTGCTGAAGGAACAATCATTTCCAGCTCAAATGGGCAAACAGGGCAGAGCTGAGCAGTAACACGGCACAGAGGGATCATCAAAGCTTTGCTCTCCTGATCTATGATAAACTCAGCCATTAGGAACCTTCCACCTCAGCGCTCTCGTGTGCAACAACACATTAAGCACTAAAACACAGATTACAAGGGAAATACACTGTGTAAGACTTATTTTTCTCTCTCGAGCACAGAGACATTTCTGCAGATACACAGAATGATGCTTTTGTTTGGACTAGAAATGACCCCAGCTCAGGGGGTCCAAAACCAAACCTCCATGAAACAAAACTGGTTTTACTTCAGGGTGAAAGAATGCAAAAAGGTTTGAATTCAGCTTCATTTGAACACCTCCTGCTAAACTGTCCTCTCCAGCAGCTGAAGCAAAAGCCTGTTTGTGTCACCTTAGCAACAGATCCCACAGGCACCAACCTACTGGGGCTCATTTATGGCACATTGAAGGCAGCAGCATCCAGACATCTCAGAATTCCTGGGCTGGGGGAAGAATCTCTTCAGATGGGAAGACAGGTTAACGTCAGTGAGCCATGCCTGCTGTCCTCAGGGAGCCCTGGCACTCCAGCAGCAGAGAATGACGTGCCTGTGTCCCTTGGAAGGCAGGGCTGTCACCTCTGAGCGCACAGGGACACCCAGGGCATCCCCACCCTGCCACCACTGCCGGGTCACTCTGTGTCACACGCAGCAGAGGTTGTGCTGTTCCAGCCTGCTCCTGGGCTGGCCCAGGTGGGATGTGAACATCAGCCAGCTGGGCAAGCAGCCTGGGGTCAGTGCCACCTGTAATTGTGGGGTATCAAGGGCCCACCCGGGCAATGCCAACCACAGCAACTCTGATTTGGACCCCTTTGGCTACAAAATGCCCCAAAGCCAACAATGAAGGGAGGCAGGCAGGGCTTGTCTGTCCCACTCACATTCTGATGTTGTGAAAATGGAAGAATTACGTGAGGAAAATGACAAGAAGTGATTTTTTCCTATATCTATAAAGTTTGTGTCACACTTGATGGCTTCTATGAACAAAAAATGTTCATAACATTGTGAGCCCGAGAAGAAATTTCCTTTTAGCTATCTGCAAATGAGGTCAATTTCTTTCTTAGGTGGTTTTTGACAGGTTAATATTCATGCTCAGCTTATGTGAGAGTTGGGGATGTATGGCTTGTCAGGAGCCCTGACGTCTCAGGTTTCTCACAAGCCAGACTGAAGCACCTGTGCAGGCACCTCCCTCCTCCCCAGCCTCTCCCCAGGACCCTGAATTCCCCAGGAAAGTGAACAGAGCTCAGCTCCTGTCTGGCCAGGTCCAGCTGCAGTGCTGATGGGGGAAATGCCTGGATTTAGGTCAAATGAGGGGGTTTCTGCCTCTGCACCAGGGAGGGATGAGAGGCAGACACACTCATGGGCAGTGAACACCCCCTGTGTCTATCAGCAGAGCAGCTCTGACCCACTGGGGAGCAGAACTGGGGCCCCCTGCCCTGTGCACACACCAGGCATTTCATTTTATGCCCAGACATCTCTCCATGGCCGACACCAAGGTCATGACAGCATTTCTAGTTCTCTTCCTCATGTTCTCCATAGAGGTTCATGTTCCACTTCTGCAGCTCTTCCAACGCCACCTAAATTTCTTCGTTTTATTTCTGTGTTTCCATTAAGGAACAGACAGACAAGTGCAGAACCTGCTAGTGGCAATAATTGTGTCTCCCAAAGCCCCTGAAAACACTGGACAGTTTATAAATTCCTGGTGGTCAATTCTCTGAAGCTTGGTCAATACAAACTGAGCAGCCACCTTGGGGTCTTTGTGTGGGCTGTTTGTTTTTCTTTAAACCCTTCATTTTCCCCTTTCTCCAGATTATGTCTCCTGTCTTAATAGAAACATAATAGAACTTCATAAAATCCTTGCTCAATGCTATTTAATATTGCAGATAACAGGCCCAAAGCAAGTTATCCCCTGCTATGCTCTCCAGCATAACACTTAATTCTGTACACAGCAGTAACACTGTACAGTGTGCACCATCAGTGCACGTTAAACTGGAGATTGATAATCGAACTTTTGCCAGCACTCTCTGATTTATCCAGCCACCTACTGCAAAACTCCTTGAAAAGAGGTTTACCAGAGCAGCTGTGGCTGCCCCATCCCTGGCAGTGTCCCAGGCCAGGCTGGATAGGGCTTGGAGCAGCCTGGGATGGTGGAAGTTGTCCCTGTCCCTGATGGGCAGTTGGAACAAAATGAGCTTTAAAGTCCTTTCCAACCCAAAGCATCCTGTGTTTCCATGAAAATGTCACCTAAATAAGTTCTGATAAACTTCCTTTCTGTAGGAACAGTAGCTGCTCTCCAGAGAGTCACAAAAGCTTTTCCAGCAGAGACAACACAGCTGCCAGCCACAATGCAAGTTCCAGAGCAGGAAGAGAGCAGGACTGTGACTGCTGGGAGCACAGGAACTCCCTGCTGACAGCTCCTCCTGCAGGGAGAGATCCTGCTGGAAGACCCAGAATTCCATCAGGCCATGGAAGAGATGATGAACGCGCTGTGCCTCCTTCTGGAGCAGCTCTCTGTGGCTCCATGGCTGTCCACAGCACAGCCCTGCGAGCAGCACCGGCCCCGCCATGGGCCACTGCAGGCCCTGCCCTACGGCCCCACAGGGCAGGCCCTGCCCCATGGCCCCGGTGCTCAGCTCTGCCCCATGGCCCCACAGGGCAGGCCCTGCCCCATGGCCCCGGTGCTCAGCTCTGCCCCATGGCCCCACAGGGCAGGCCCTGCCCCATGGCCCCGGTGCTCAGCTCTGCCCCACGGCCCCACAGGACAGGCCCTGCCCCATGGCCCCGGTGCTCAGCTCTGCCCCATGGCCCCACAGGGCAGGCCCTGCCCCATGGCCCCGGTGCTCAGCTCTGCCCCATGGCCCCACAGGACAGGCCCTGCCCCATGGCCCCGGTGCTCAGCTCTGCCCCACAGCCCCACAGGGCAGGCTCTGCCCCACGGCCCCACAGGGCGGGCCCTGCCCCATGGCCCCACAGGGTGGGCCCTGCCCCATGGCCCCAAGGACAGGCTCTGCCCCACAGCCCCACAGGGCAGACCCTGCCCCATGGCCAAACCAGGCTGCAGATCCCCTCAAAACCAGCCAGACTCAGGGCTGTGACCTCCACAGGCATTTCTTTCAGGGAACCCCTGCACCATGGGGTTTGAGGCAGCGATGCCCAGCAGCACCAGAAGTCAGGGGCAGTGCCAGAGGCACAGGAGCAGACTGTTCTGTCAGACACACATCCCTGGTGTAACACTTGACCTGCTGTGCCTGGCCTGGGCAAAAAAACACACATTAGTTTCAGATGAGAGCTCCAAAGCTGCTCAATGTGTAAGAAATATCACTGGCTCTTCCCTCTCCCATATCTTAGATCATCCTGTTCCTTTTCCTCCTCGGTATTGTCACACACATGAACCAAACTATAAATTTCTTTTGTAGAGGTAATAAATTACCCCTTTCCTAAGCAGCCTCTCACAAACAGGAGATGTTGTTCTACATGCAGGAGATATGAAAAGGTCCCCAAGGCAGCCAGAGACTGGTTTGATGTCCTGGAATGTTCTGGATGGGGCCCATGGGAGGCTGAGTGCAGACAGGACACATCAGGTGCCAGCCCAGCAGTGACCCCGGAGCCGGGTGACACTGAGGGGACGTTGGTGTTTGTCAGCTCCAGGCTGCAGACGGGGAGCACAGACAGCTCAGCAGTGATGCCCTGGGCTGGAGAAGCTTCTCTCCATGCAGAGTATGCAAAACAAAGGGAGACTTCTCTGGTAATTACACAAGAACTTCATCAATCACTTTGCCAGGCACCTTCTGCTTCATCTAAGGACGCATCCCATTAATTTTTCTTTTTCCTGGTTCAGTACATCTCTTCACCATGAGCTTCCAAGGCCTGTAGTTTTAGCAGTTATTGTCATCTCCTTGTCAATGGAAGAAGATGATAAAACCGCCTGGATTTCATGAAGTACTTGGAAGTACTTCGAAATTAATTGCACATTGCCTTTTATTATTTGTTATTAATATTCAAGGAGATCTTTCAGAAGCTTTGGATAGTCTGTCTTTTACCAAGACTTACTTACCAAGTAATGTTAAGTACTTCTCAGTGAGCTTCTGTGCACACACTCAGGCCCCATGCCCAGCACAGCTCACTCCTCTCCTGCTCTCCCAGAGCCCACGGGCGCTCCAGGAGAGCAGCTCCTCCCTCCCTGCACTGCCTTCTCCTCCTGCTGAACAGGCACCAGGCATTAACATTGAATAAATCACAGCCTCAGAGAGGGAAAGAGCAAACGGAGCAGCTGCTGCATTTTTAAACATCCCATAACCCCAAATAAATATTTCAGTTAACGAGCATCTGATAATGAAGAGAAGCTGTTTGTTAGGAAATATGCCTCTGTTTTTAAAGGTTACCATTTATAATTGTTTAACTTTGTGCTTCCCTCACTTCTCCCAAGCAATTTGTGTTGAAAGACAGGGATTTTCAAACTGTTCCTTTCAACTACAAAACAAAGATCTGTTCCACAATGTTTGGGTGCAGCTTCCACATTTCCTTCTTCTCACATCACAATTTTCATTTGCCATGAAAACCAGAGGCAAAGTCTCTTCCCAGTTTATCACACACGTCTCCACGTGTGTTTGACTTTACAGAGTCTCATCCTCCCAGCAGCTTCATTTTGATCTGACTAAAACTCCTTCTGCCCTTCCCATTCCAGGAAAAGGGAGCTCAGTGTGAGGATGCAGAGCTCTGATGGAACCTGTGGGCAGGGATAGGACCCATCCTTCAGGAGAGGGAAGGAAGGTTTCAGGGATGTTTGCAGAGGGGAACATCTTCCCATGGCAAGGGCTGGGAATTCCCAGCTTGCTGTGAGGAATACACTTAAATCAGGATTCAGCATTACAATTTCTCCCCACTACAAGAAAATGCATTGAGGAAAATGATGACTATTATTGTAGCACCAGGAAACCCAATAAAAATGCATAAATCCTCTATTACTGCACACCTTTATATTCTTATTAAATATTCTCCCCGGTTTTATATGACACTGTTTTATATTGAAACATAAAGGACAAGTTTGTTCAGTTCTCAGGGATGTTAAAGCCCGGGCAGGCTCTGTGAGGGAAAGTGTTTCACTGTCAGTCAGCAGAGCAAAATCCTGGGGCATGGAGGCTGCACACACCCAAGGCCCCCTGACTCTTCTTCCTATTCCTCCTGCCAGTCAGGATCCCCACCCTGTGCTCAGGAGATATTCCTCATTCCTGGAGCAATAACAACTTCTGTGCAGAGAGGCAGAGCCTGGAAAGAGCCCGAGATAAGGCCAGGCAGGGAGCACCAAGCTCTGACCTGAGGGGTCAGAGAGGTTGAGCATCTCCATGAGGACACCCCTGCAGCCTCCCCCTGCTCTCAGAGGGGATCCCACACCCCACTGCTGTCAGCTGGGGAAACCTTCCCAGCGATTCCAGGAGGCTGGAATGTAACAGCCCCTGGGAAATGTGCAGTGGGCATGAACAGGCCCCAGGAAGGAAAAGAAAGGACAAACCCTCTGTCTCACAATACAGGTCTGACACCCCCAAATGCACGTAGGCAATTTAAAGTAAATGGATCGATGAGAGACAAAGTGCCACCAACAAAGCAAATTCTTAATTATTCAAACACCATTGGTTTTGTTCTAATGAAATAAACAGTTCAATAATTAGCTACTGAAAGTCTGCAACAAGTCCAAGTTCTCACAATTTGCCTCCAGCCTCAGCTTCCATTTGTATTTCCATTCGATTACTCCTACTCTGACATACTTAAATCTTTCTGCAGATCCATAAACATGCAAAGCCCTTTAAAAGAAAAATACCACATTTGCAAAGACAAGCTGAAGTGAGTTACAGACATAAAGAAATTCAGGGGTAGAAAAACCTCCTGAAAACTAAGCACGTGCTTGTTTTATAGCAGCTCGTTCCAGAATCCATTGGAAAGGACAGGGCCAAGGTCAGCATTGCATCAGTGAAGTTTGCTGGGTGCTTGGGGAGGGCTGTAACCCTGAGCTGCTGCTGGCACACGAGGGTGGGCACAGAGACCTCAGATCTCTCCTTGCCCGGGATCAGGTGTGGAAAATCACAGCCCTGTAAAAATCTCCAGATCAGGTAATTCTCACGCAGATTACTGCAGATGGTCTTACAACCACTCAGCATTTCATATGCCCAGCACAATTCCAAACCAGCTCTGGGATCTTCACTGCTACAAGATCACAGAACTTAAAATAAAACCAAATCCAACATCTCAGTGACACAACCAGAACAAAACGACAAACATCTTCCATTAACTCAAAAAATTTGCAAAGATCCAAAGGTTTTTGTGACCAAGCTAAGCAACGTTCAAACAGCTCCCCTCTCCTCCTCAAGGTCTAAATAAGCTCACTTTTTAAACTCAAAGGTAATTTCAGTGTTCACGGTCCCAATTAATCTCCAGAGAGCTGACAGAGTTAATAACATCTCAGCTGGGCAGAAGGGAAGGAGACAAATAGAAGCTGAAAGCCAGAGTTGTTTGTGTCACCAGCCCTGCCTGCAGGGCCTGGGGGGGTTCCAGAGCCTTGTCCTCCCTCGGGGGTGTCTGGGAGCAGGAGCAGCCCCAGAGCTGCACCAGCAGCACTGCCCTGCCCTCCTGCACCCAGGGTGTCCCTGTCCCTGCCAGGCCACCAGGGCCTGCTGCAGGACAGCCTCGGCCAAGGAGCTCTGCAGGACAAAGCCCTCAGCCCTTCCCCTGATCTGCTCTTCCCAGGAGTGATTTTCTGCAGGCTCCCCAATATTCCAGGTGTAGTTATCCAGACTGACTTACAACACTGCTGAACACCTGTCTAAACACCGATAGAGCTTTTTTTAGGGCAATGTTTATTCTCTTTGCAGCAGAGATATCCATTTGAAACACGTTTAGAACATCAAACAAAGCACAGACAACAGAAAAAAGAAAACAAATCACCATAGGAAGTACCAAATCATCCCCAACTACTTCCTGCCCCAAAGCTTCCACAGTAGTGATAGAAAAGTGTCTTGAATTATAGAATTATAGAATGTTTGGGGTTGGAAGGCATGAGGCTGAAGCTCACATAGTGCCACCCCAGCCATGGCAAGGACACCTTCCACTGTCCCAGGCTGCATCAAGCCCCCCGGACCTTGGGCACTGCCAGGGATCCAGGGGCAGCCACAGCTGCTCTGGGCATTCTAAATTAAATTAAACCAGCAGGTTTTGTTGCTCCAAGAGAGAAAATGGGAAAAAAATGATACTCAATTTGGACTTTACAATTTTTCACCTCAAGCACTCAAAGATAAATTTAGATTTATTTTTAAAACACAAGCACTCTGAAAGATAAATTTAGATTTATTTTTAAAACAATCGTGGATGATGCCAAGGTTCATTTAGGCAAAATCCACTGACAATGAGTCTGTGTTATTGCCCTGTCCCAGCCTCCACCAGCTCCACCATTGTCAGACCCAGTTGTGGTTACATGAAGTGAAACTAATGCATTCAAACATGCTGCCATATTATGTTAACAGATCTGAAGTTTAGTGCATCCCATTCCATCACATCTCAAACTGATTTCATGGTGTGCAACACAACATGACAAATTAGTAAACAAAGGGTAACCAGCCCATACCTGATTGTGCAGTCAGTCTGCAAACTGAGATCATTGTACATAGAAGGAAACCCTTCCATCTCTGCTGACTGCTCCAAAGTGTTCATCTGTGCTCCTGGCCAAGGAATGGCCCCACAATTTGCATTCCTCATGACTTTCTAAGTATGCATTCTTACAGAAGCCCACTAAGGCAGGTAGAATCATTTCCCATGTCACAGACAGGAGGTTAAGTGACAAGGAAAACCTAAAGGTATGTCCAAAGCCAAACAAAAACCTTTTTTGAACACTTTTCCTTCCAGCCTCTGGCCAAGCCTTTACCCTGACAATCCTGTGTCAAGTCTCCATATTGCAAAAATCACACAGTGCAGTAGGAAAGAATTGGCTCAGAACAGTGCTTTGAGAACAGAAAGGATTCTCCTCAAATTAAAGTGATTTCAGCGGAGATCCTCTGGCAGAGCCAGGAGAAGCTCTTACAGCCCCCAGCAAATCCAGCCTCTCAGATGAGGGAGGAGAAAGACCCCACCAACATTTGGCATTTCCCTCACTCCATGCCAAACTGGGCTTGAAACTAAAAACCCAGTGGCTTGGACACAAAAGCGGGGAGAGAGGGAGGAGAGAACTGGGCAAGGCCTTGCACTGCTGGAAAGCCACCAGTGAACTCCAAATGAAGCAGCTTTGCAGCCTGGGGACGTGCTGGGGACACGCTGGGACAGCTCTGAGGGCTGAGCCCCAGGCACCAAACCTGGGCACACGTGGACAGATTGCAGCCCTGGGCTTGACCAGCTCCAGGAGGGACAACACAATGTGTTTGAAAGCCAAAAGGAGCTCTAAGACAAGCTCAGTCCCACTGATCCTTTTCCATCTGGACTGGAGCTTTAGCCTCAGCCCACAGTCAGCATCTTTTAAATTCAATTAGAAACCCAGATAAAGCTGTAAGATAGGGACAGACACACTCAAAGCAAGAGTCTCTTCTGTTTGTCTTGTTTCAGCTTGGTCACTGTGGAGTCAGGCTACTCAAATGGTTTAAATCTTGCAGGCTTTGAAGCTTTTAGGTCACACAGAACAATTCAGAGTGGAAGATTGTAATTATCTGTTGGGGTTTCTCTCACAGATAATTATATGAGATTGTCTCTTCCAGTTCAAGTAATTAACACAACTTCCTTCATCCGTTACCATCGCTGACACTGTGGCCTCACCCTGGTGGCCATGGGGAAGCAGAGGAAATCAAAAGGATCCCCTTATCTCCAAATTCCTTGCAAAAAACTCCACAACTCCTGTTCCTTCCATCAGAGCTGTCCTGTCTGCTTTGGTTCCAGGCCAAGACAGCAATTAACTGCACACTGCTACTTAAAAGCTTAGGAATAACCAGACTGAAATTAAACCAAACTACCCATCTAGCAAGTATAAAAGCAGAATTATAGCTTGCATGCAGCTACATCTCCTCCCAGTGCAGAGGAAGGAGAGTTTTATCTCTACAGATCAAATAGCTTCAAACTCAAGAGAAGTTTGAATGAAAAGAGAGTGGAGAGGATTTTTAATTTTTGTTATTATGGAAGCAGTTATTTCAGTCTTATTTGCAAAGCCAGGTAAATCCACAACTCGGAGTTTTCTGTGCAAGACTCCTAAACATTCGTAGACACTGCAGTCGAGTTTCTGTGTGGAGTGGCCAAGACGAGCCATTAAATGAGGTAACAATATTAGGGAACTCTGTCTGCTGTTTTATTAGCTGGCAGACATGATGATCTGAGGCTGGAAGATTTATACAGGCAGTGTATTTTATTAGATCAACTGCTGGAACCTGGGGGAAAACAGGCAGGACAAGCTCTCACACACACAAGCCATGAAGACTGCTGTCCCTGTTCCAGCAGTCAGACCCATAAAATATATTGCCTCTTCCTAGAAACCTTCCCTCTGTCATTTCACTCATTGTCAATACAAAAAACTTTCAGTGACTTGTGCTTTTTTTTAAATAATAATATTTCTTCATTTCTGAGGAGCAGTTGCAGCTCAGCTGCACAAGAGCTCAGCTCTCAAGAGGTTCTGGAGTACCTCAGCCCCTTGAGCAGCACTCGGGGTCCCACTGTGTCAGCAGGAGGATGCATGAGGCTGCTCTCAGTCCCCTGGCTGCCACAGCTCCATCTCTGCCACCACAGAAACATGCACATCCCTCCTTGATTTCAGCCCAGTGCCACCCGAGGCCGCCTCTCCCTCAGTCCCTGAATCTCTGCCTGTTCCTGCCATCCGAGTCCTGCCAAGGCACTTTGCCTCAGCAGGCAGTGAACAGCCTGCCCCTGACAGGGGATGTGTATCTTGTCCCAAGTTCACTCCAGCCGCCCCTCGGTGCCCTTGACACAGATTTAATCTGTCATTGCGCACTCAGTTTTAGCTCCACTCTTGCCTTTTTGCAGTCTGTCCTAAAAAAGTCAGCCAGATATCTTTTCTTTCACTCACAGCCTATTGAGTGACCTTGGCAATGGTCTAATCTCTCTTGGCAGATTCAAGATAGAGAAAACAAGCAATGGAGACAGACCTGCTGGGCTCTGCTATTGATCAGCCCCTTGAGTGAAAGCTCATTATGAGCAGCAGGAACGTGTCAGGAACAAGTTCTCCTACAGAGCAGCAGCCAGGAGATGAGAAACTCTCAGATGAAGAGGGGGTGGTTGGGCTTTGCCTTTGGGGGTGGGAAGGCACAATGTGGGAAGGGGGAAAAGGGCAAGGGGAGAAATGTCCTGGGGAGAATGATGAGGGAGGGGGGAATCACGTTCAGGGTGTGCCAGCCGCACGCAAGGTGCCCAGCCCTGGTTCCTCAGCCCTGGAACGTGGGTGGCTGTGCTCAGCACCTTTGCTCCTGACACACTGATGGAGGGGAGAGAGCAAACTCTGCTGCTGAGGTGGCTGCTGGGATCATGGCAGAAATGTCACCAGCCCATGAACACACTCATATCTGGGGTACAAAACGCCTCAGTGACTCACAGCCCAATCGATGCAAGGATCGATGTTCTCCTGCCTCGTGGTGGTCATCACCACCACAAAGAACACCTTGCTGCAGAAAGATCTCGCTGTCATTAATACACCAGGGCTTTGCAGAGCAATGTAAAGTTTTTCAGCCTTTATTGCTCATCACTGCCTGACAGTTCAGCGCCTGAAGCCAACCAGAGCAGGCACTTCTGGAACCACAGACCTTTAACTTTCCCATCAACAGTCAGCAATAAAACAGGGCCAGGAAGCGTGTTCCAAACGCAGCAATAAATGGAGATCTCAGGCACCTGCCAGAGCAGCTCATCCCCTCGAGGTCACACTGCTGCAGCAATTAACTGGGGACATTTCACAGCCCAGCAGTGGTCTCAAGCCTTCCAGACAAAAAAGAGACTCAGAGTTATTCTTTGTGGTTAGAGCTTTTGATGGCAGCATTGGAAGAGGCTGCTCAGGACAGAGGAGGAGCCTCAAAAACCTGTGGCTGGGGCACTGGGGACACTTTAATGGTGAAGATGGTGGTGGGTTGGTGGCTGGACCTGGTGATCTTAAAGGTCTTTTCCAACCTTAACAATTCTGTGATGCTGCCCTCAGCTTCAGCTGATTTCATTGAGAGATTTTAAAGAACACTCTGCATAAGGACAAAAGCAGTGGGGAAAATGATGCAGTGTAGGAGGACTGGAAAAAGCAATTCTGATGTGCCTAAAAGCCTCAAAAGCTTTCCTCTGAAGCAAAGTGTTAATATTTTTCATTAAATATTTATAAAGTGGTACATGATATTTATAAAAGAACATCAGCATATTTTTATAGACAATTTGGAAGTTCTCAATACTGGATTTAGCAGAAAAAGAGAGGCTCTCTTTTAGAGTACTTTGCATTCTTTTGCATAATTTCTTTGACATGTTGGGTTTTTATTAAACTTTATAGGATGATTTCAAGAAGTTGCCCAGTGGTTATAAAGCTATACCTGATTTGAAAGAGCTTTTTCAGAACAGAGAATAGAGTTCTATAAGAACACATCTCTTCTTATAAAACTCTTAAAAAGGGATCCATATATTTTCCTCACAAATTTCCTCAGGAGCATTTACAATTTGATACAACAGCTAAAACCTGTGCACCAAATCCCAGAATAACCAGCTCAAAATGGAAGCACTGGCAGGAGAAATCCGTGGTCTCAAGGACCAGCATTAATGGCAATTGCTGTCCCCACTGGTGAGAAACCTGCTGGGAGAAAACTCCACCAGGAATCCCTGGATCCCTGAAGTGTCCAGGCCAGGCTGGACAGGGCTTGGAACAACCTGGGATGGTGGAAAGGGTCCCTGCCCAGGGGGCACTGGATGGGCTCTGGAGTCTCTTCCAACCAAAACCATTCCACGATTCTGTGGCGATTTTGACCCACGTTGGCACTGTCATAAGTTATTAGTCAAAAATGTCCTTATTCCTGTTGGATTAGCACAAGGAAAGCAGCCCAGTCCCTCAGCCTTTTCTAGGCTGAAGGAATATATCCTGCCCACAAAAGAAAAGCTCTATTCCTTTTGCAATTGTGGATTTTCTGCTAAATAACAGAAAAGGTCAGCTTTAAAACTAAAGCAATACTTCTGGTGGGTCACTCCTGGTCAGTGAATAAAGCCATATTTCTGCAGCACATTAGTGTTATTGGATTTCTAAATCACATTTCAGTAGCTGACAAAACATACAGACCAAAAAATCCAATATCAGGAACAACACAAATATCGAATGGATTCAGGTAAAACACGTCAACACCACAAGAACATTTTATTTAAACAGAGCACATGTACAGGAATCACTCTGGATACTTATTAACTGTGACTGGGATTAAAAACCCAAACATTCAGTCACGTCCTACAAGAATTTCTGCTGGGCTTATAGGCACAAAATTGTCCTAGGATCATAAAAAATAAGTCTAAAATATTTCCCCAGTCCATCCCACTGACACAAAGCAGAATCAACAATAAAGGTGTGCCAGCACAACATGTCCTCTCCCCCAAAAAACCTACTGAGAGGGAGGTATAGGGATCTTACAAAATTCAGTGACTATTTATTGCAGTATTTAACTCTCCTCCCACCTACAAAGTTTGTTATTAGCTGATATAAACCTCCCTCTTGCAACAGATGCTTTTGTTCTGTTCTCTTCCCAGGGCACAGAACAAATATTTAATTACCACCCCTACTGCCCACAAATCTGCACCCAAACACGGGAAACAATGAAAAGCTGATTTAAATGCTGCATGTGCAATATTTAATAGCAGCTGTGAACTGTAAAGGACCAGGCTGGGTAACATTTTACTGGCAGTATAAACTCCCTGAGCCTCTCAAGGCAGCAGGAACCCTGGGGATTCATGTGTGTGTAGCTGTGTTCCCCACGCTGGGCTGCCACACACGGACTCTGCAAGTACCACTGTTTTCTGGAACAGGGTCTGCTTTTAGACCCAGCAACAGCAGCAGGGGGAGGCTGTTTAACCTGAACACAGCACACGAGACTGCAGAGCATTCCTGACCTGTCCTGGGGAGTTGCTCCATTCTCTAGAGGTCACTTCCAACAAGAAATGCTGCTCTCACATCAGGTTTTCCTGAGCCCTGTGATCTCCAGCACTGGAGACCCTCAAAGCTCAAGTGGTGTAACCTTAAATTGGTTTCTGCTGCCCAAGTGGGGCTCAGTCAGTCTCCTGAGCTGCACTCCAACCTGTGCCACAGCTTCAAGGCTCCACTTACACAAAAATCCATGTTTTGTTTCAGGAAAAGGTTCTCTGCACAGAAAACATTCACCTGGTCATAAATGATTGTGTTGTAGCAAATTTGTCTGGTCACAAACAATGAGGTGGTGTCAAAGCTGTAGGTGGGAGATGAGAAGTACCAGGAGGTGGAATACAAGAAGCAAAAGAAGCAAAGAGCTCGTGGCAGGTATTTCCAAGCCATTCCCTGTGAGCAGCACCTCTGCACATGCACACACACGTGGCCAAGCAGGGCCAGCAAATTCCTTGAGCCCCACTGCTGCCAGGGAGCTCCTGTTGGCAGAGAAAGGATTAAATAGAGGGGAGTGATTATTTCTCCATCTTGCAGCAATACTGGAGGCACTTAATTTTATACAGTCCCAGCTAATAAACAGCAAACAGATGAGATAATTTATCTCTATTTACTAGAAATTCCACAGGGAAAAGAAAACCCTGTCAAATCTGTTTGTGTCTATAATATTGCATGGAAGTCTCTGCTAACTACTTTGCACACTGATCCTAAGGTAGAAGAAAATTCATTCATATTTTGGCCTCTAAAAGCAATACAAAATGCTCCCTTTTCCTTCTGCTTTGTTGCCCTCATTAGACATCATAAAACGGGACCAAAATCCTTCAATATTCTGTGCATAGGGACCCAGGTGCATGGGGGGTGTCTGTAGATTCAATCTTTAGATTAATAATTTCAAGCTTTTCCACCCCAAAACTGCAGCGAACAAGCACACAGCAGGTCTGGAACAGAAGCTTAGCATAGCTGACAGGATTAGCTGCATCATCCTAATCATACAACACATTTTATAACCCCTTTCACACTTGGCAGCCATTGAACCCCAGGGATTTTTGGAGGAGAGACATTCCCAGCAGTCATACAGGGATAGCTCTCAAACATGCTCTGTCAAGCTAAAACCAAAGAAATCCCAGCCTTTCCAGTGTCCCCAGTGCCTGTGGGTGCCATTCCCAGCCTTTCCAGTGTCCCCAGTGCCTGTGGGTGCCATCCCCAGCCTTTCCAGTGTCCCCAGTGCCTGGAGCTGCCATCCCCAGCATTTCCAATGTCCCCTGTGCCACCCCCAGCCTTTCCAGTGTCCCCAGTGCCTGTGGGTGCCATTCCCAGCCTTTCCAGTGTCCCCAGTGCCTGTGGGTGCCATCCCCAGCCTTTGCAGTGTCCCCAGTGCCTGGAGCTGCCATCCCCAGCATTTCCAATGTCCCCTGTGCCATCCCCAGCCTTTCCAGTGTCCCCTGTGCCTGGAGGTGCCATCTCCAGAGCAGGCAGGGCCTTGCTCAGCCCAGCTGGGAGCAGCACTGTCCCCAGGGGTGGCTTTTAGGCACACATGGCCCACCCTGTGATTCCAAGTGCCTGAGACAGTGAGATCATTCTGCCTGTGCATTATTCATCCTGCTGACGTGCTGATTCCTCCCACTGCCCCGTATCCAGCGCTGCCACTGAGCTGCTTCTGGCTCCCACCCTGTCTGCGTGCAGCCAGGGCCCTGCCAGGCACCAGAAAACACCCCCAGGCTCGTGGGAACAGTGAATAACTGAAAATGAAACCTTTGACTCAGCTTTAGAAAAGAGAGCTTAAAATAGCATCCTGAAGAGAATGAGTTTGATCAATGCCTTCCCCCATACAGGCCTGAGTGGATCATTTACCAGGTCCCCTCCAACCCAAAGCAGCCTGGGATTTAAACAAGCTTTAGAATCACAAAACATACATTTTCTCCCAGGGCAAAAAGGGCTATTTTCCCACCAGGGTCAGGACTAACCCCTTCCCTTTCCTTGGGAAAGGTGCCTGCCCCAGTTCCACCCCGGCTCAGCAGCACCTGGGGCTCTCCCTGCAGTGCCTGATGTGGCCCTGATGGGTCCCTGTCACACCAGGCCACTTGTATCTGCCTCCCCAAACTGCCTTAATTCAGCAAAAATTCATTCTGGGAAGGATTTGGGGAAACAACCAACACTAGCATGCCTTCAAAAAGAAGTTCACGCCAGGTATGAGAACCATCAAGTATTTTGGCATTAGTGAGTGTTACAGCAATGCATCATCCATGTAAAAACAGCAAACCAAGGAAAACAGGGCAGGAATTCTTCATCAGGGCAGCTCACTTTTCAAGTCTACCACAAACACCGTTAGTCTTCATTTCAACAATTCAGCTTAACCTTTTGGAAATGTTACTGCTAATAAACTTAAGGGAATAATAAAGAACCTCTTTTCCTTGCAGTTTCTATGCCCGACTTCTGCAGCTTCTCCCTCTCAGTTTCCCCTTGTTTTTAACATTGCTGATCACTCCCTGCTCAGTGTCTCAGCTCCCTTGGTTTCTGTACAGTGTTTCAGCTCCCAGTTCTCAGTCACAGCTCTTGTGTTTCTCCTCCTTGCTCACACATGCTGGGAGTCTTTAAACTCCTGAAATACTCCCCAGCACAGCTTAGGGAACAGAGCCATCACCCACCCACCCAAAGCCAGCCACACCTTCTGCCACAGCCCCAAGTCAAACCAGTCCCTGTCAGCCCCAGAGCCTCACACTCCCAGCCCAGGAGGGGCATCCCTGGGGTGGGATCTGTCACCACCCCAAAAGCCAGTTTCCCCACACAGCAATGTCCCACAAGAGCAGCTGCCAGGGCAGGAACAGGGAGTGCTGGCAGGAGCTTCCCTGCAGGAACTGCCATCCTCTTTCTTGCACAGTTCATCTATTTGCTCTTCTCTTAGGGAAAGGTTTAAAATGGATGCTGAACCCCAAAATCCTGGACTGGAGGACTTTTACTCTTCTCTTTCAAAGCTCAGTTTACATCGCTGATCAAAGCCAGTGTGAAAGCACCTTGCAGTTCAGTTCAAGCATTTTCTGTCAGGCTTCTTCCTGCTCTGAAAGCCACCATCTGAGAGAGTGCTCCTTCAAAACCCCGTGTGCATGGCAGTTGCATTTGATTCATTACGCTTAATAAGGAAATTGATGTCACATCATTAAACAGTGCAATTAACTGTCCAAATGATGCAATTACATACGTACCCTAAGTACATGAAGAGCCTGGTAATTGCCTGAATATTAATACAAATTATTCAAGAAAATTATATTTAAAAATACAGATGCTTACTATGGGAAAATAATGACAGGAATCCCAACTCAAAGAAAAGAGAAAACCTGCACACACTGGGCAGGCACCAGTCCAGGCTGTCACTGCCAGTGCCAGGTGCCACTGTCACACCTCCAGCACCACAACATCCCCCACAGCAAGAGCTCCTCCCTCAGAGGGACAGCAAACAGGAGCTTTCCACAGCAGCAGAAGTTTATTTTCAAGAAACAGACTGCACAGATTAAATTTTAAAGCCATTACTCGCTAAATCTTTTAGTATTTCTACAAAGGCACACACCTGCACTATCCCCCCTCTGGGACAGAAAATAAACCCCAGCTATTATTTATATAAACCTGGATCACATTTTCCGCTTCTATTGATAGCTGAGACCTCCCAAAGTATTTAAGGTGAAATTATGCTTAAATAAACAGTGTCTATGGGAGGATCACATTGACTTGGAAATAAAACACAACCCTTTGTTATTCTGCATGAACCACAGAGAAGCCAGAAGAAAACACTTCCAATTCTTCATCAGTCCAAACCCATATGAAATATCACTGCCTTAAACCAGGCTCACCTGCATCAGGAAAAAACTCAGCTGAATCTTCAGCAAAATAAGACTGAAATTCTGAAAGTGGCTGCAGCTGTAGCAAGCACCCATTCCTTACCCTGCTGGAGAAACAGCATTTGGATGATACTTTTCCAAGCAACAAAAAGTAAAAACCCTTACTGGTGCTTTAGGAAGAAGTTCTGTACCCATTAACATTTTTTTACTCTTTTTTCTTATAGCTCTTGGGGCCATCCTTCAGGTTTTGAAAGTGTTCATGACTTACTGCTCCAGTGCTGCAGATGCTTTACTGTTAATGAGTTTGGGCTCCCAGCACATTAAATGCTACACAAAGCATGCAGGGGGCCATAAAAGGTGTGTAACCTTGTCATTCAACCCACAGATGGCTCAGAATGCACAAGGATTTTTGCATCAGACCAGTAAAAACCTGAGCTGGCTTTCACAGGGGTACCCAACACAGAGTCCCAAACAAAGCTGTCAGCAGCCAGCCATGGTCCCACATCCTTCCCCTGCTGGGTGCCAAACTCCTCCCAGCTTAAAATGCAATTTTCATCTGCATCCTTGCCTGGAGCACTAGAGCTTCATCTCCTCCAGGCCCTTCAGATCACTCTTGCTGAATACTCCATTTTCCTGCAATCATGCAGGGATTAATAAACCTACGTTTAACACACAACAGAAAAGTTGTGCACAAGGTTCTTCCACAAAAAAAATTCAGAGATGTTGCTCTAATAAGTGTTATGAAAATATGAAACCCTCAAAATACTCATTCAAATTAATCTTAAATTAATTAATAGTTCTTGAAAAGAAATCCACTTCTTTGAAAAATGGACTGTGTTACACACATAAATCAGGTTGCCACTAAGAAAAATAATTTGCTTCTGAAGTGACATTTGTCAACTAAATGAATAAGTACTTTGACATTTACAGAAACTGTGACACTACTAAAGCTATACAGTACTGCTTAATGTTATTTTCCTTTTATATAAAGAGAGTCACAATTTGAGCATAAAAATTGCTCGTATTAGGCAGAGAATGTCAAGTCTCATTGCTAAATTTACTGTAGTGATTCAGCATGAAAACAAGCATTGCCCTTTTGGCTTTCAGCAGCTCTGTTCAAGTGCCCATTCATTACCCACATTAACTTTACTGCAATGGCATTACGGGGCCAGCCGAGGGAATTCTGGCTGAGCCAGAAAATCCCGGATTCCTTCCAGCCCCGACCCAAACTCACACAAGCTCGGTGCCCAGGCAGCCCAGAGAGGCCTGGCAAGTGCTGAGGCAGCCAGCACAGCCCCGGGCACAGCTGGCAGGGCACCCTGCTGTCCCCAGGGCAGGCTCAGGGCACCAGGAGCAGCCCTGCAGGGACACCTGGGCCAGGCTCAGGGCAGGGAACTCGCTCAGGATGCTGAGCTGGGCAGCTCTGGGGCTCTGCGGCTCTTCCCTGCCCAGGGCATGCTCAGGGCACCAGGTGTGGAGCAGCCAGGTGTGGCAGCCCTGCAGGGACACCTGGGCCAGGCTCAGGGCAGGGAGCTCAGGATGCTGAGCTGGGCAGCTCTGGGGCTCTGCAGCTCCTCCCTGCCCAGGGCAGGCTCAGGGAGCTGGGGCTGCTCAGCCCCCACAACCTGAGGACATCCACAGGGCTGCAGAGAAAGGCCAGGCAGGGCAGGGTGTCCTGAGGCTGCTGGGCTGAGGCAGAGCCAGAGCCCAATGCAGCTTGGGCTGGCAGTGACCAGGAGCTGAGGCACACTGAACCCTGAGGAAGAGTGGATGACAAATGGCATTGTCTACCAAAGAGAACCAAAAGATAGAACCAGCCTTGGATCACTAAATATTCAACATTTCTCAGCAGACTCCTCCCATCACAGCACAGATCTCAGCTCTGGAGGACAACGGGCAGCGACTCCTCAACACCACTCCCAAAGCCACAAACCCTTCCCTAAATGTTTAAACAATTTAGGAGCTCACACACAAACCAAGGCCCATTTAGAGACCAAAATCAAAGCAATCCATTTTTCCAGATGCTCTACTGGTTGTTCCAGCTGTAATGGCACTCTTATAAGGAACTGTAATAAAGAAGACAAAATGCTCGAGCAATACAGCAGGAACAGAGCCAAACTGCCATTAATATTGTTCTCCCAAAGAAAAATGGCTCAGTGAATAGCCTGAAAGGACACCTGACATGCATCTTTCCCTTCTTTCACAAAATATAGCCATACATAAAACTGATATGATTACTTGCTAAATCTAATAAGTTTCTTTTTCTTTGATGGTTGTTTGCTCCTTAATGTGCTTTAAATGCATAATAAAAATATAATGAAAAACATACATTTATTCTATGTGGCAGCTACTGCATATTCCATAAAAAAGTAATCTTATAAAGTTTAATTTTACAGTGTTTCTTAAATCTATTTCTACTTATTCACTATATGCTGAAGGTATCTGCAAAGGAATTTAATACTGAACATAACCCTTTTCTTCACTGATATTAATGCCAAATTTTCTTTTTACAGTCATTGTCTCGTCCTTTCCGTAAGCCTAGAAAAGGAAAAGCAAATGGATTTAAGGTTTCCAAAGAGTCTCATTAAAATGTAAAGTCCAAATATCCACATAATTTTTTCCCTGATTGCTTTAGGGCTGTTGTGGGATTTTTCCTGTCTGGGCATTTGTCTTCCATAACATTTTAATTTCCTTGAGAAAACTCTGGACTGAGCTTATCTCCTTGCCACTGGTGATATCGGAGCATCTGCTTTGCATTAAGGGAATGCAAATTTGAGCACAGCTGAATTAAAGACCACTTGCTTTCAGAAGGTATTTGTCAGGAGATACAGCAGCAAATAAAAGCTATTGACAGGAAACCCTGTGCAAATCATAGGTTAAGGCAGTCCAGAAAAACCTCTTGGGACAGTCTCCCTTGCTTCTCTTTGCAGCACAATTTACTGCCAAAAATCAGATTTGCAGCCAATAAGAAATTTTAAAAATACTCCTACATTACACACACTTGGCTTTCATGCCTTGCCAATCATTTAAAGCAAAAAAACCCAGCTACAAAACTCCTCATGAGGTCAGGTCACAGAAGGTCATCCATGGAGCTCAGGGGGTGATGGGCAGTGAGGAGCTGCCAGCTCCAGCCCAAAGCCCAGCCCAGCTCCTGGGGACAGGGACCCTGCTCCCTATCGTGCCACTTCAGCTGCACTTGGTCTTCACTTTAATCCAGTTACTCATCTTCACTCAAGCTGTGTGCAAAACCCCCATCTGTGGTGCCAAAATTCTGTGTCCCAATTAATTGGAATATATTCCATTCCCAAAAGCCAGAAGGACAATGTTTCCCAGGCAAGTTCTAGTCCTCCCACAGACAAAAGGCTCTGCATTCCCACAGCATCCATCCCGGTTTCCATGGGCACACCTGCCCGGATCACTGCTGAGAACCCAGCAGGAATTCCAGCAGGAATTCCCAGAGCTCCTGGAGCAGAGACATCCAACCCCCGAGATGCCCTGGGGTCACCTTGGTGCCGGCAAGGACCAAACCCTAAAAGCAGGATTCCCTGTGGCCCCAGGGCTGTCCCAGGTGTGTGACCCAGCCCAGGGCAGCCAGGCAGGGCTGGGACACGGGCAGGGCTCTCCTGGCACAGCCAGAGCCCCACACAGCAGCTGGGTCGGGGCAGAGGCAGCCCTGATCCCCCTGGAGCTCAGCTGTGACTGCTGAGAAAACCGGGCAGTGGGAAGCTGCTCCCACCGGGGGATGGCAGGTGCAAAGCCAAGGAAGGAAGGTGGGAAAACATTCCCTGCAGATTTCAAACAAAAGCCCAAACCCACACAACAAGTTTGTGTCATTTTTCATGCACAGCCTCACAGTATTCTGTAATATTTCAGCTCTGCACCGGTACAGCTAGTTGGGGTTTTGGTTGAAGATCCAATAAAACACTCCCAGAATGTCCCTTGCCAGAGCTGGTGATGCCAGTCAGATTCACAAATGCAAGGCAGTGGCAGTGAAGGGCAATCAACCCTTCAGTGATGTTTATTTGGTGCCAGAATCCCAGAGGGGGAAGGATGAGCAGCACATCTGAAACAGCAGAACTCTGACTTGACTCAGTTGGGCTGCACCAGCCCAGGGGCATTGGCAGCAGTGCAGCCCCCAGGGGCAGCCCCTCAGTGCCAGGAGCAGCCCCTCAGTGCCAGGAGCAGCCCCTCAGTGCCAGGA